>LOEQ01000908.1:227841-256992 GCA_001685075.1 Bramus lutescens | reverse complement strand
ATCTATCTATCTATCTATCTATCTATCTATCTATCTATCTATCTATATGCCTGAAATCACAAGCCATTACTGAAATGCAAATCAAAACCATACTGAGCTATTACCTGTTGCGTGGGAGAGTGGCAATTATAAAACAAACAAATGAGAAAAAACAAATGCTCACAAGAACATAAGGAAACTGGATCTCTTATGCTATGTTGGAAGGAGTGCAAGATGGTAGACCACATTAGAAAATGGCAATGTTCTTCACAAAAGCAGAAACAGAACTATCATGTGACCAAAGCATATTCCTCTTCAGGACCACCATTTGGGTATACTCATGGGTATCAGAGTCAGCATGGAATAACGATGTTGCATCACATGCTTATTGTAGCATTATTCACAATGACCAGATTATGGAATGAGCCTAGGTGTCCATCAAGAAGTGAACAAATGAAGAAAAATATGAAGTGTGTATCCAGTAAGCATTATTCAGACATAAAAGAACAAAACCATCTAATCTACGGAGGAAGTAGATAAAGACACGATCTCCTGAGTAAATTGGGAGCAAGGGGATCATGGTAAAGGACATAAAGGGAGGGGAGAACAAGCAAAGGGAGCAGAGATAAATATATAGCTCAATAAAAACAATTCAAAAATAAAAAAGTAAAAGAAAATGGGAATCGATGTGTAAAAATTAATCAATTAATTAAAAAAGTACAAAGTCAAGTCATTAGCTGGAAAATGAGTGTAACTGGAGATCATCATATTAAATTAAATAAATCAGATGCAGAAAGACATTTTTCTTTCATATGTCGAATCTGTATCTTAAAGAAGATATAGAAGAAGAATGATCAATATTTGGAAAGAGGAAGGGGACAGGGAAAGGGGGTCAAGATACATTAGCTGACCAAGTATGTGTTAAAGTATAAGAATGAAATACATTATTTTGTCCAACAGATGTAAAGTAATTAATAAGGCAAAAAATTAGAAACAGAATTAGTATATGATCCAGCAAACCTACTCTTAAGTATTTTGTCTAAAGGAACTGAGAATCCTAAATATCAATGTACTGCTATTTATGACAACCAAGAGGCAGAAACACCAATTAACAAATGAATGAGTTTAAAATGTTACACACACACACACACACCCCAAAATTTTGTGCAGCCTTTTAAACAATAATTATGCAACACTGATCTATTTTTTCATGGTATATTTATCTTTTATCTATTTATGGTTGGTATATTAAATAATCTAGTCAAAGAAAGACAAATACTCCGCATACCTGAGGTCTCTGGACACACACAGTTTGTACCAGAGTCAAATGGTTTTGAGGGACAGGGTAGGATGAGTTAAGCAAGGCGAGCAAGTTATAGAAATATGTTGTCTGTCATTGCCCCACCAGTCCCTGACACTGCGTTTTCACTTGACAAGTCATTCCAGGTTGGTTTATGTCTTACATGTTCAAATAAATGAAATACAGGCAATCGAAGATTTTCTTGCATTTAGAATCACAATTCTTATTGTTGCTGCTCTCCTCATCAAAGGCTTCCACACCTGGGTTAACAAATGAACTCTATTATTATCTATGCTTCTTGTTCCCCTTTCCTTGTGTGTCATTAAGTACCAAAGCACACAGACTACTTCACTGGCTTCCAGACAGTCTGTCAAGAGTGGTCGCATTGACTCCCAGAACGTGGGAGTTTATTACTGTTTATTACTAAAGTCTTCTTGTGGGGAGGGTCTTGAGAGGGCACAATGTCCTTTAAGAACTACTCTTTATTTCTCCACATGGTGCCACTGTCCTCACTTTCATTTCCTTGTCGCTTTCTAGACATGGGTGTGACATGACACTGTATAGAAATAATCCAGGTTCCAATTGGTAATCATAATTATTTTAAAAATAATTTGTGAGCAAGTCTCTAAGACTCTTCTTTAAGGGAATGTCAAGGTGACTCGACATGAAAAGGCACCTGCTGTCAAGTCTGATAACCAGAATTTAATTCCCAGGAACCACATGGTAGAAGGAGAAACCAATTTCCACAAGTTAGTTGTCCTCTGACTTCCACATGTGAGCTGTGCATGCAGGCATATGCCTACACACACACACACACACACACACACACACACAATAAACAAACAAACAAATAAATGCAATAGAAAATTCAAAAGAATCTTTTTTAAATTTTGAATATGGAAAATGGAAAAACTTTCCCTCCTCTGGCCTCAGAAGTTACAAGCTTGGTCTGTTGACACTTACCTCTTCTGGGCATATAGATTAAAGAACAAATCCCCTGTGCATTAAAAGACAGAGGCAGGAGACGGAGTAGCCTATTGAAACAATGTTCTTCCAAACAGAAAAGTTTGCAGTCAGCACAATAATGTTCTGTAACAGGTGGCACCTTCAGTAGGTTTGAACAGCAAACACCATCTCTCACATTGTCTGCAGAAAACACAATCTCACACATTGTCTAATAGAGTTAGTTCTAGGGGTGGTGAATATGGAGCTTCCGACTCAGAATCAGGTTATAGGCAAGGTTTCACAGAGACCCTAAACTTGTAAAGACTGGGCTGGCATTGGAGACTAGATTCCCAACACTAGCTTGCATGGCTAGTGAGTGGCACAAGGCAAGAGTCTCCCAGTGTAGAGCTCTCTTCAGAACATACAACTTTCTCTAGGGTAAATGACCCAGGAGAAGGCACACTGCCTCTCATGATTTTATCTTCAATGTTGCATCCTTTCATACCTCATGCCTGCTCTGCTAGAATCAAGTCTTCATGTCTTCCTACAGCCAAGAAGAGGGTACCAAGTCTTTACCTCTCAAACGAAAAATTATCAGGAATTGTGTGACTTTTAAAGCTATGATGCTCTCGGGTCCACGAATTAATAAATGTCATTTTTGCCTTAGCTTGATTTGGTTTTCTGTGACTTGAAATCCAATATTTCTGGACAACATCAACCCCTGAATGTCCTATTTTGTTTTGTTTGTCAACTTGATACAACATAGAGTTATCTAGTAAAAGGTATCTCTAGAAAATTGCCTATAGGTAAGTGGGGAGGGAGGGCATTTTTTTAATGATTGATGTGGGAGGGTCCAGCCCAATGTGGATGGTATTATTTCTGGGCAGGAGGTCCTGTGTTACATTAGTAAGCAGAGAGGTAAGTCAGTAAGCAGTGTATCTCCATGGCTTCTGCTTCAGTCCTGCTGCTAAGTTTCTGCCTTGAGTTCCTGCTCTGACTTCTCTTAGTGATGGGGTGTGACCTAGAATTGTAAACTAAAATAAACCCTTTCCTCCCAAAGTTGCCTTTTGGTCATGGTGTTTATCACACCAATAGAAACCCTAACTAAGACACCAAGTCACTAAGAAAGCTTCCAACAGTGTTTTTTTTTTAATTTATTTTTATCTAGTGGACTTACCACATTACAGGCAGAGGGTGGGTTACACTCACAACTCCACATGTGTTTAATGGTATTGCCTAGTGTCAACTTGACAGGGTCTAGAATCATCAGACATGAGCTTCTGGCAATGCCTGTAAGGGATTATCTAGATCAGGTTAACTGAAGTGCGAGACCCACTTTAACTGCCAGACTGAATAAAAACAAGACAAGTAGCTGATAACCAGCATTCATAGCATCCGACTTTGGCTGGTTCCTGGGCAGCTCTCTTATGCGGCCAAGACATCCCCTACATGACAGAATGAATCCTTGATCTGTGAATCAAGAGAAACTCCTCTGGTGAGGGCATTTTATCACAGTAATAGGATAAGGATTTAAGATAACCTATCAGTGGTATCTAAGCTAGTATTATAGAAGGCAGAACCTTTGTATGTAGAGGAGATATCTTCCTGCCCAGCCTGCCTAGAACTGTTTTACAGATAGGAGCTAGTACTTAAAGTCATGGAGGGACCTGTTATACTATCTATACCCATTCCTTCCCACTCTCTGTCTAAATGACAAATCCACAGATCTTCAGTATAGGTTAAAATTTTGTATCCCTTGAAATTTTTATTTAAACCATCAAATTTGTATTATTTTTATTTCATTGTCCTTGTGTGCTCATAGCATTAAAATTCTTTACTTTTATCTTTGTGGAGTTTCGTGAAATCAGTACAGTCATCAGTGTTTTACAAACTAAAATTCTGCTATTTAATTGAGGGCTTGAAAACAAAATTTAAATGTATTTTTACATACATTATTTAATTTAATACACCTTAATTTTTTGAAAAATGCAGTACAGATATTCCCATGATTTCCATTTAGATGTGAATAAGCTGAAACCAGAGGTGAAAATGATGTGCAAAATGTTGCATGAGCGATTGCTTTCTTTTAATTCCATAGGAAAATGCTTTGGAATTAAGAGCAAGTTAGAACAATGAGGGCCCTAAGAGAGACAGACATGGATCTAATCTACATGGGCAGTAGAAAAAGACAAGATCTCCTGAGTAAATTGGGAGCATGGAGACCATGGGAGAGGTTTGAAGGGGAGGGGAGAGGAAGGAAGGGGAGCAGAGAAAAATGTAGAGCTCAATAAAATCAATGGTAGAAAAAAAAGAGCAAGTCAGGAAAAATAATTTTTTCACTTTCATTTGGTTTTACACTGTGAAGGGAGACAGACACTGCACAGAGTTCATAAAAACTAGACTGGTGTGATATTCATGTGATACATTTACAACCTGGGATTTCATTTCCAGTAATGGATATCAAATCTAGGGTTGGTCTTGCATATGCTAGGCAAGTGCCCTATGATAGCCCCAACATAGTCAATGAGATTTGATATTGATAAGCAGCCATAGTGGGGTTGGTTGGTCAGGAACCCTCTTAGGGACACACTAGGAAGACTTTGATGACACTAATCAGCTTCCTTCTCCAGGTCCGACTGTGCATTCTTTCACTTGATCCACATGCTCGAATGTGAAATGCTTTCCCCACACCCCTTTGCTGGAGCCCACTTTGGCTGTACTTACGGTAATGACAGAGTTTCAAAGTCGAAGAACCCATAATGTCTCCCAGGCATACTACAAAGGAAATATAAGTCATCAGATAGTAGGATCTGAATCAGGGCCAGGATAACTCGACTCTTCTTGTAGAAGGTGCCATGGGATCTATAGTGATGGCAGGTGATGGGGGAAGCCTCCTCTACTTTATGTCTTGTCTGAAAGATGATAACCATGATAATAAATTTAGTGCCACATTCTTTACAATGCGTTCATCTGATTCCTAGAACAAAGCCATAAACCATAATGGGATCCATGATGCTTTCAATTATTTGACATTCATTTCTACCCTTCACTCTTTTTCTCTTCCGACAGAATAGGGATTTACGGATTCTACATACTTCGTTGTGATGGGAGAAAGGTGGGACAAGGGACACATTTTAGAAACTAAGGGAAACTGTTCCTATCAAAATTAAACTGAGGATCTCTAATGGGGGGAGACAAAATGTTTTGCCATTGTGTCTGCTACAAATATACAGACATTTTGTAACACACAGTCTGCTTAGGGGTACCCCCAGATTCTTTTAAGAGTCATGGGTGATTGAATGGTATTAACACCCCAATTAAGAAAAGTAATTTTTCTTTGTTAGCAGTTAGGATATGTTTGTAGCTCTGACTTTTTTTTTTTTCAAGTATGAAGGCAATCCACAAAGTTCAGGGGATGTTACACTGAAATCCAAAGAGAGGCTGGGATTTCGAAAGGAAGGGGAGGGAACAGTGTCTCAACACTGGTGATTTACTACCCTACTTATTGGGTTGTTTGGTTTGGTTTGGTTTTTGATCTCTGTTGCCCTGGCTGTTCTGGAACTCTCTCTGTAGACCAGGCTGGCCTTGTTTTTAAGGCTAAAAGAGTTCTTTTTTTCCTTCGTATTTTCAGATACTATAAACACTTGAATGCCAGATTCCTATCAAATTCCCCCGTCAATGTTTACTCATTATTCAAGAGGAACTGGATATAACTCAAGTCAGATTTAAGGAGCTGTTAATGCAGATGAAATGTACAATGTGAAAACCCACTAAATTCCGTCCTCACTATCAGAGGCCATAGTCCTGCATTCTCAGGCTTCCTCTTCCCCCTCCTCCTCCTCTTCTTCCTTTTCTTTGAGATTTGTCACATGGTCCATTGAAGATCTCTTTATGCTTCCTTACCTCTCACCTGAGACACCGTACCTGTGAATGACAACAGCCTTCCATCAACAAGTAATGGCACACTCGGGAAATGATGAATTGAGACCGTGGAAAAGAATCCTGTCTTGGAGAAAGCTATCGGGCTAAGATCATGGCCATATCTTGGTCACCTCTCTTCTTGATTTTGGTTGTGAAAAAAAATCCTTTATCTGGAAGATTGGGAAAAGTGAGGAGAAAAGAGGAGACGCAAGGCTCTAAGGTAAGACTTAAGGACTGACAATCTTGTTCTGTTTCGTCAGCTTCTAGAAGGCACTTAGGAGAGAAACTGAGATTTAGTGGGAAAAAACTGTAGTGAAAGGAAGTGATACATGAGACTGAGAAAGATAAGCAATGGGGATTTCTAACCAGAAACCCTGTCTGCCGTAATGGCGAAGCGAGTCGATTGTGCTAACCCTCAGTTATATGCTGCTAGGAATTTTATCTGGCAGCCCAAGAATAGATTCATTGACATTGCTTGTAGTTTATTCTACACTTTTAAGGTGAGAAATTGGTGAGAGAGGTACCAAGTAATTGGAAAATATTAATGTGCATACTTCATTGGTCACCCCACTTTGCAACAATCTGAAGGAGGAAATATTCTGTGTTTGGTTAGTTTGCTGATGGTAGAGTCATACGTGTGTGCTAACCAAAGACATCTTAGTTTTTAATGCTGAAAAAGGCTTTTACATTGTTATAATGCTTCCTCCTATTCGGGAGGGAATCATGAATTTATACAGTTATGAGCACATTTCTAGGCAGAGAGCACCATTTCTATTTCTCTTAAAACTGAATCATTTACAGTAAGATAAATCTGCTTTTTATAACAAAAATGGAGGGGGAAATGAACATAAGCTAAACATTCAGTGATTCAGTCCCCAACGGTGACTTGGACATCAAAACTAGTTCAAATAGTGCAACTAAAGTGTATTCTCGACTATTAAGTTAGCTATGAAAACTAGAATTTTCTGATTTGGGGACTTGGGTCTAGAGGGGGGTTGGATCACAGACTGGCCACAGTGGCTTGGTCATGGCTTTGAGTTCTTGAAGACCTCACAGATGAGAAGTGACAAAATTATCAGTACTTTTTTTTTGTAGGAGTCCATGGAGCTTGTAAATATACAGGGTTTGACTGACTCCCCCAAATGGCTTTCCTCAGAGCTGAAAAGCTGTGTTCTCTAGCCCCCCGAATATGAGAGAGTAGATGAATCCTGCTATTGGTAGGTAATGTGATCTGCCTTTTGTAGCAAGCCAGAAGCCAGATGTCCCCTCCCCTTTGATCTGAATAACACTTTAGACTGCAGACAATAAGATTGGTTTTAAATTTATTGTCTCTTTGATTTCTGCATTCTAATGCTTTTTAAATTCTTTAAGCAAGACAAGGCTATATATAGGCAATTGGGGTGGTTCAACGAAGGCCAAAACCTTGCCAGTAGCTTATGAGCGGGGCCAGGCAGTTCCGTGCACTTTCTCTCTAAGGAAACAAAGCCGCTTTACTTGGGGGCAGAAACTTCAATCCAGTCATTTTACCCTGAAACAAAGATTCTGGCTTTTAGTCTCAGCCATAAAAATGCTCCCTCCAGAACATCCCTCGTAGTAAAGCACCGAAATTTAAGGAACTCCAATCTGAGCCCCTTCCTCAGCTGCTATGCCACTGCCCCTCTGTGAACCATTTCTTCTTGTTCTTCTGGTGGCATAGCCTGTATCAGCCATCAGGTGAGGCAGAGTTTTATTTCACCGTGCCTGTGGAGTTGCGAATGTGAACCCGACTTCATCCAGGGGGCCAGATATGAGGAGTTAAGTAGCCTTTGGGAACCTCTCTCAATGACTGTCACCAAGCAATATAAAGTAGGCTCCCAATTGACAGGCAGAAGCCATTTGGCCCAGTTTCCACTCACAGGCTTGTCTAACTACAAATGATAGCCCCCAAGAAGTCATCCCATTCTGGGCAGAACACTGGCTGCTGGTGGGAAAAGATTCAAGTCTCAGCAAGCTTTCATTGCTTTGAGCCAGTCAAGGCTTCCGCTTGTTTCTGCCTCCTGCACAAAAATAGTGGAGAAGCTCACACCAACACAACATTTAAAAGCATTCCCGTGGTCAAAGTCTTACCTGAGCCCAGTGACTACCTGCAAAGCAGTCTGTGTGGTCCCATCCTTCATACATTAGGATGAAGTTGAATTAAAGGTACCCAGAGGTCTGACAGGCACCATCTTTAGTCTGAGGTAAAAGAAAATCTTTCCAGACCTGGGCACCCCTTCCTGAGGGCTTGGCTCTCTTATCAGACTTCATCCCAGCCACCTCTGCCCCTACCCCTGGACTGTGAGCAAGATAAGACCGTCTTTCAAAAACCTTTACAAACGGATGTAGCAGGTACTGCACAAACCCTGTCCCATCCGCCGGGAATGCCCTTCCAGCTTCTTTCAGAAGACAGGCTTCTAAAGCAAGCAGTTCAGAGGAAGATGAGAAAACAACCAACAAAGCTGGTCCCTCACCCCCCGCCCCCTTGCTTTCTGGGGTGCAGCTCATCTTTGCAATGTGGGAGTGGAATTCAGTCTGACCTCTTATGTCAACACATCTATCAGATGTTCCAGACAGTTTTCAATCAATTCCTTGGATATCAAGTATTAGGCTATAAACCATTTCTTTCTACTTTATGGTTCTGAAACATGAACTCCAGCCACAGCTGAAGCTTTCAAGTCTGCTGTTGAGGGCTGCCAAGAGGAACTCTTCACCAACCTGAAGGGCAAGCAGGAGAGGGGACAGCTCAGGAGGACAGATCTTCTGTTTGATGGACATTCTCTTACCCAGGACATTCTATCAGCAAAGTTTGAAGTTTTGAAGAAAATCCAGGGCTCAAGCTGTACAGGTGTTTCATTCAGGGCTGAGAAACTTGGTCTTTTATTTTTAGCACCTTAACAATTACACATCTTTCCTCCATCAACTGCTGCCTACTGTGAAGAATCTTCTCTAGCCTAGGTTCAGAGCAACCTTGGGTATATGGTCATAAGCATAAATATTAAGCAGGCAATGTGAGCTCATGACCACCTCGTAAAATAACAACAGCTAGTTCCACCCCAGAACTAGTGACCACCACAGTCACGGACTTTTGACCAGGTTATAGCACCAGACATGACATTTTCTCTTATGGAACAGGCCTAAAGTCCAGTCAAAAGCCATGTTACTGCCCAATAATCATGCCACTATTTTACCAGTGAGCAAATCTCGCTCAGCAGTTTGGTAGTGCAACACGCATGGTCCATCACTGGTCATCACTGGTCACCACTAATGACTTTTCTCCTCCAGGAAATTGCACAGCACCTCCCAGTACTATGAAAGCTGGCAAGCAGGGAAGAAGTTTCCAGGTGGATTTCAGAGTGATTTCTCTGTTTCTTGCAGCCAAAGCACCATCTATATACACTACGTTGCATCTGGGTTCCCATGCTGCGAGCTGCCGATGCACTTTGGCCATAGTTTCCTCTGTGGTACAGACACTCTTTAACCACGTATTCCCAGTTGTCCATTCTTGGGGCTAATTTCTGTGCTACTGGAGTATTTCTTAGAAAAACCTTGCTTGTTCCAATCCTGGGAGTGTTTAACCCACGCTTTCTTCTCCCAGTAGATATGTTACTATGTAGAAGTGGTACTTCTACATAGTATGGTTACTATGTAGAAGTGCATGTTACTATGTAGAAGTGCATGTTAATTTTCTAGGCCATTCTACATGACAATTAAAAATTATCTTGTTGGTGGTCTCTACATATATTGTTTACCTTGCAGTATATCCCAAAGCCTCCATACACTTAAAACAAAGATTATTTTGGATTTTACATGTGTGCAATGTTATCTATGGTTGAATTTTATTGCTTTCAAACTTTTACTTGTATAAATTACTGAAATCATTAAGACTTTAGTAAGACGGTGACTAGAGATCACAGTGGCATCCTGGCCTTGCTCTCAGCTTCACTCAGAAAACTTAAAAAAACATTTCACTATTATTTATAATATTTGCTTATGATATTTTTGATAAATATGTCCTTAGCATGTTTATTCTACTATGGTAAGAATATATTATTTATAATCAGTTCTTGATAAATCTTATGAAATGCTTTTGTGGGACATCAATTAGGATGATCACTTTTGCCAACATCCCAATACTATGGAGGATTAAATTGCTCAAATTTCCAATATTGAACAAGTGTAGCCTTCCTTCTATAATTTAGAAGATGTTCTAGTATTTTAATATCTGGGCATTGATGTTACAGCATATAATGAGGCATATTTTGGCAAACATATAAGAAAACTGTAACACTGAACAAATGAGCTGATCAAACACAATTTCTGTAGAAGTGATTTTTGATTTAAACTGTGGGTTTCTATGTTACTTATAAAATATTGCTATACTTTATATCATTGCTGGAAAACAACAACAATGAAGAAACAAGAAACAGAAAGAAACCTTGTACCTCTGCTTGGTGCCAGAACACATGTAACTATATTCTGTTACATTTCCCTAGTATATTATATAACTTTCCACCTGTTACTGGAAGTCACCAATCCCCATGTCTCCTCCTTGAGAAATTTATGTTCTAGTGGGGCTGTTCTGGATAAAGCCTAGCTGGATTTCCATCTTTTGTTAGTCTTAAATGTTTAGCCAGACTGTCCTTTGTTGATTAGGTGGATGGGGAGAAAGGGATGATACATGATTGACTTACAGAGACCTCACTCTTCAACTCTACTTCCAGCAGAATTCTTGGAAATGAGCAGGAATAAATGTTAGGAATGAGCTCATCAAATGGCTGCAGAAACAACATCTCCATCACACACCAGAGGGACATGAAACCAAGATTTATTAAAATACCCTTAACATATTCACAAGTAGTGCAGTGAATGCAATTCTCTGGAAATTCAAAAAAAATAGTGTTCTTTCTCTTAAAACAAATCAACGGAATATCAATAGATTAGGATAAATATAATCTATCACAGAGATAAAATTTCTTTCAATAGACAATCTAAATTTTTCTAACCAATATATATTATGTACAAAAATACACTTGATATAATGATCAAGTAGTGTTAAGAAGGAAAAAATTTTATACACACATGTTTTCATTATGCACAAGTCAATATTGGTTCCTTCACCTTTTCTTTTTAAAAATAAATACTTCATTTGGTTGCAAATTACATTTACAGATTCAACTCATGAACATTTCTCAGTGTTGGTTGACAAAATTAAATATGAAATTAGAAATACATACTATTTTAACTTAAGGGGAAAATACCCAAATTCAGTTAGCTTATTATGCTTTAAAACATCCAAGAACATATAATATAAGGTTTCATGTCTATAAAGTGCTTCTCCTTCCCAAAGCTATCTTTATTTTATTGGTTAAAATTCCTTAAAGTTACACCTTATGAATTGATCTATATTTGAATAGAAAGACTGGATTTTACCAGATTTTACCATGGCAAAATAGTCAACTATGTAGGACATGCTTACATTTCTAAGAGTGCTTTTAAGAGCATAACCGTTACTGTTAATCTGAAAAGAACCACAAAATGTCAACATCCCAGTTCAAATGTGGTAGATGTTTGAGTCATGGGCAATAGTAAGAATGGAGTGGCAATAAGAAGTCTTAGGATGCAAAATGTTTGCACAGCGGTCAATTTGTCCAGCGGCACAGAAAGCTGAGAGCCCAAGATTTAGCCTGGTCATAGCTGCTCCAACGGATCAAAAGTGTTCTCTAATTAGACAGTTTAAAACTCTGCGAGAGACCAAGAACTAGAACACCCAACCTCTTTAATAAAGCAGAATGAAATGAAAAAAGAAATGCATTTTCCACCTCTTTTATGGATTTTCCCCCTCTTTGCCTAAGTGATGAGGTGATGGTGACATTAACAAGAGGCAGTCTCAGCAGTGTGTCTCACACAGGCTCCTTGGTGACAGTAGTGCTCTGTCCAAACACTGGAGGCTGAAGCACAGGGCCTGAGAGGGCTGAGGGGCATTCAGTGTCTGTGCTGGAGAGGACAGAGTAGCTGGGTCCAGGAGAAGCTGCAGAGGTCCTTTCGGAGGTGAGGGGCTATGATGTGGGGAGGAAGTGAAGGTTGAAGATGAAGCATGGGATTGAGGAAAGCGAGATGATGCTAGCTGCTGCTGTGGCTTGTGAGCAGGTAGAGAGGATACAGAAAGGTCCTCGGGCAAGTCATCCTTGTAGCAGAATCTGAAGCTGGAGTTACTGAGCTGAACATGGGTCAGCACAAAGTCTGTCACTGAGCTGTATAACAACACAGGACACTCCTATTTGCCTAATACAAACGGCCTACATTTCTATTAAAAAAAAATGCCCCTGGTACTATCACGGCAAAGGCTATGCAAAAACACTGCACTGGATTCGTTCAGATTTTTTCCTCTCCTGTTTTCTGGTTTTCCTCTGTCATCCCCTACTGCTTGAGATCTCAGAAGGTGGACAGGAGATACTGCAAAAGTCAATGGGAATCTTAGGAAGCAGCTTCCATGATCCCAGGCGGTGCTAAGAAAACTAAACCAAGCCGAGCCAAACCATAAATGAATTAAAGCGACTTACATTTCTGTGGCATCTGACTCATATTAGGACACTAACTGATTTCAGAGAGTTTCTAGACATGCAGGCCAAAGCTTATTTTCCAGGCAAAAAAACATGATCCCTAAATCAAAGTCCAGTGAGCCTGCTTCCCACACTAGTCTGGATTATAATTCACAGATGGAAAACACTGTGATGAATTGATGACATGCTTCCACTAAAGGCTCTTAAAAATTAGCCAGGGTCTAATTTGTAAACGCTCTGCCTTTCGGAGACTATCTTAGATTGTTCCCTTAAAGGGAAACCCTTTTCCCTTAGATCACATAATCCTCAAAGATTATGCACACAGTGGTCAGTAGGCCAGTGAGGCATGGTATTTGTGTCTAAGGAAGTTGGAAAATAGTAGAATTATAAAATTAACGATTTTAAAAGAAACCTGTGCCTCTGGCAGACTTCACAAATTCTATTCAAATCACTGCAGACAGAATCACTTCAAGACCTGGATTTGTTTCCAAGAGTAGTAAATGCCTTCCAGGCTCTGCAGAACCACTATTGAGGCTATGGTCAGACATGAAAAACTTAGGTTGTATCTAGAAAGAGCCCATAGGAAAAGGAGGCTGGAGAAATGGTTAACAGCACTTGCTGCTCTTGCAGAGGATCCAGGTTCAGTTCCCAGCCTCCACGTGGTGGCTTACAACTGTCTGTAACTCCAGTTCCAGAGGATCTAACAGCCTCCTACTAGCTTCTGCACCGGGCACACAGGTGGTACACATACATACATGTAGATGGAAACATACACATAAAGCAAAAATAAGTACATCCCTCTAAAAATGAGAAAAAAGATATTTGTAGTTTACACAACACACCTACAATGTAAGTATTCTAAATGTTCTTTGGCCAGTCAATGGGAGAGCAGGACAATTTGTGCATGCCCTATGCACCTTTTTACACCTTATAGTTATAGACTAGAATTAAAATTCATTCCATGGATTCCCAGAGTTGTTCATTTTTGAAATCTATCAGTCATGAGGCAGAGAAACTTCCTTGGGTGCTCAGTGGTCTATAGGGCTGGGCTTTTGTTTGAGAAATATCAAGTAGGGAAGCCATCTTAGGGGAACAATTAAAAATACCTTGCATTCTAAGGAGGAAGTTGAAGAAAACCCTGGAAGAGAACAGTGGAGGAGAGCAGGCATGACTTTGGCAAACAGCTCCTGGTATACACTTGATTTCTTACATGATATAAATATTGGAAACCCACATTATTTATGGGATTAACATTCTCTATAAGACATATTTGCAGCTTCTGAGGTGGGGAACACAAGAAGTTCTGAGAGTGACACTCAGCCTAGGTGACAACTCTATCGAATGTGGTAGAGCCTGTCTGTTCCCTGGGGTGTTCATTTCTGCCTGAGTCTACTGACTTGTTTGTGTTTTGACAGCCCGGGGCTGTCATGTTTCACGGAACCATGAAAAAAATACTATGGAACCATGGAAGCGGTCGAATCAGATTCCAATAGATTCCTTGTATACATAAGATGAAAATTATCTGAGGACAGAGTTTGTAGTATGAGATATGTAGTGTATGGAGTATGTAGGCTTAATCTGTTCCTTAGAAAAACAACACAGAACAGCAAAACAGCAAAACAAAGACATTACTGAAGTTAGGTCAGTCTTCTTCAGACCGTGTATTTGATAGCAACAATATGGAATAAAGTGTAGGGTTCATGGGAGTGACAGACTGAAGCAAAGAGAAAAGCAGAGAATAAAAGGCCTCAGTGGCACTGGTTATCTCTAGGTAGGGTGTCTGAAGATGGGCTGGGCTGGGACAGAGTGCAAATGGAGGTCAATACGTTCCACTTGAGGATAGCCTATGGCTTCTTTTGCTTGTCTAGGTTTTTTTTTTCTATTTTAGAAACCTGATGACACCTGAAGAGACAGTCAGCGAGCTACCAATTTAAAGGCAATAGGAAAAGAACAGCGATGCCAAGGCATTCTCTTCATGGTAGGTTTCTTATTTGATTGTCTATTTTGTCTCATCCCTTCATTTTGATTAAAATAAGCCGTGTGACCAGGTCCCTTCCTTCGGGCCACTGAAAGACAATTAGCACCTGCGTGGATGTGGCGTCCGTGACTTGGTAGATGCCAGCTACTCTTGCTTCACACGGTTTGCACTGTGTCTGGCTATGGGTCTGCTTTCATTACCTTGCATCTATTCTGAGTGTCCCTGACTGGGTGTGTGTGTGTGTGTGTGTGTGTGTGTGGGTGATGACTGGCAGGCAGATTCCAGGAAGACATTTAAGGTATCTGGCAAGTTCAAAGGTTCGAGAAAGTTGCTGAGGCAAGAGGCAGGCCCCACAAGACAGCCAGAGGTAGCCAGATCAGCAAGGGATGCAAGATTCTGAGTAATTCTAGACTGTCTCCACCAAGAGAAGAAAAGCACAGTCCTTCATTACATCAAGGCTTAAGAACACGGTCTTCAATTCAATCCCCAGTTCATGCCCAGTCCTTTTGTTTCCTCACCAGGGAAATTCAAACAGCAGTTGTCTTGGGGAGAAAAAATGTAGGAAAAGGGTCCCAGGAGGCTTTTCTCCCTGATTTAAGGGCCAGAGTGAGAAAACACAGCCTCCCCCTGACAGTCCATTCGGAGGTAAGTACTAACACAACCACCTTGCTTGCACTTTATGGTAGAGAACTTCTTTCTGACCATCACATTTTGGACAGCAAATGGTCTCTGGTTCCTTCCTTCACATGCTTTTGAGTCAAGGCCATGATGAAAGTAGACATTTGCTCTCCTGTTTGGAAACTGCTTGGGAATGGTGGAAGAGACCAAGCAGCAAGTGGTGGAGTACAATGTAGACCTCATCTGCCTGTCTGTTTAGCACTCATTCACTGTCTATGGTGGATCTGAAGCCACACAGTCGTTTGCCCAAGCGGACACTCGGTCCAAGTCTGTCCTGCCCTGTTTCTAATAGAAGTTGTTACAGAATCTCTACTGCCCAGGAAGCCGTGCTAGCTGTGTGAGCTGATCTCAATGGCCAATGTTCACTCTTAGCGTCATAACTTAGTCTCCAGGATGTGATTTATGGTTATTATTCTCTCTCTCAACCCGTGGGACATCTTAATCTCTTTCCTTTTCATTATATCGTAATCGTCATTATCAAAAATCACTTCCCTAGTCTGTGAAGTTTAACTCTTCAAAAACAGTTCTGGTAAGTTTCAACATTTTTGTTGAAAATGCCATAGGATCTTGGTACAACTGGGTCAAGATGAAGACCAATACAAAAAAAAACCAAAACAAAACAAAATAAAACAAAACAAAACCCCACAATGTGTGAGGAACAAGGCTTGAGTTCTCTCATGGCAATCACCACAAAAGAGGTACCTCTTTTTCTATGATGGTTATACACTGGGAAGTTTAGAAATTCAGCATAAACTAAAATGCAAAAAATTTTGGTACATCTTCTGATTCTTTTATAGGGTGAGCTTTGGACTTCTATAAGAAACAATTATCAGATATTCCTGTAATATTCCCATACATAGCACTGCATTGTTCCCATGGATTAACAAGGGACCCCTCAAAGAAGGCACAGGGCACTTCAGGCAGATGACCTCCGAAGGAGATAAGCAAAGCCAATGTTCTGTAACAGATCTGTCAAGAGCTCCCCTTGGCACTGGTGTCTAAAGGAGCACTGGGCCACTTCCTCTCACCCTGAACTTTCCTTCTGTGTTCATCTTAGCTGGTGGACACACTGGCTTCCTTCTGACGCAGTCTTTCTTTCTGTTCAAGGAGAAAGCAGATCCATAGTCATTTCTACTTTTTAAACATTTTTGTCTCAAGTTTTGGTAACTTTCTCAAATTCTGGTCTGAAATGGTGAGTTATAATTGTACTAAATACCACAGAAGTAACAGTATTTCTATTGTTTTTTTCCCCTTGGACAAAACACATGAACCTACCACACAGCATGGTGGGATATATTCCCATTGCCCCCTACTGCTCTTCATGGAAGCAGGAACAGCAGCTAATGTTTAAGGAACCCTTATTACATAACTGGTACTCTACATGCCCTTCCCATTGCCTCAAAATAAGGTGGGATCATCATTGCCCCCTTTCCCTTGAAGAGAACAAAACGAAAGAAACCTTACTAAGGCCTTAGGGCAATGCTGAGATTTAAACCTGGGCTGTTTTCTTCCTAATAATCCTGGGTTCCCAATCATGCAGCAATGCCGACTGTACTATGGTTAATGTTAATTCTCAACTTGACAAAGTCTGGAATCACCTGGGAGCCAAGCCTACTGACACGCCTGTGAGGGTTTAGTTAACCCCTGAGCACACCTGTGACAGATTATCTTGATTCGGATAACTGAAGTAGGAAGACATGCCCACTATAGGTGGTTCCATTCCCTGGAATCGGATCCTGGGTTATATAAAAGGAAGACAGTGAGCTGAGCATTAGTGGTCACCGCTTTCTGCTTCTTGACTGTGGGTAGAGTGTACCTGGATGTCCCGAGCTCCTGACTTCACCACCACGATGGACTATAACTTCCAACCAAAACAAACCCTCTTTCCCTTTAAGTTGCTTTTGTGGGGTGTTTGATCACAGCAACAGGAATGGACATTAATCCAGTCTGTGGCACACAGGTAGAGAATCACTGTGACCTCTACTGAACACTGGACTCTGGAGGACAACTTTCTCAGACTCAGGGAAGCACAAAGAACTGGCTGGCTTCCAATATAAGGAACATATGTGAGGAGATCCCCATTCCTGTCTGGTCAGGCTTTTTGTCATGTCTTTGCCAAGTGACATTAGGCAGACTGTATATTTTTGCATCTCAACTTTCTTAGCAGCTCCTAGGGGACACCCTGCCTCCTTCTTTAATGGGAAGAATGATGGGGAATACACAGGAACCTTTCAGGAGGAAGGCACCTGGAGATAAGGGGGAGAGAATCAGAGACGGATATAAAATGGCAAGTGACGTAATTCGCTTTATTTCAAGTGACCTCTGTTGGGTCTGCAGTTTCCACATACAGAAGCACGCTTTGCCCCTTCATGCCTACTTTTGTTTTTAAACCACATGATATTAAGATGGGCAGAAGAATACCAATCCCCCATTTCTTCCCTGAGTTTTGTCCTTTAGATTCACCTTCTCTTGGGAGTGTAGCCCAGGTATGGCAATCAAGTTAGAGGTCGTGGTGAAAAACGTGGCTTACCAGACTAGCAGTGGGATTGATTTTCTTTGTCTCCACTTTCTTCTCTGATGTCAATTTGCTGACAGATGCCTGAGCCATTTTCAACCTGAAACAGAAATGGGAAGGAGAGATGGAAAGAGAGGAAGAGCAGAAAAAGGTAAGGTTGAGTTGAGCAGAAATCTTACTGTGTCTGAATGCAAAGGTCAGTGGTTAGCGTTTTGAAAGTCAGTTAAGTGTCCCATAACCACGGGGATGCATTCTGAGAAATGTCTGGTCAGGTAATTTTGTCACAGTGACACTCACTCAGTGGATATCTACACGTACCAGCGGAAAAGCCCAAAACAATACCTACAATAGAAACCTGGAGGGTACATTACACACTGAACCCTGCAGGTACCTAGAGCACACTGGTAGGGATTTGCATATCCGAATATATCAAAACAAAGAAAAGGCACGTTGCAAATATTAAACCCACCATTTCCCCCTCCATTACACGTCTCATAGACTGTTGTCTATGTGCTCAGTTGTCGGCCAGGATGACATTATCTCCTGTGTAACTGTAGCCAGGTGCTTTTTATAGCTTTCTGCTATTACATTTAAACTCTAGATATAGATGCTTCTCTGATTAAGCGCAGCTCAGTTTTCACTGGAGAAGCCACTGAGATGAACTAGGGGAGGCTGTGCTTTTATGAACAATGTCACAGTGCAGGATGAAGAGAATCCTGAACTCGGATTCAATAGGCGGGTCATATGGCCTACTGAGCCTGGCCTACTGTCTGCACAGGGGATAATGTTAAGACAATTTGGATAATGAAAATTTTGAGAAAATGTATGAAAACTATAAGTGTAAAATTCATGAATTCACTGCAGTGAAGTGAAAAGACAACCTAAAAATGTAAATAAAAACTGAAAATCATGTATCTGTTGTGGGGCTTTTGTCTAGAATATTTATGAATGCTTATAGCTCAAATAAAAAGATGAATTATGGTACCCACCACAATTAATAAATTTATCAATGAGATAAGTATAAATAAATTTATATTGCATTATATGTAATTTAATATAAACAAATATATTTACAATACATATTTGAAGCTCAGGGAACACGTAGGAAAATGGGACAGAGAGACTGAAAGAGGCGGAGGACCAGGGAGGGCGTCTGGTGGTAAGAGAGCTCTTCTAGGAACAACAACAAGCAAACAAACGAACAGGAGGTGGGGGCATGGTAGGCAAATACGATCAAGATATCTTGTTTTAAATTCTCCAAGAATTAATAACGATGTTACTTTTTTTAAAGATGAAATTACTCTTTCCCCACAAATTGGCAGAGATTCAAACAAATATTTCTTCAAGAATTACATACAAATGGTCAACAGGCACATGAAAAGAATTATAATGTCATTAATAGACTCAACACACACAAAAGACTGGAAAGATATTAAATTATTGAGAGAGGTGATTGCTGGAAGGATAAAAGAAAAGGGATTGAGCAGTATATTGAGTGAATTCCATTTTAATTGTATAACACTAATAATTTTATTGATTTAAACTCATAGAGAATATGTAATTCTAGGTGATGAGAACATGCATTTTACTTTTAAAATTTCCTCAAAATTCTAAAAAAATTTAACTATTAAAAGATCGACCAATTCACAGATATTTAAAATTTAGCATTTTTTTCCCTTCAGGGTTTCAAGTAAAAAAACAAACAAACAAAAAAATACCTTTAACTTTATATTAATTGTGTACATGTTATCATCTATAAATGACCGAGTGGCTTGATTCTTGGAGGATTTGACTGTTTGGAACATATATCCACTAATCCAATCTTCCTGTCCATGTATAGAATGTAACTCCAATGAGTTTAACATGGTAACTGGTGTACCAGAAAGTTAATAAAAATGAAACAAAGAGGAGTAATGTTTTACAGAACCCAAGAAGAAATACATCTGCAAAGCTGCTGACAGACAACTGTCATAAGTCTGAGTGTCTATACCATATTGCCCACTAAAGCTTCCCATTTGAGGCAAAAACTGTGACTATATCCAGCCAAGAACAGATTGTATCACCAGGTGAGTCTATTCTGGAGAACAACCGTTAAAGAGAGGTTTTCCAATGTAGATGACGGAGATGCAAATGAATCCTCAGTGTGTGTTCTTTCTGGAGTTCTTCCAGCTAGGATCTGTTCAGAGAGCAATTATCATCTATCTCATGGTCACTAGCTTGAAGAGACCATTTTGGCCTATCTTTTGCTTTAATGGTTCCTTTCTACCTATCAATTCTGGTCCCTGCTTTTGGAGTTGGCCTGCTACCTGGCTTCTGCTCACATCACCCTCCCACTTCCTGAGTGTCTTGGTGTCCCTTTGACCACTCTTTGGGTCCTCTGGATACCCAAGAGTTGGAGCTGGGGGAGTTGTTGTGTGGGTCAAGAAATCATGAGGGATTGGGAACTAACCCACAGTCATGGCCACAGTGTAACACTCTACTAGGGGCCAGTTACATAAATGAATGAATGGGTAGAGTGGATTCTGTGCTCTCTTCTGACGACCAGTTCTAAGGCTCACATATCTTACTGTGTTGTGATCATTTTTAACTACCTCCCTGTCACAGCAGATTGGAGCTTCTCCTGAGTGGGGACACAGTTCCATTACCTCTGTCCTCAGTATTTGCACTGTACTGGACATATAGTAACTAACTAATAGATAATAACTCATTGCAATCACTCTTTAAAGGACTTCGGGTATCGAGAATGGTGATGGAGGCCTTTGGAGATGGCACAAATGGTAAGGTGCTTCCAATCATGGCTATCTAAATTTGAATCCCCAGCACTCACACATAAGCCAGTAGTGGTGTCACATGCCTATAACTGTAACGATGGGTTGGGGACAGAGGCAGGAGGACCCCTGGATCTCAATGGTCAGTCTTGCCAACTGGTACGTGAATGACCCTGTCTTTAAAACTAAGGTGGAGAATGAACCACTGGGAAAACACACTTGACACAGACGCATGGCTTCCACGTTCACATGTGCACACACTCACCCATGCATGTATGTGCACACTCATAAAGCACACATGCAAACTGAAAGTACTGATAAAAAAAAAACAGTGATGAGGACAATAGGCAAGAGTTCCTTATTCCTTAAATCATCCATGGGTTCAAGATAGGTGGCTACTACATCCATGGGTTCAAGATGGATCCTGTATAAAGCAAACTGGAAAATTCTTACTAGTCACTGTCTATCCTCAGCAGTAAATTCCACAGACTTTGAGAGGGCCAGCACTGCGCCGTGAGCATCAGGTACAGCAGGATCAGCTCAGTTTGGGGCTCTTTGGATCACCCTCATCACATTCTCAGCCAGAAGCTAGGAACTGGCCAGTGCTCTCTGCCAACTTCCTTGTACTGTTCGGTTTTCTAGCACTTATCCACATTTCACCTGCTTTTGTGACCAGCCTGGACTCTGGAAATCTTAAAGTTTCGGCCAGGAGACTTGGAGGTAGGCTACTGTGGGGGACTAGATGAGAAGGAACGAAAGCCTAGACAACTGAAGTCATGGTAAAATAGCCTAGCTCCTTTGAAGCCATCCTACACATTAAGGAGGCCCCAAGTAGTGATGCATGACTCTAAGAATATGATTTTCTTTCTCCAGCACCTTCAAATGATCCCACAGCTAGAGCAGAGGTCAGCAAATATTTTCCATCAAGGGCCAGAGAGTAAATATTTCAGATTGTATGTTGTTTTCCAAATACTGAACTCTGTCATTATAGTATAATAATAACACACATGGGTTATGCAGGTAGGTCAGGCAATGCTCTTTATCCACAAACACTGGAAGGAAATCAGATTTGACCCTGATTTACCAGTCTTTAAACTGTAGTACATGATTCAAAGGCTTCAGCTTAGCAGTCAAATTTCTTCCCTCTGTTCTAAATTTAATTTGCAGTTACTTTTTCTTGATCCAGACCTGTTTAGATAAATGTTCTTAGACAAGTACTTAACCCCTCTGGCCTCAGTTTCCTTGTCTGTTAAAAGTGAGTAATGTTGTTGATGTAAAACCTAAGGCAGTTTTAAACATGGCTACTCCACCAACTGGCTCTACATGCCAGCCATATCAGGTACTATTCCTCTCTTACTTATGTGTTCAAACTCCTTCCAGGGCTGGAGAGATGGCTCAGAGATTAAGAGCACTGACTGCTCTTCCAGAGGACCCGGGTTCAATTCCCAGCACCCCATGGCAGTTCACAACTCCAGTCCTAGGGGAGCCGACACCTTCACATGGATATGCATGCAGGCAAAACACCAATGCACATAAAATAAAAATAAATAATTAAAAAACTCCTTCCATTCTTCCATTCTAGCTCAAGTGGAAAAGTCATGAAAACTTTCTCCGAATCTCTTTTCTCAGTGGACAAAGCTCTTTGTGCCTCTCTTGAGGTACTTAGGGCTTTTCATCTCAGAACTGGGGGTCTTATTTCTCTTCACACTAGAACCACATGAGGAAATCACAGGACTTCTGTATACCAGGGAACCTTCCTATTTCAACATCCACCCTGTGTCTACATATCAGTTCTTAGCATATGTCTGAAGAATTGATATCTTTCCATCTTAATCAGTTTAAAAGTTTACTTAAAGACTTATTAGCAAACTTACTTGCAGCCCTGACTTTTGAGGAAAAGATCCCCCACACATTTAGAAGCCTAGTTCTAGTTATAAACATGTAAGAGAAAGGGTACTGTAGGCCTCTTAACGTGCTAAATATTTATACATGCCAACTTCACGTATACATGCCACGATTCCTGAAGGTATCCAGGGCACTTTATCTCCAAGGGAACCGAGACTAGAGGAATTACAACTTTGTCCCAGGTCAGGTGTTTCCTTATCCCACCCAGGAGGTAAAGATGGTCTTTTCTTTTTTTGCATGTAATGAAAGAAAATAGGCTGGCTAGACAATTTCTAGCTATACAAATGCTCAGTCTTCTCCTTGACTCCATTGTTTTGGAACGTGTTTCTGTTTCTGGCTGAAATGTGGGTTCTATTTTTGTTTCTGGTCTAAACATTTACTCTAGACCATCACACATAGTTGTTCATGACTGCTGGTAGTTAAAAGTACCTAGATTTTTACTTTAAGGATTAGATGCTGAGCCCTCCAATTGTAATTTTAAATACAGGAGAAAGCATTCCAACATGCGTATGTTAGAGAGAGAAAAAGCTGTAACTTTGGTCCATAAATGCTTTAGCAAAACTTGTGGAAACCCTACTAGCGTTTCTTCTTTCCCACTGCAATACATAAGCTCTTCCCCCGCCCCCCCACGCCGGAATCACAGCCGGCTCTAGCAAACTGAAATGACTGCCAGGGGGCGCTGTGGGAAAGCAAACATGCAAGAAAGAATGTGTGTCTGATGCTCCTGCCCAGGGAAGTGCTTACAACCTTGGTTTCACACTAGAGCCACCAGGGTAAACTGTTTGAATGTAGACATTGAATGTGAACGATATGATGCCACTTCAGAGAGAGAAGAAGACCGGGCACAGCACTTTGATGTGGATGGAATTGTCCTTGTGGAGGCTGTTTCAGGGGGTTTTGAGGATATTCTGGAGTCCCCCTTGGTGCTGCATCCCTCTTCCAGTACCTGGTTACTTCTCTCTGGATGTTGGACAGCTCTGTTGACCTGGTCCTGTGGAGTTGGATCATGTCTCAAGAAACCCTTCATGTATCGACAAAGTACTGTCTTCAATTTGTTGAATCAAGTTGTTTCTTCATGGTTCGAGGCAACTGAGCACAGTTCCAGGCACAGTTCTAAATAAGTGACCTTCCACTACTTCCCGAGACCAACAGGGGCTATGGGAACCACTATCGTTTTATGTTTCTTGACATAAAGGCATTTCTGAATTCTTAATGGTAGAACCATAGCACATGATTAATAGTTATAAAAGTCAAGGAAATAACTAAGGTCACTTTGCACTGATGGTTAAAAAAAACAAAGAAACAAAAAGACTCAGAGTGTTAATTCCTCAGCAGAAAAGAAACTTCAGTTCATGAGGACATCTCTGGTTAGTTTCGGTGTTATTCACAAAGGGAAAGAAGGTAAAAACAGAGGGAAAGGCCACAGAGAATGAGAAACAATGAGTGTCTCCAATTCATTCACCACAGGCAGGCCAGTGGGGCAACATACTTAAAAACACTCGCTCTCCTAGCTCCGTTCTTTCCTTGGAGTCTGACCCTTGACCCTGACCACCATCCTCTGCTCTCCACTCTCACGGCCCTCAGGTCCACCTCACAAGCTGTCTCAAAACAAGAGCAGCAGGAATTCAACGTAGATCCTAGGGCTTAGGACACTTAACTGCTTACATATCAGGATTTCTCCTTTAAAAGTTATTCCATGATGAATTAGCCTATGATTTCTACTTCCTGAAATGTGACAGTCCCCCTACTCTGAGCCTAAGTAAGATATCTACTTACAACCAAGGATGTCCTCACGTGGCCCGAATTTCAGCAGCTACACAAATCAGCCACTTCGTAGCTCTCGAGGGCTATCACTTCTAGTACCTAAACACACTTTGACTTGGAGTGATTAATCGCAGAACAAAGGCCGCTTCCGTTGGCAGGGCTTCTTGTCCCAGCCACAGGGGAGTGGAAGTGGCGTGGGGCTAGACCTACCCTGGAATGCATGATCAGTTAAAGCCAATCACTCTGCACTTGGTAGACATAACACCCCAGCCAACCCAGAGATGTAGGTGCAGAGTGAAAGGCACCAGCGCCGCCCTTCCTCTCCTGGGAGAGGCATTCAAGAGGCAGCTTGGGAATGAAGGAGGCTGTGTCCTAAGTCTACAGATCCCTTGGAAAGGGCAGGCAGCCTCCGGAAGGCAATCTGGATGCTGATACTGAAGACAGGCTTATGCTTGCAGACACTGACTCCCACACCTTTTGGTTTTGAAACCTCTACCACCTACTGAGTCTCACCAAAGACTAAAATTGACACAGACTGTTTCTGCAGTGGCTGCAACAACAAAAGGGGGTAACAAGATTGTCTGGAGCAGGGAGCCTTCCTGGCACCCCTCAAATCATACTGCCTGGGTAGCCCCCTGTTGTATACCCGCCTAAGGCCGGAGCTGTCAGGAGTCCCGTACATAAGTACTTCAGAGATAGATATTCTGGCTGAATGAAGGCTTACTTTGTGTTTCCACCCGTCTCTGCCAAGCTAGAGAAACAGTGCGGACAGACATTCTCTGAAGTCTCGCTTTGAGCGCCAAAGGAGTTTGAGGCTTGGAATAGCAATGGATCCCAAGGATTTTCACTTCTTTATTTTTTCAAAACAAATTGAAAGTAATGCAGTCAAGAATAGAGTTGAGAATTCTTTTACCCCGGCAGTTGTTCTTTGTCTTCCTCATCCTGTCTGTTCTGTTTACACATTTATTAAGATTGTATACTATTGGGCAAAAATGACCTATATGGGATTTATTTGAGGTATTCTACCACCAGTATCAAAATAACTAAGATGTCTCACTTACCAGCCATAGACATAAACTCTTATAATCAGTTTGACAGGACCAAATAAAACATAGTAACTGTGTATGTGTTCAGCATTAACTGAGTACTTGCTGAATATAAGGAAATAGGTACTATAGAGAATATAAAAATTATATATAGACTTTGCATTAATGTTCTTGGGCATACAATTTATTAAAGAAATAGAATGCTTAGTACCAAATGAATGAAAAATAAATCACTAAGTGCTCAAGTTCATGGCATAGTGAAACTCTCAGCATTTTGCAGGAAAGACAGCTAAACAGAGGTTGGAGAAAACTTCATTACGGGAACAGTCTGAAATCACTACAATAAATTCTTCAAGACTAGTCTCATGACTTGGATATCATCACCTGAGACATAATGGTTATTTTGAAAGCATGTGTTTAAGTCACTGCCATAATAGATATTTTTATAGTATGTGTTTATGTACAACAAGCTTACATGAGAATATGAAAATACATGAGAAAATGGGCATGATTAACCAAACGGAAAAGATAGTATTTAATTGGCCTGATCCCAGGGGTCATACTACATAATTCTTCTAACCTATTTGCTGAGTCTTCCAAGCCCACAATTTGCAATGTGACCCCTTTGGATGTCCTTACCCCCACCTTTTGTAAGTAACAGAATTCACCCATTCTGTCAACATGCAGTTTCTTATCCCAAATTTTGGGAACTTAGGGTTTGAAGAGACCTTCAGGATGACCTAAGTCTAGTCATTTCTAAACTTGGCTAAGTAACAATCACTGGGGAGCTGTTGCCCAAATGTTTACATCTCATATTTAAGGGCAGCAGAGTCAAGGCATTTATCAAGTCTTAGTCAAGCACAGGACACATTTTGGGATGGGTCCTAAGACCACAGGCTTCTAGGCCCTATTCCATTGGATCCTGACTCAGTAAATAAGCTCATATTTCCACAGTGCTTTTTGGTGATGCCAATGGTCTCCCTAGTCAGCAAGCCACTGATCCCCAACTGGCTTGTTTCCCCTTTGACCCTACTGAAGGAGATCTTTTGGGGAGACTAGTGATATTCCCAAAACCCTCTATTTCATATTTTCCTGAGATAATTTTTTTCTTCCACAATCACAAGGAATCCTAATACCCACTTAATGACATTTGGCTGTACTATTAGGCCCTTCCCATGCAGATAAACATATATTGGGCTCAGTGCTAGGAAATTGCCACCAAAGGCACAATAGAGAACAGGATTATGTCTTGGAAGTGGGGGGGGGAACATAAGGATTAAATGCTAAAGGATGATGTAATGACTATTCTTGTTCATCAGCTTGAATGAAATTAACCAAAACCTACGCCGCTGTGTACACCTGTGAGGAATTTTTTTTTTTTGATCAAAATATCTGAGGTAGGAAAACCCACCTTAAATCCAGATCTTCTGAAGCATAAAGATTTACCTTAGGTCTGGGCCACACCTTCTCGTGGCAGCCAATATAAAAGAAAAGGAAGAAGGAAGCTCTTGCTCTTTGCCTTCTCATTCATCAGCAAGTTCACTCTTGCAATGGTATTCGAGCTGAATTCTTTGAAATTCCAGCGAAGACCACTTGAGACACCCAGCCTTATGGACTGAACAACTACTGGACATTGGGACTTCCCATGGGGAGACAGCCATTGTGGTAATAGTAGGGCTGTAAGATACTCTAATAATCCCATTTGTATGTATGTATGTATGTATGTATGTATGTATGTATGTATGTATGTATGTATGTATGTATGTATGTATGTATGTATGCAAGCATGGACCCCATCAGTTCTGCTTCACCAGAGAACTCTGACTAATAGAGTAAGAGGGACACACCATTGCAGAGCAGAGGAAAATACAATTCTACCTAGTTAGGACAATCACAGAGGAGTTCTAAAAGAGCTGGTTTTGAAAGATGACTGTGCTTTGGTCAGCAGGAAATAGCTGGGAACAACACAGAGTATCAAGGCCAGAAAGTGTGAGAAAATGTTAGGGGTCATTAGAGTAGGTGCAGAGGGGCGAGGTTATGGAAAAAGGGGCTGTAAGGTTCCAGGGTTTTATTCCTCATTCTACTGGTTATTAGAGAAACTGTGATGTTGGTGGTTCATTTACTACCCCGTGTTTCTTTAATAACAAAGCAAAACCAAATCCTTTTTTTGCAGGGTTGTGAAGACCCACAAAGTCAATGCACCGGCTATGGTTAAACTCCCATTATTTTAGCAGCAATGGGAAACAGACTATGGTGAAAGCTAACTGAATGGAATGCTAAGGATGCCGGGGAGAAGACAGCAGCCCTGTGTCCAGAGAACAACTGGGAGTGGGGTGGTATGTTTCTGATTTGGGGAAGAGCTTTTGTGGATTTGACTTGAAGACCAGTAACCACCAAGGAGGCAAACCCGGAAAGGATCAGAAAGAGAAGCTGTCTTGGAAGAGTGACGATCAACTAGGTTTCCAGCTCATTCTCGGTTGTCAAGACAAGGACACTGCTGTGACTGGAAACTGAGGAGGCTCTGAGGGGCTGGGCCTCAGCCGAGAAGAGACAGACTGATTTGCAGAGGAAGGCTGGATATCCTCTTGATTGTGCAATGGGAGACTCAGGCCTCAGCCTTAGAAACATGTCTGTTTTGCAGGAAGACCCAGGAGGCCACGGCAGGGGTGGAGGGCAAAACTGTATGTAGCTGGGGCTAGAACAGAGCGAGGATGCACGGGGGCGGGGCACAGACACCTGAGACTTGTGAAGGCTTCATGCTTAAGGATAGGAGGAAAAAGAGACCCAGTGTACCATGAGAGCAGAGAGGTCTCTCTGTGTGTGTGTCTCTGCATGTGTGTGTATGTATGTGTCTGTGTGCATGGGTGTGTGCATGTGAGAGACCGATTGACACACACACACACACACACATAGACAGATGGGGAGGGGAGAAGAAGAGAGGGAGAGAGAAAGAGAAAGTGCTATTGTCAAAAAGCAGCAATGGTGAAGTTAATCATGGAATCCACGAGTGGGAAATGTGACCAACCTGCCAATTGCATCATCATACAATTTTCCTGATTCCTCTAGTAACAAAAGCCATGGGGCTTTAGCTGGGTACATGGCTCTCAGCTGAGCCTGCATTTCTTGGTCTGCCTTGTAATTGTCCATGAGACTCAGTTCTACCTAATGGGCTAAGAATCAAACAGATATATGCACCGTCCATCTCATACAACAGACATTACAAGGCACATTCTCCCCTACCTATGGGCAGTAACTTGAAAGTGGTGAAGAACACAACATGAGCCACCATCAATTTTGGGAATAAGGATGATAACTACAAAAGGAAGGAAACCAGGTCCCCAACAGTAAAACTCTTTACATCCAGGCTGCTATGCAAGGGGGAAAATACATTGTTTGCTTTAAGGAACAGTTATTTTGGTTTTTGTTATGGGAGTGAGAACTTTATCCTTACTGAGATGTAGAAGGTAACACTGGGAAAGAAATGAATAGTGAACTCTCAAAGCTCGAAAGTAGAAGAAATAATCTAATGGTACCCAGGTGAAAAAAGGCCAGAAGATGTTCTTTAAAAAGAAAAAAAAAATCAATGATGGCTCAGCAATTAAGAGCACTTGCTGCTTTTCAGTAGGTCACAAGTTCAGTTCCCACCTCCCACATGGGATGTTCGTAAACCCCTGTAATTCCATTTCCAGGGGATCCAATGCTCTCTTCTGGCTCCATGAGCATTGTACACACAGTCATGCACACACACACACACACACACACACACACACACAC
>LOEQ01000908.1:156549-187776 GCA_001685075.1 Bramus lutescens | reverse complement strand
TCTCTCTCTCTCTCTCAGAATCTTGGCTGGAGTACTGTGACACACCTAACGCTGGTAAGGGAAATAAATTACAGAAAGTCAACAAGCAACAGAACAGTCCCAGCAGTAGAATCAAGAAAAGTGAGCCTCCTGATGAGGTTCATTCAGGAGCCATGGAGGAAGAGAGTGCAGTGTCCGAGAAAAGCTTGTCACTCATGTTATTAACCCAAAGGTGTAGCAGACTTTTATAAGGCGAATTAAGTTAAAAGGGAAAGTCTGAACACTTCTCCGGAATCTGGGAATGTGTGTGTGTGTGTGTGTGTGTGTGTGTGTGTGTGCAGGGAAGTTAGTAGCAAACAGTGTTTTCCTGTTTCTCTGGGTATATTGTGATGAACTAAAAATAGATAAATAATCCCTCCCAAACAAAACAAAACCCTCCACTTTCTTGGTAAATAATCCAAGATCTTACATTAGAGGCCCCAAATTCAGCCTGTGTTGTACACAGTGAAAAGGAATGTGGGCATCTTCATTTGAATGCCAATTTTCCTATTCCATTCTGTTTTGTGGGCTGTCTCAGTAGCTCAGCTTCACACACTGTAAGGCCATTCTTCCTGCACAGGACTTTGAGAACAGGCCATTAGTAAGCACCACGACACCCTTCCCATTTCTTCCTCTGGTTCTCAGCACCCCCTGCCATTCCCTACCTAGCTTACTTGCTTTCACCAGCACTGTTAGTTGAGCCCAGACTCAAGTATGCTCATTTTGTTGTATTATGATGACAAATAAGAAGAACTCCTGCAAGAGTGGTTGGATTCCCTCTTTCTAAATGTGTAGCGGCTCTTTATCCAGAGAAATACTGCATTTATATAAACTCGAACACGACCTTGAGTGAAGATCAGGATAACGAGAAAGCATTTGTGTGTGAGACTCATCTCCCTCCCAACTCTTTCCCATATCAGCCATTACTATTTTCAGCTACTCCCCCCCTCCCAAGGAAAAGCGTCAGTCAGTCATTGAGGAGATGATAAGCTGGGAAGATTGCTCAGTCAGTCCTTAGCTATCAAGCCCAAGGATCTAAGTTCTGATCTCCAGCATGTACAAAGAGCTGGGCATGGTAGCATACATTCACAACCCAGCAGTTTGGGCTGATGGAGCAGAGGTGGGAGGATCCCTGAAGCTTGTTGACAGCTGTCTCAGCCAATGAGCTCCAGGTTTGATGAGGAAACCCTATCTCAGAGTAAGTACTGTAGAGGGCAATTGAGGAAGCCATCCAACAGTAGCTTCTGGCTTCCACATGAACATCAACACATGTACACCATACATACATGTGCACATACGCACTTACACATAGACACACAAAGTAGATGAAGGCAACCTAGGGAGCAGTCTTCTTTGAACACAGGCCTTTTCCTTTTTAAAACACTTGTTGAGAGGCAATGGGGGGATGTCAGTCACTACTGCCATGTGGGTAGATTTTACAACAGGTGTTTCATAGTTATGGCATACACAAGTCTGAGGCTTAACTCTTCAAACTGGGACTACTGAGCTCCTGGAACTTCTATAGAGGTATCGCAGCTTTTGGTCACTGCCTTAGTTTCATTTCCTCTTGCTAGGATAGCGATAACCAGACAAAAGCAACTCAGAAGGAAGAAACCTAATTCTAGCTTGAAGTTCCAGGTTACTCTCTGTCATCACTGGGAAGCAAAGGAGGCAGGACTTGAAGCAACCAGTCCCATTCACAGACAAGAGCAGAGGGCAAATGGAATGTGAGCATGTTAGGTCTCAATTTTCGCTCTCCACTCTGACAGTCCATGGCCCAAACCTATGGAATGATGCTGCCCACAGTGGATGGGTTTTCTCACCTCCATTCACATGATGGAGATAACTCCCCCACAGACACGTCTATAAGCTAACAACCCAGACAATCTGTCATTGGGGTCATCTTCCCAGGTGACTCTAGACCATGTCAAGAAACGGTCAAAGCTAATAATCGCAGAACCCCTCTTGGGAAGGTGGGAAGGCGTTGTCACCTTAGTTCGTGACTTTAAATTGTGGAGAATTTAGAAGCAGAGAAACATCAGGGAATCTTGTTCCCTTCTTAAAATCACATTGCTGCTAGAAAGCACACAACAGGGGCTGCCATCAAGCATGGAGTGGGTGGGTGTCAGTCAGCCTACCTACCCACAGTGCATCAGGGAAGACCAAGTCAACGCAGGGATTTATGCACGGAGAGCTCCTTGTTTCAACCAAATCATCTACTTTTTGAATAAAAGGCACCTTTCATTTTTGCTCATCATTTTTTATACATCATAGCTCTAAAAATAAACTTAGAATTATTTTCCTCTTCCAAATTCAAATATCACTTTCCTGGCTCAGACTACTAACCAGGCTTCTGCCAGTGATCAGATGTCCAATTCCAGTTCCCAACCAAAGACATTTGAAGATGCAAACACATTGTGTGCATGCATGTGTGTGTGTGTGTGTGTGTGTGTGTGAGAGAGAGAGAGAGAGAGAGANTGTGTGCATGCATGTGTGTGTGTGTGTGTGTGTGTGAGAGAGAGAGAGAGAGAGAGCGAGCTTATATATGTGTGTGTGTACTGTAACCTCGAAACTTTGGCATTTTCTTACTGTGGCTATGATTTTCATGTGATTGCAAAGGTTTGTTTTCAAAAAGTGATTGTGTGTAATACCATGGGAATCCTATTTCAATACCTCCAAATTGATAGCACTTTGGAAGGCCTGGGGACACTGACAAGGAGCACTTTTGAATGTAAGTGTCTCTCTGGTGCAGAGCAGGAAAGAAGCTAAAGTTCATGAACTCGTGGGAACAAGAGCTTTTTATGTGCCATGTTTCAGGCTGCTCTTTACCTACCTTCACTTGGAAGTACAGCTTATAATTCACTTTCTTCCTGATTTCTATCTCCTCTGGTACAAGACATTTCCTAGTCACACCTCCTCTGCCCCTCAATTAAAGCATATGAATGGCGTGCTCACTATAAACTATGGGTAAAGAAGAATCGCTCCTTCACGAAAACAATAGAGCAAGCACACATAGTATTTCAGGTGAAGACAAGTATTAAGAAGCCATGTAAAACAGAGAAAAGAGAAAACAGAGCAGTTAGGGTCCCCAGACAAGCTACTTTATACAAGGACTATATAGGGTGCTCTATGTTATGAAAGTTTTTAGTCCATCAAAATTTGTTCACTGAAACGTAATTTCTGATATGATACAATGGCAGGACTATGATGAGATTCAAGCCTCAGGGGTTATATTAGTTCCCTTACTAAGGATTCCTATCTGCCCCCCCCATATGAGAATGCAGAAAGGAGGCACAGTCTCTGAGAAAGAAGGCTCTCAGGACATTGCTAACACCTTGTCTTGGATTTTCTAGAAATCCTGCAAAATAAATTTTAGTCGGTGATAAATTACTCAGACTAAGGTCTTCTATTATAGGCAAACCAAAATACTTCAGATACCTGATATCTCCGACAGGCCATATTTAAGAAAAGTCTGGAATGCAGCGAAGGACCCAGCATGAGGTCCTATAGCAGATTCTGGGAGCTTCAGGAGGATGAGGGTGTGGGAGGCAGAGAACAAGGCATGGGAAAGTGAAAGTGGAAGGCAGTTGTGGTGGTAGGGGCCATGCAGCTTTTACAAGACTCTGGATTTTATGACTGAAAAGACGAGTTGCCAGAGGAGTCTTGGAAAATGAGTAACCATCTGACATGAGTTTTAAAGGATGGCCAGGATGACGACAGCAGCTCATTCGAGAAACAACTGCGCTTGAACCGGTGTAACAATAGAGACAGTAACAGACTGGTTCTGGTGGAAGGGAGGAAAAAAGCGTAAGGTTTTCCAAGACTTTGGGTTTTAGCATCTCAATGAATGGCAGTTCCACTTCTTAGTGGATGACAGATGTGTGACCCAAAGGGTGCAGTGAGGAAATCAGAGTTTGGTCTGAGACATCAAGTTTGAGATCTTTAATTGGCAGTTGGATATACAAATCTGGGGCCCCTAGGAGAGGTATGGGCTAGACATAAAAATTTGAGAATCATTGAAATAAAATAAAGGCCACGAGGGGATGATCTAGCCATTTAGCCAAGCTGGACAACACTCTCTGGGGAAAGCCCAGGGGCTCTGCTGTGTTTATAGATAAAAAAGATGGATAGTCAGTCTAGCGTAGAAACGACAAGCAAGGTGCCAGCCTTGAACTAAGAGGAAGAGTCTTCTAACACATGAGGTGATTGATGCTATCAAACACTGCCAAAAAGCTGGGTATGCTTTTATGGTAGGTATGTAGTCCCTGAGACTAGAATTTGTATCTGAGTCATCATTTTTCCCCCCTTAGACCTTGATATATAATAGGCGATCTAAACGCTGAATGATCAAATGAAAAATAACTGTTGTGATGAGTCACAGAGAACAGGATGTACTCTTTGCTGCTTCCCTGCCCATGAGCAGATGCCTGCATCAGGGCAGTCGCAGAAGATGGTCACCATGCCAAGCCCATCTACGTGATGCCATCCAGAGACACTCCCAGTCTGGAAACCCTCAGAGACTTCAGGAATCTAAGGTGAAGGGTGGGGTCCGAAAAGACAGCCAGCAGAACAGCAGTGAGGAAAACAGAGGTGCAGAAGAGACCAGAACACCTAGACTGATGCTAACCGAAGACAGAGAACCTGAATAAAATAATCTGCAGAGCAAAGTACAAGAAACTGAAAACAAAGGTGGCTGGGGAGAGGGAAAGAGGAGTCTACGAAGGGAGGCAGAGAAAACTGAGGTAGGGGAGAAAAGAAAGGCAGGTGAGAAAAATAGAACCCGAGGAAGCCTGATCCTGGTGCCTGGAGGAAGAGCCAAGACAAGGGGCACTAGCAGCTTGGCAGTCCAGGCTGCAGGAAGGGGGTTTGAGTTATGAGTGGACAGGGCTAGTAAGGGAAACCCCTCCACAAAGCCATTGGGAATCGTGAATTAAAGAAAAAAGATCACCGCCCGGGATGAAGTAAATGTTCAGGTGACGTGAATGCCAGCAGCCCGGCCTGACAAGTCTCTGGACTGCAGGCCCATTCTTCCCCTGGCCTCCAGTCAGCAGCCACAATATTCAAGGCCACTTAAAGTGAGAAACAAAACAAAGACCTGTTAACTGGATGGCCATCCCATTAATATTTGGCTAATGAAGGGAAGATATCACGCATATATTTTCACTTTTTTTATGGTTCTATTTCCTGCTCAGTAAGACCTGGTTTACTGAGGGAAAAAAATTAAGACAACAGAATCTGAATTATTACTTTTCCAAATGAGTTGAGCGGCAGTGGCTGCTGTTGCCAAAACTGCTTTGAACAATAGGATTTTGACATGGAGACTGAAATCTAAACAGCATGAAGAAATCTCGAAAGCTGAGCTGTCCCCATTATCTCATGCTTTCGAGACTACAGGCCAAAAAATGAGTGATGAGTCTCCATTTGTGCAAGCAGAACAGCGCTCCAAGGCCCAAGAGAGACACTGATTGCCCATCTGCTTGTTTATACAGCCCAGAGAGGGTGACTGGACAAACAGCCCATTTCCCTTGAAATTGGACCAAACTGGGGTGTGCAAAGTGGGTGAGGGGTGCTGTCGTAAGTGACGAGAGGAAAGGGAACATCTCTCATGGGAAAGGGCCTGGAGATCAAAGCCGTGGGCCGGCAAGCCAAGCAGAGATCGGAGCAGGNAGCTGGCCTCCCACAAAGGCTTTATTTCCACAACTTTCCGCATCCTTGTCTTCCCCTCCACCCACCCTGCCACTCGTGCAGAGCTGGACCTCACTCCTCCAGGCCAGAACATTCTGAGCTATTCAGATGAATGAATCAAATAGGGAGGGTCAACACCAAGCCTACTCCAATTTTTGACAGCTAGACTGATGCTGTTGCGGTGAATTCCCTGAGCATTTTAGACTTCAGTGGCAGCTTATCAATTGCTACACTGTATAACAGTTTGCATTTTGGTGTCTCCTTGTCCCCTAAACAAGACTAGCCTACCTGAGGACAAGGACTTGAAACCCTTCAAACTCCACAGCAGAAATCCTTACAAGTGAAGGGCCCCCATACTAGGCTTATGGCTATTGATGATTGGTAACTCCTAATGTTGCTTCTGTTTTTCTACCCGCCGAGACAAGGAAGCGCCTTTCTCCCTCATCACTCTGCAGAGATCAGTGATGGCTGGTACCTATATGAGTCCCTGAAATAGGGTTGTGAGAATTTTCTCAAGACTCTATTCCTCTAGGGTGCACATGGAGAAACACTGGACAAAAGGAATACTCAAAGGAAGGAGCCCACAGCTGATGAGGTCCAAACAGCATGTGAAGGAGTTACTCAAAGAAAGAAAGATGACTAGGCACAGCTCTCTCTAGTCTTTGGAGGGGAGACATAAAGAGTAGAGTCACATGACATCAAAGTTACACAAAACTGTTGCTCAAAGATGAATACAGAGTAAAATCTTAAGACAAATGGTGGCCTATATCTGATTATGCAGCCATTGGTTTTCTTTAGTCCTTTTAGCTATTGCCTTAGATGGTTCGATTGGGGTCCCACTCCCATCTCCTGGCAGTTTGCTGGTCTTTGGTTTATGGTTTTTTATCACAGCCTGGAGGAAACAACAAAGACTGTATTTGCTAGCTTGTTCCTGTTTGGGTGTCTCTTGGATGCCGTCCATTCAATACTTTTGAGAAATAAATGGAGCACACAGATATATGGTATTTTAATATCAGAGTATATGTAACCTTTCCTGGAGGAGAGGTTCCACCAGGGAATAAATTCATCACTTTAAGTTAAGACAGGTGCTGTGTCAAATTGACACACCTGGAACATGTAATCAGAATTCATTAACTTTAATATAAATTCCAGATCCTGGCTTCTTATCTATATTTTCAGGAACAGCAAATTGGTATATAAACTAAAAATTGAACTTTTTCTTACATGGACTTGAAAGTGACTCTTATAACTCACTCTTCACATTCTACTGGCTCCGTTCCAGCCAGAGAGAACTTCTGAGAGCTTGTGTGTAACAGCGCAATTGGTCAGAATTATTTTTTGATATTCCACAGCTTATAGAAAATGTAATCTACAGGACTCAGAGGGAAAAAAAATCGAAGTACAAAGGACACATTCAGATCCCACATGATCATAATTTCCTGCTATGTCTAAAGTGTTCCTGAGTCTGTCTCTAAATATCCTTTACCCTTTGGGTGGGTGGGGTGGGGGAGAGAAAACTCTCAACTCTATGGATTTATATTTCAATTCATCCATGTCAATTACTGGTGATTTCTGCCTTTAAAGCACCGAATATAGCTTGGTCTTCAGCTGACTGTCAGAGCAGCCATCACTAAATGGCCATTCAGGGACCACAGAGATCAAAATCCCCACAAGAGGCACAAGAAGGTATGGATGAACTGAGTTGGGAATTTTATTGAAGGCAAGAATACAGGAAACAGATAAGCTTCTGATCTTGTTCCCTGAAGCTTAGTAATATCCGAGCTATCATCTTCTTAATTTTTGGTAAATTGTTATTGAAAAGTATAAAAATATTTAAGTTCCGAACTTAAATTGAGAAGCATTTGTTTTGAGTGTGTAGCTTAAACTCGTTTGTTTTGTCTCTTGTGTCTGTGCTTGGCAAGGTAACTCTGGGCTCCTTCTCTGCTCCCTCCTCACCCTTTATCCCTCCTTCGCCATCTTCCAGACATTGAATCATATTAAAATAATAATTTTATGCAGTTGTAGGTTAGGGTCTACTCGAGTTGTTTAAGGCCATTTGTCCCTGGGAAAGGGAGGGAAGGAGTGTTTATTACATCAAGTGCAGGAAGTATAGAACTCTCGGAGGACTGATTGCCTAGGATTCCAACGGCAAAGACAGCATCTCAGAAGTGGGATAGAAACTTTGGCATATGGGACCTAAACTCCCTGGAAATATATTCTGGTTGATGGCAATGATGCTTATGTGCAAAAATAGTCACAAACATGTGAGTCACTTTGTAGCAATGGGTGTGTGAAGCTAAGATTTATGAGCTGTGTGTTTACTCTGTGTAGAAACACAGGGAAACAAAGAGTTTCCTTCAGAGGTTGGGAAGCATGATAAAGCACCATGGCCTGCAAATACCATCTTTTCTGAAGAAGTTCTAAGGACCAGAAGAACACACATTTTACTATGTATCTGAACCCTGAGCCACCATCCCTTTCCCAAGGTGACTGCAGACAGTATCGTTGGTAAGCCTAGCTGAACAACGCACAAGCCGGAACCTGCAGTTTAACAGTCCAGCTATGAAGAGATGGCCATCTGAAGAACAGCTTGTTCGTTGGGATTGTTTGCCTCCATGTTGGCCACTTAAACTGCGTGCCCGCTGACCTCTTAATGAGAGTCAGTGTCTCTTGCTTCAGAATGTTGAAAATGGGTCGACTTCTTCGACCAAAAAAAAGTACATAATGTCTTATTTCTATTATTTGAAAAAGGTTGGTCATTTTTGCTTCCTTCCCCAAATGAAAGCTAATTGCTCTGGGAAGAGTCAGCCACCCAGAAACCACTATACTGGGAATGAAAGCCCAAAGTGATGTGAAGTGCTTACTTAGAATCCCAGAGATACTCATCTAACCTCAAATATCCCATCCAGGCCAGACCCACATATGTGTAAGAAAAAGCCACTTTTGAAAGATTCAAACTCTAGCCACCATAGGATCCCAAACAGACCTGCTGCAATAACCAGCCAACTGAGCCTTGTCAAGCCATGGAACCATGCAAGAAAAACTAGTGTTGCTCTGAGTTACTATGTTTTGAAGCAGTAGACAATCCCCAACAAAAACCTGAAGCGAACACTGTGGCCGTAATGTCACAGGCTATAATTACAATCTCCTCTGGTGAGCTGAAGCTCCTGAGGCAAAACCTTGCTCATCTTGCTCTTCACTGAGTGTCTGTGTGCAGAATACAGTAAGAGTCAAACTAATAATGAGCCAGCAGTGTGACCAGTTTCTTCTGTGTTAATAAGACAGAGGAAAGTCTCATGGTCAATACAGCATCATAGATGAAAGTAAATTCCGAGCAATGTAAGCAAAACTCAAAGGAACACAAAGGCACGAGTTGGGGTGGGAAGTGGGCTGTGTCACCCACCATCCCAGAGGCCTGACAGGCTTTAGTGACTTCACAGTTCCAATGGCCATCTACATGAGGTTGGCGTTATTATTTCTGTCCTTAGGATGAAGGAAGTCAGCCTGTTTTCCAAGTCAGGAAGTTAGGAAGGGATTTGAACTCAGGTTTGCACAGTTCTAAAGCCAATCTTCTTTTCATTATAGTGTCTCAGGAGACTATAACAGAAACAAGAAGACACTTGGACAGAGATCCAAAACCCACCCGCTGAACGTTACCCAGGGCTGTCTACCTCCATTAATTGCTGTCTGCAAGCTGGAACCCATTTCACCACTGGTCCTGAGGCTAATTGCAATCAGTGCCTCAGTCATGAGTTCAAACCAGGAACCAATGCCAGAGGAAGCTTAAGACTGAGACAGCAGATACTCACGCATGTATATTGTGCTAGCAATTAGGCTTGCTTCTAGAATTGTGAAACTCAAGGGAAGACGTTAAGGGGAAAAGAGTGCCCTTCTAGGAAGAACAGCCATTTCAAATAGACGTTCAGTGGCTTCCCATATGATTTACTTGAGCGTATTAGAGCCCTCTTGAATTATTATAGCACAATTACTCCCTCCACATTTCATTATTCTGGTAAGGAAATGGGATGGTGTGATGAGCTCGGTAGGCTCATGGTTTCATTATTTCAATGAATAACTCAAATGTCAACACGCTCATGGATGCTGGGGTAGGAGGGATAGTTGGACACAGAGAAGGTCCTGTTGTCTGTTTTTCAGGTTTCCACCTCAAAAGGGTGAGCTCTAGAGGCCTGCCTGGCAACTCAAGAATCTGAGCACTCACGTGTGGCAAAAACTATGAAGGGATGTGCACCGGCTGTGCTTTCTCCCTGCAGTGAGAAAACTGTTTATCTCTACTTAAAATAGTTTTATCTATTCAAATATGCATTTTCAATTTTCAGAAGCAAATGGCAAGGTTTGCACAAACATCCCAATGTTTGCACAAAACCTTTGAGTTCTTAACTCAAAGGCTTAATAAGAGAGTTAGGAATGATGTAGTCACACTGTCCAGCCTTTGCTTATCATCTTTTAAAGTTAGTATTTAAAAAAAAAAACAAAAAGAAGCAAATTCTCATCATTCTCCAGTCTTCTAGAAATCAGAGCTTAATGCCGAAACTGTCAGCAGTTACCAAGGACAACTAAAGTTGTTAATTCTCCTCTTATTTAACTGTCATCTTCCATCACATTAGCCATAAAGAGGAGGGAATTGGATCTTAAGAATTGCGTGTCTGCAGTCCAATCTAGAAGCCACTAGGTGGCAATGTTGTAGATTTTGGCAGCCATAGTGTGTGATCCATAAGGTATTGATTGTGTCTTTGATGGAACTATGCATATTTCTTCTGTCACTGAAAAGTAACCACAGTAATTGCAATTTCATTTTAAAATAAAACATTTTTTTAATGGCAAAAGATACAGCCTTGTTACTACAAGGACTTGGTACCTTTAAACATGATCAGTTACCTGGTTTCTATACTATATTTATGATGATGTAAACATGTTAACCAAATGGAAGCTTCCTGTCCTAGATAAGTCCAGATCACACACATTCTTCTGTGTAGAGTTTGCTGGAGACAAACAGAAACATGACTTCTTTCCAGGGGCGAAGGCAGTCCTTAGTAATCACCCCATTACCCCTGGATGTTGGTGCCATCACTCAAGACAGCACTGGGTGAGCAAACCTGTGATTGACTGCTGAGCTCTGTTCCGACCCATCTGAAAGGACTGTGAGAAAAGACAGAGTATACAAGTGGGGCTGGCTCATACATGCAGCACCAAGCTCTACACTAAATGTTTTCATCAGTCCTGGTCTCCTATTGGTGTGGTGTTCCTGAGGTCTTTCTAAAGCAAAATGGCTCAGAGAAGAAACAATTTGAGAATAAAGTAACCATGGTAGAATTATACACCTCCTAAAATTCATGTATTATGATACCTATTCTCAAAATAGCTTGCAAATACTACAGAGGTGTCAAGTTCTTCCATCATTAAACAAACAACAACAGAAAAAGACAATAACTAAATACAAAATGAACCATGAGATAAATGCAAGAAAATACCAATTAAAACTTCCATACAGGGCTGGAAAGAGATGGCTCAGAGGTTAAAAGCACTGGCTGCTCTTCCAGAGGACCTGGGTTCGATTCCCAGCACCCATATAGCAACTCAAAATTGTCTGTATCTCCAGTTGTAGGGGATCTGATACCCTCACACAGATATATACAGGCAAAACACCAGTATACATTAAATAAATTAATTAAAAAAGCCTCTCTACAATGGAACTAGAAAATAGTTCACTGAGTGAAGTAACTGAGACCTAGACAGACAAACATCACTTGTTATCTCACCTGTGGTTCTTAGTTCTAAATCTTTAGACGTGAATATACGAGTATTTACACCCAGGAGTAACAACAGAAATCAAGGAAGTTAAAAGGGGCCCTGGGTGAAGCCTAGAGAATGGAACAATAGGATGCAGGTAAAGTAAAGTGGGAAATGGGAAAAGATGGGGGGGCTTTATCTGCTGGAGGAGAAGAAGGTCATTACAGGAGTAGAGGGAGGGAGGCACAAATAATACTAGGGATGTTTCATAAAGTCTCCAGGACTCATTTTATATTTACCTAAAATTACATGTAAATGTGTGTGTGTGTGTGCATACGTGCATGTGTGCGTATATCAAATCAAATTATTTCACTTGGGCTGACAATGCTCCTCACAAGAGCCATAGACTAACAAAACCCCTAGTGCCTGGCATGAGAAACCACCACTCAAATTGTTGGTCAGAGTAGTCCATGTAACTCCAAACAATACAGGTTATGATTGTTGCTCTTGTTACCTCTCAGAGATGGAAAATTTCAGACATGGAACTTGGGAGATCCAAGCTATATCTAACCTAAGAGCCTCCTCACTGAGAATTAGCTTTCATAGTACCAGAAGAGACTCTGCAAGCTTCCAAGGGAAGAGAGCAACCAATAGTCCTATCCACCAATGATTCTATGGACCACAACAATGACCAACATGTCGAGACATCCCTATAGATTTAACAGTGGCTCTCATATCTTGGTGGTGACCAACAGCTTTCTAATTAAGGTCAATCCCACAGGAGGGAAATCGTATCTGGTACTAGAAATCTAGCCATCTACTCAGAGCTAGTGAGGTCATGGATTTTAGAAGAAAACCTACGACTGTCACTTCACTAGACAGCATGATTCCTAATGCATTGTAGTATTTACCCTTATTCCCATAGTTAATTGTAGCTTTCATCCCACATCAAAAACAAACAAAAAACAAAAAAAACTTGTCTTTGCAGCAAATGGAGACCTCAGGAAACCACAATTGACTATAATGCAGAGGTCAACTGCCCAGCTCCAATGGACAGATCTATGACATAACACCTGTACTTCTGTTTTAGGGAGCATGGTAGAAGAGAAAATGTAAAGACTGTAAGAGCCAGGGGACCAGAAGTTTGCAGTGAGGTGGTGTCTCCTAGAAATGTCAAGGAAGTGATATCCATGATAGCACAATATGGTTGCCTAAACAAGACCTGATAACTGATAATACCAATAGATATACTAATCCAGAAAGAGGGAATTTCATAGGGTCCTACCCCTAGACAGAGAACTATAACAACTAATGACTGCTGAGATAGAGGGGGGATTGGCTCTCAGGGATGAGCCCTCTAATTGAACAGACTCAACAGGTTTATTTATATATTTATGTTTAAATATACACATGTGTAGCAATAATACTCAGGAAAAAGAGGCCATCAATTTGAGAAGGAATAAATGGTACATGGGAGGGGTTGGAGGGAAGAAAGGGAAGGAGGTCATATAATTATATTTTAATCAAAAAATCTAAAAAATTGTAAATAAAAAATCCTGAAATGAAAAGCAAATAAATAAAACCAAAGAAAAACTTCCTCACAGTTGTTGAGAATCCAAAGAGGAAGTGATAGCTGGGCCAACAATTACTTGGTATAATTTATCAGAAAAACAATTATTATGCAAGATGTAGACATCAACGCTGATCCCACAAAGTGCTCAAATATTCATCAGCCTGCCCCCCTTTTTAGAAGACATGATTGCTACTGTTGGAACATCAAATGGGGCTCTTGATTGGGATTTCCCAAAAGTGGTCCCCAAGGCTAAGCTAATATCCTAGGTTATAGCAAGTCTGCTGTTGTGATTTTTTTTCTATTTTATTTGGTGAGATATAAAGTGTTTTGCCCACCAGCATCTTGGCACAAGGGGAAATGAGTTATTAGTATGGCAGAGACTAGTACTGGGTATGAGGTCATGCTGACATGAAGTGAGTTACCAAAGCCCTCAGACTCAGTCTCCTTGGTGAGAAAGTAAGAGATGACAAAAGCCATCTCAACAGATTGCTGCAGTTGAGTAAAGCAAAGCACTCCAACTGTTAGGTCACACAGCACCACTTCTGGTCCCCACCAAAACCTAGACTCTTCCCCACTGAGGTTGCCAGTGGAAGACATTATACTCTAAACATAACATTTGCTTTTTTAAGGTCTTAGGGTCTGTATGGTGACTTCATGTGTGTGTTATCTCAGTTTATTCTTCGTTGTGACACTGTAATGTGAGAATTGCATTGTCAGAGGTATTTCTAAATCTGTGCAGAGACTCAAGGACATGAAGTGATAAAGTCAGTGTTTAGGACGAGGTCTTCTAACTTGAAGTGCAATGATCCCTCCACTTCATTCAGAACTTGAAACACAGACGTTTTACAGTGCCTAAGGTAAAGGTACTATATTGCAAACCTAGGTCTCATGCCTCTCGCATAATAATGCAAAACTGAAACATATATGTATGTAGATGTATTATTTTTAAAAGCAGTAATGACATTAACAAAAGTTTAACACAAAAATGTATATACTGTCAGGACAGCAAAAGTAAATTAGGAGATTGTAACTCAATATAATGACTACAACTTTAGAAGTTATCAAAACCCAGCTTCTGGGAAATACAACTTAATGTATTTTTAGCTCTTCCTAAAGAAACCAGTGACATACAGAAAGGGAATTTCCATGTGTGGATATGAAGGTGGTTACATAGAAAGGGCCCAACTCATTTATCCCTAACTTCTACTTGATCTGAAAGGGCCTATGGTAATCACAGGACCTTGAATTCCCCCGGAGTAAAGGAAAGAAAGGGAGATCCAGCCCTTTCACTGTGAGCTAGATCTAAGTAATACTTGAATGTTTACATGACTCAAGGCCTTGCTCAAGTTTGTAAAAAATGAATTTACATTTTAATCCTTGTTCTAATAAATCAATGAAAGAGTCCAGTCTCACATGCTTGTATGTATGGGTGGCCACATGAGTGTATGTGACTTTGTGTGTGTGTGTGTGTGTGTGTGTGTGTGTGTGTGTCTAAATTTTTGTATTTTCACAGAGCATCTAGGAAGGGCTGACAAGATTTGCTTAACATCTCTCCAAACTATACCAGCAATCACTGTCTCTCCTTGGGTGAAGTTCTGAGAAACTGCTAAAAATCCGAGGTGAGAGATTATCTTTTAATAGTTAGAGTTAAGGAGCCAGGAAGAACCCCCAATACAAAAGTGGAAGCAGAAAGATCAGGATTCAAGGTGATCCTTGGCTACACAGTCACTTGGCACAGAGGCTACATTATGTTTCAATGAGATACTGTTAAAAAAACAACACTGAAGGAAAGGTTTTGATTTTCCTTTCCCCTTCCTTCCTTCCTTCCTTCCTTCCTTCCTTCCTTTCTTCCTTCTCCTCCTCATCCTCCTTTTTTTAGATATAGCATCATTAGATAGTCGTAGCTATATCTGAACTGGAACTTATTATGTAGACCAGGCTGGCCTCAAACTCACAGAGATCTATCTGTTTCTGCCTCCTGAGTAGGGGGATTAAAGGCTGTGCCACTATGCTTCACAAATTAGAATTTTTAAGACTTGAAATGTAAACACCTACTTATAGTCAGATTCTGACAATAGTCTTAAGACATGATTGATATTTGGTCTTACCCTTTGGTTATGGATGGAGGATACTTCATGCTAGGGTAATTTAAGATACAGATTCCTTATCTTGTCCTGGGATGAACATATAGATACCAGAGCCTCTCTGTAATGGAAAGCTAAGGGAGCAGCTTGAAAAAGAGAACCAGATTTTAGTAACAGGGAAGAAATGATAAGAGGTAAAGCACTATGATGATTCATAATGATTGACAACAAAGGATCTAGACTCACTGAAGAGACAAACCTCTGGGTGTTCCTGTGAGGGATTATCCAGAACAGGTTAATGAGGTGGGAGACTCACCCTGAATGTGGACCTTATCCCCATGTCAGTGTCAGCATGGTACAACTTCCTTCCAGAAGCACAAACCAAAGTTTTGTATGTGCTGCTATTGATACGAACTCCAAAAACGGTCTAGAAAACAGACTTAAGCAAGACATTAGAGTGACATCATCCTGCAAAGCCAAGATATTCTGCTATTCAACTTTCCTAATTTTACTGATCTAATGGATAGAAAATGAAATTTCAGCATCATTTGCCTTGCACATCTTCTATCCTAAGAACCGAATCTTTTCCTATGTTGTATGAGCAGTTTCTACAACTCTCCAAATCACAAGCTTTTTCTTCATCCATCAATGCCTGGAACTCGTGTGGTAAAGCTAGAAATTTTGGGCTTTGATAGTTTTTTTATTACCATTATAGTAAGGAGGTATACAGTACTTAGTGTTTTGTTAAGCTTTTTAAAATGAAGAGTGGATATTGAATTTTGTAATATGCTTTTTTATCATGGGATCCTAAGCAATGATCATGTGAATTTTCCCATTGGATCCATTGAGAGTGATAGACAACTATACTTTGATTTTCTGATATATAATTATCTTCATATTCTGGGAATAATTTCTATTTGGTCCTGTGTGGAATATTCCTTTACACCATGTGAATAACTGCCACTGTGATAGGGTTAATAAAGAAGCTGATTGGCCAATAGCTGAACAAGTAGAAGTTAGGCGGGACTCGCAAGAAAAGGAGGAGTCTCAGAGTAGCAAGCAGATGCAGAGCAGCAAGGAAGCAGCAGATGAACTTGCCATACAGAGAAAAGGTGCCTAGCTATGTGGAAGAGAGTAGATAAGAAATGTGGGTTAATTTAAAATGTGAGAGCGACTGGCTGAGTATTTGTAATTCATAATAAGTCTCTGTGTGGTTATTTGGGAATTGGCTGGAGGGACAGAAAAGCTTTACAGACTTTTATAACAATGCTAAAGTTTGTCAATAGACCTCTTTAATATTCTTCAAATACTGAGATATTTTTCTTTTAGTAATTGATTATTGAAGAAAAAAGTAAAAAGATACCTAGAGTTACTGAAAGCTGAGTGGATGCCTGGATTTTACAAAAATAGTAAATTAAAGATATCAGGGTGGGAAGAAGGTGGTACAAGGTATGAGGAGGAGGGAGGGGGAGAGAAGAGAAGGGAGGGAAGGGAAGGGGAGGAGAAGGGAGGGNAGGGAAGGGAAGGGAAGGGAAGGGAAGGGAAGGGGAGGGGAGGGGAGGCTGAGGAGTAGGAAGAAGAGGAGGAGGAAGAAGACAAGTGGAAGAGGAGGAAACAGTTTTCTTCAAGGGGTAAATATGAGCTCTCTGAATAATTTATACATGCATGGGGGGGAAGAGGCATCAAAGACCAACTTTTGGGACTGTTAATTCTTGTCACACCTTGTGTGTGGGATCTTGGGACAGACATCAGGTCTATGTGCAGGCCCCTCTACCTGCTAAGCCATCTAACAGACCCCCAAAATATCCTTCAGTAAATAAGAGCCAAAATAAGCTTTTCAGATAAGCCTCTTCTGAGGTAGCTTCTCATCTTCCAAACACTGGGATCGCAGGTGCTCCATTTTGTTGATGACAGCTGAAGCCGGCCTGCTAGCACCTTCTTGAGTGCATTGAGAGTCACTAGTACACATCCTGGCCTAGGAGCAACACAGTGCGCCAGCCACTGTTCTTTCCTCCATGGGCTGTGTGATGATTCCTTTCCTTTCACAGGACACCCCACATGACTGCTTCTTTTCCACAAACACCGAAACCCATGACTCAGTTGACTTCTATGGCCTTGAGGTTGAAAGAGAGAGGCTGCCTGTAGTCGGCTATTCTGCTTAGAGGTTCAAATATGTCAGTGTTGTCTGACTTGAAGACTTTTAGAAAAGAATTTATTATATGCATATATCCAAAAAAGGTGTTTTTATATGTAGGAGGCCTAAACAGCACTGTGGATTACAGGCTGAAAATATCTCTTGCTAGATTCTACTACGATTCTCTAATTCTAAAAGGATTTAAACAGGAAAGCCACAGAGGGAAAATGAAAAACCCTCTAGGGACTTCACCGAATTCAGGGTGTTTGTTTACAAATTCAACAGACAGGGATAAATATTTATCATGGATCATGATAAGACTGTACCACAGGCTCAGAGAGAGTGAAAAGTAAGGTCAGACAGCCATAGTCTTAACTGTTGTGGAGGGCTTAGCCATTTGTACACCTTAACTGCCTGCACTCAGTGTGGGAAACCAGTTACTGGTTCTGTTTTATTTTTAGCTTGGTAAAATTATTGGAGCTTTGAATTATTATTATCCTTATCATTATTACTATACAGAAAAGTTTCTGGACATTAAGAAGAGTATTGTCTTAGATGGTCAAACAACCACAGAGAAAGCAGGGCCAGAGTTGCTCAATCAGAGTCAGGTTGAAATTTATCACTGCTCCCGGGTAAGAGAACATGAGATAAGGCCAAGTGTGGGAGAGTGCTGTATTAGGGCCAGTTCTAGTTACAGCCTTCCCTGCCAAAGCTATAAACACAAATGGCCAATTTAACAACAAGGAAAGACCACCTATAAGATCTAGACCTAGGATCTAATCAGTTGCTCTGTGGCTTCTTTCAATTACAGGATCCCTGCTATGTTTATGAGGACTTTTAATGTGAGCATCATGGTCTTGAAGGCCATATCATTATTGGCCATGTTTGATCTGAGGGTGGGAAAGCACGAGCTCAAACAAAACAAACAAACGCCTGCACAAGGTTACTTAGAGCTGCACTGTAAATTGGCATCCACAAGAGCCTACTGTGGAAGAGAAGGGAAAAGGTTCAGACGCCACAGGGATCGCAACCCAGAAAGTTGGTGCCATTAAAAGGTCCTTTCTGTTTTGCTCAGGAAATGAAAATTAGTTGAGAATGAAAATTAGTACCATGGCTGTGTCAACCCTACTTAAGGGTGTTCTGAGAAAGGAAGGATGATCAAGATAAACACATCGTCTCATTCAAGTGTGGCAACAGGATATGATTTACAAATGGAAAATTAGGCCATCATGATTGTTACAAAAACTGAATTGCTGCTTATATTCAAATAATTCCAATCACGAATCAACTGAGACACATGCATGTGACTTTTCAGGCTTTTTTTTTTTTAAAAAAAAAACAATCTAATTGCTTAAGATTTTATGAGTGAGAAGACCCCTAACAGAAAACTAGCTTGCTACATGCTCTGCCAGGCCCTTTGTCACAGTTAAGCTTTCTCAGTTTTGCTTCTGATATGACCCTATACTCAGCTCTCTGATACTTGGAGGACTCTTTTTATTCTACATTTTTCCTTTGGACTGTCATGTGCATCCCTATGTCTTAAACCACTAAGTTCGTGGACTGCTTGGTAGCCACAGGCAGCTCTATGGCCCAACGCAAACCTGTAAACCTTCCAAAACATTATCATTTTCTTCGATTTCTTTTTGTAACTCAGTTGCAGGTTTCTTGAGTGTGAACTCTGTAGACAACAGCATCATGTTGCAGTGTCACGAAGCTCTCTCCCACAGACCCAGTCCCTCTACCTCTCTGCCACATATGCACATCAAAGGTAGCATGTCCAGAGTTTATTTTACTCTCTTCCTTGTAAGTATCCAGCCAGTCACCTGTGCAAGAAAGGGAGAGTACCTTCTCCTCGAGGTTTGCTTTATTCTTGAAATGTGCCTAATATAATATAGCTCATTTATATTCTTTCCTTCCTTCCTTCCTCCCTNTCTCTCCCCCCTTCCTTCCATTTACCATTGTTATTTTTATTCAGGCTCTTTAAAAGTCTCTTGCTCCTTCAATTCTTTTATATTATTGATAATTATATTTCCTAACAACAAAAGAAAATGTGATCTCCCATCATTCCCCCACCTAACAAGCTCACAGCCCAGCATGCACTTGGCATTCCTGTCCACAGTACTTTTCACTATTGTTTGTTGGGTATAATATGAATCTCGGGTTCTTCTAGTCCTAGGGTGAGTATCTCCTCCTTACATTTCTCTAAGGCTTCACGTAAACTCAAAGATCTGGTCACACCAAGTCTCAGCCCTTCCCTGAACACATCACATCTTGGATTGTTATGAGAGTAGCAGTGTTCCCTCTGCCCAAGTGGAATTCTTCTGAAGAGCAGGGAGGTGCTCATCACTAGAGGGCTGCCAGGGGACACCATGAAAAGGAGACCTATTTCTCATAGGATCCAGACCATAGGACACTTGGTGAGTGTTTGAGATTGTTGCCTCTGCCAGCAGCAACACCTCTGGAAAAGCCTTACCAAAAAGTATTTCCTTTCTTCAATCTCCTGCACGACTCTGCCAGAGGTATTGGGATGTCCTCCTCTCTGATCTGAATGCCCAGTCTTCTACCAACTTTAAGATTGATGGAGATTTCACATTTCAGGGTATATCTTATGGTCTACACATCAAGGCTCGGTTAGCAGCTATCTTTCCCATAGAAGCACAGGCAGTAGTGCAGCTACTCATGAGAATGTGAAATCTGATTAAGTGTCATCCTAAATTGCCATAAAATATGATTGTCCAAGGTCAATAATGCATGTTTGTGGTGGGCAGAGAATTGTATGTTTTCTATTAATTAGAGAAACAGCTTTTATTATAAAAGAAAAAAGAAAAAAAGGAAAAAAAAACACTTAAAAAAAGTAGCCAGCAGCAGTGGTGCACACTTTTAATCCCAGTATTCGAAGCAGAGGCAGGCAGCTGAGTTCAAGGCCATCCAGGACAGCCAGAGCTGTTACACAGAGAAACCCTGTTTATAAACAATCAAGCAAACACCAAACCCCAAAACAACAACAATATCAACAACAACAAACAAAAAAAGTAGTACTGTCTTCTCCTGGGTTTCCATCATGACATACTGCCTAAACACAGCCCATGGACAATGGAGCCAAGTGAAATTAAAAACAAATAAATCACTCCTTTTTTCTTTTCTTAAAAAGAAACTTCTCTTTAGTGTCCCAATAATGAAGAGATATTTCATTTGTGTGAGCAAAGCTACAGCTTCTAAACATATTTAGGCAAGCATTCTGCATCATATAGGTCTCAGTTATATACTGAAGGACAACAAAAGCATGGCCTCATGTGGTCCTGTGTCCCACTGTCACCCAAGCAGCCTTACTTGGCAGTCAGACATAGAACTGATGAGGGTCCAGGGTGAGTCTGTGAACCTCTACGCTGTGGCAATGCTGCCGAGAAGGCAGAGGGGTGACTGGAAGGGCGTGGGTAAGAAGGCAATGAAGAAAGATGGGGGCCATACATGGAATTTTAGGTAGTCTGATAGTTACAATTGAAAAGAGGAATAAAAAGATTAATGCTAAGGCTGTATTTTACTTATGTTACCCGATAAATGAAGATACAATCACTTTACAACACAATAATATTAAGAAAGCAGAAAGAAAGGATTTTCCCTGATTTAGTCATATTGGAGTTGCAACACGTGGCCGATGTCTGCTGTATCAGACAGTGCAAGTCCAAGCTGTTTTTATAAACTCAGCTAAACAATAAGGTAAGAAGAATGGGCTACTTCTATAGCAAGCTTTGCACCCCATCATGCTGGGAACATTTAAAATCCCCACAATATTCTTAAATTTGAAGAAAACAGAACATAATATTCCCTCCAAATTCATTTTTGTGTCTTGTTTTGGATAATTTCTTTTAAAACATGATTTGAGACAATTCCTGGCACCCTTTTCACCTTCCCTTCACTCTGTTGGCTAAAGGAGAACTGTCTATAGCCCATCTTGGTTTAATAAGAAAGTCCTTGCTTGGTACAGATGTAAGAATAAAATCACTTTACAATGATCAGTATCTCATATTCTGAACACATATCTTTGAATATTCATTAAAAAGTGAACTAAAGTTGACAACGGCAATCTACGATTTGAAATCCACAATGGCACTATCTGGAGAATGAGAACTGTCCCATTTCCTGGCCCTACCTTAGAGCTCCCACAGCCAGAGAAGCTGGTGGTTGATCTAGAACTTGTTTTGGGTATTGAGACTTAGAACAGTGGGTTACCTCTTCTGAAGTTGTAGGCCAATGGGGTTCCATACAACCACAAGAATTAGAGGCTACTGCAAATACTCTTAGTTACCTTCAGAACCTGTTGGTGGGCATGAAATCCAATTGAAAGCTGAGGGGCTATTGGCATTTGATGGCTACTGGGAGAGAAAGAGTCAGTTTTCTTAATGATGTGACCTAGTAGGGCAGGCCCCGTTCCCATGTGTAGTTAACCGACACAAACTGGATCCAATGGATCTTTTAAAAAGGAAGAAAATATAAAAGTTAAATAGGTAGGAAAGTAAGGATGTAGAGAATGGATCTGGGTGGAGTTGGGGAGAGGAGGGCTAATATGATCAAAATACTCTAATTTTTTGAAATTCTCAAGTTCTACTTTAGGACTTGCTTTTTTGAGCTAAGAAATGCAGTAAATTTCCAAACCATGAACTTTTCAAGGTTCTAATCTATTCATATCTACCTCTTTTTATTAAAGTATTAGAATTCTCCATGTATAAAGAGAGATTTTAAGGCCATTAAGATATACAGGCGGAAAAATACTCTAATATATATATATATATATGTTAGAATTTTCCAGATATAGAATAGGAACTTTATAAAATATAGAATCTAAGCCATATGTACCCCATTTCAAGTTCATTTTACATATGTGAAAAGAAAGAGTCTTACGAATTAAGCATAGAAAATGGAAATATCTTCTGGATATGGAAGCATCTACAGAATATACATATATATATATATATGGTATAACCATAAAGCAACACATTTACCTTGATGACTCACATAGGAAACCTACCAAGTCACATGCACACAGAACAAAATATCTCAATCTTTGCTCTCAAAGTGGTAACTAGCCTGATCCATTACTCCCAACAAACATGAGGGTCAGCAAGACCAACTCTGCCTTCTGCCTTCTCGAAAACAAGGCTTTGCCACAGAGGAAAGAGCAGTGATCTCTGAACAGAGAGAGCAGCTGGGATGGAGTTCCTGTGACTCACGGACTGGGAATTTCTCTGCTAATTTCCAAGGTGGTTTGGCCATACTTTGTCGATTGACCCAACTTAGCAGCCTTTTGTTGATGGTGTGGTATCACGTGGCCTTATTCAGTAATAGAAACAGCATGTTGAAATTTACCCAACAGTTCCCGCATGCATTTCCTCTGGCTTTCTAGTAAAGAAGAAAGCTCCCTCCAAAAACCCCACACTTATTTTTCTTTCAAACCTTAAACTGAATTCAGGAAATTAAAATAGGAAATAATGTAAAAGCATTGTATTTTCCTGTTCACTAATTGCGATCAGTAAAAGCTTTCCAGTTCTACCAAAAATATGGAGGAAGGCACAGAACAGGCAAAGGTTTCTAAGTAAGTGTTGCATCTCCTGGGTATGCCAAAGAGCCAATGGGTGCTGGGCAGTGGGATGATGACATTCATGGGGCCTCAGCTTACCTCTTTGTAAAGGAATGGAAAATATAATACAACGAACAACAAATTTCATGTTTCCAAGTTTCCACCCTCATGGGACCAGGAATATAATCCTCGCTGACTTGACAGGGCTGACCACAAATCTGAGCGAGCTGCGGGGCTACGTAAGCCTTGCACGTCCACACTGTGACTGGTTAATGTGAACCCAGGACACACCTGTGCTGTAAGCCTTGGATGTCCACACTGTGGTCAGTTAACGTGGACCCAGGTCACCTGTGCTGTAAGCCTTGCGCGTCCACACTGTGATCAGCTAACAGGGAGCAAGGACACCTGTGCTCTAGAGGCGCAGAGAAGTTTGCCTTCAAAATATTTCAAAAGCAGGAATGGCAATGTGAAATGGTCTCAGAAGGTGATACAGGGCAACCCCATCTACATTGAGGATGGAGCCACCACTGGAAGATGGACCATGGACCCAGTGGTGTTGTCTATGGCCATCAGGGATTAAATAGCAATGATAGCCTCAGAGGGAGTGCTGTCAAGAAGGCTCTTGAGTGTCCTGATGTGCAGCTGAGAAAGCCTCCTACCGTTCTGGAAGAAGTCCTCCAGCTTGTCCTTGAAAGGCTGCAAATACTCCTTTGGGGACTCCTTGCACACCAACTTCATCTGTTGCTCACTTGCTGCAAAGAGAAGTATAGAATAGACTAAATCAGGAATAATTACTTGCTGAGATACTGCTTGGGCACAGCGTGATGTTATCGATTGTACATATTCCATATCAATCACAGTCTAACTAAACTCCACGGGAAAAAATAGCACATTCTGTACCTCTATTTCGGAACAGGGGTATGTGGAACATTTAATTTTCCTTCTAGCCATTCACAAGAAGATCTATAAGTTGTGCCAGGTAAAATATTCTGCTTTATTGTTCCTCATAATAGAGTGAAGAAGGTACCTAAGGACTGATCCCAGGGAAGAAAGGCCCCTGGCCTTCTGCAGATTCATAAACCGAAAAGGATCTTGCTGAAGTTCCCACAATTCCAAACTCTCCAGAATCATCAAGTTAAAGAATCATTATTCTCACGGACACTCCAGTCCAGTTTAGGAAGGACTGCATCTGCTCCTCATGCATCTCAGTTAAAACAAACGAAGGTCATCATCAAGATGAAAGTGCTGAGAGTCAGCATAAGTCCTGCCACAGTGAACAGGACAGAGAACACTGGACCCCGACTGGAACACACTAGCTCATCTATCCTCACCCAAACTCAGAGTAGAAAATCATTAACAGTCAAGCTTGCCTAGTGACCCAGAGATGTGGGACATTGCAAAACTTTAAAATAAACAGAATACAAAATATAGGAATAAATCCACACGGAGGCTTTGCAGGAGAAATAGACAACTATAAGGAGCAGGCGACGTGTAAGATTGATTTGTTTGACCAATGAGGAAAAGGAGGAGGGACCTGAGTTCAGGGTGATAAATACTATTCTCAGAAAGCAATGGGCTACCCTCATACCACTCACCTAACACTTCACTAACACATGAATAATATCTCTTGGTTTGCTTTAGACACGACACCTAGAATTTATGACAAATTACTGTTTTGATAATCAGGTTGCCTTGAACCAAAATGTTCTGATTTCATTACATATAAATCATCATAATCAAGACTTCACTGTCTCTAGGAGTGGTTAGCTCAGGCAAAAGATATGTTTTCTGAAAAGCTTCTGTATCCTGATAAGTCTCTCTGCCGACACAATTCAAATCAGACCAAATCAATACGGATTAGAAAAAGCTCAGGTTTAATGGATACAATTCTCCTGGGTGATTTTGCAGCCCCCCAGAGAGGAGATGGGAAAGGAAGATTAAAAAAAAAACCATGTCTATTTTCTGGGGAGGGGCAGTTTAAATACCCTGTGGGAGTGGTCTTGAGCATCTCTAGTGGAGGGGCCATTATTTAGTGAGAGAGATGGGGGAGGGGGCTTGGAGTGGAGCTTCTACCTGAACATTGTAGACTCTTTGGATATATGAATGCCAGGGGCTGGGGTGAAGCTTCCACCCTAACATTTTCGATATGCTTTTGGCTAGCGACTTCAACTATTGGTCATGGTTGGAAATTACTGATAGACCCTTGTCTAAGACACCAAATTAAACCTTGGATTTTTATCATAAGCAAATTATGCTGCCTAGTTAAAATAAAATGAGAAACACCTAGATGTGTAGTGTACACCTGCAATCTGAGAGCTTGGGAGGCAGAGGCAGGTGGAGCTTGTGTGTAGGGATAGACCAAGCTACACGGAATGCTCCAGCCTGGCCTGGCACCATATGAAACCCTGTCTCCAGGGGCGCGTGTGTGTAGACAAATGTATACTTTATATCTTGGAAGAATCCATAAACAAGAAGGCAAGGTATTTTGAAGTAAGCCATTGGGAAGGGACCTTTATTTACATCAGGAACATTCTAAGCAGCCATTTGGTGTTTTTACAAGCAAAGCGACTCCCTATCCTCTGCAAGTAGTCACCTGACACTTCTTCTGTCTGAGACCTTCTTGCCTTGAACTCCCATTGAGTCTCTAAAGGGCTGATGTTGCAGGAGGGAGTTATCATACTTGGCTTCACACTTTCCAATTGCAGTACTCTAGATTCTTCAACTATGATGGGAGACTAGAAGATGTGCTCGGGGAGGAAGCATGATTCAAAGCCATCTTGTGTGGTTTTCTAAGCACATCTTCAGGATTCCAGGCCTTCATTGTAGGGCAGGGTTACTAGATCAGAGTACAGGAGCACCCTCATTTGGGCTTCTACCATCATGGCTGCTTTCAAAGACTTCTGGCTAGAGCTTAAAAAGACTATCTACTGCTATTCAGACAACTGTCCCAGGGCTCGCTGGGAAACTTGTTCATTGGTCTGCAGACTTTAAGTGAATTCTTTTTTCTTACAGTTCACCAAGGTGAAAAATACAAATCCTATTTTGGAACAAATGAATGGATAACAGTTTCTTTAAAATCAGCCAAACCATTTCAAAATATTTGCTTCTGGGACCAGTAAGATGGCTAAGTGGCAGCTGCCACCAAGCCTGTTGCCCTGAGTTTGATACCTGGGCTCACGTGGTTGAAAGGGAGAATCAACCCTAAAAGTTGTACTTTGTCCTCTGCATGAGCTCACACACACAAATAAACACGCATGTATCCACAGAACAAATAAACATGTAAGATGTAAAAGCAAGCAAAAACATAAATATTTGAACATTTTTAGCTTTCTTTGAAAGCATTTTTGATCTTCTTTCTAAAAAGTACTTTATAACTTCTCCACTATTATCAAATTTCTCTTTCCAGTTTTCCAAGTATAAATAATTTGGACAATGGTAAACATCCTTCCTGATATCACTTATCTTGCTGAAACAGTGAAACAGAAATGTTCTGAGCTTGAGTGATGTCAGAGGACAGAGGAAAAAGGGAGAGGCAGTTGTAGACAGAACTGGGACACACCTTAAAGGTAAAATGAACAGATCTGGATTATGGACTCAGGGTAGGGATGAAGGGTGAGAAAGCCATAATGGGTGATTCAAAGTCCACCTAAAAGGGATTAGTATATTTAAAAAAATACTCATTTGTGTGTGTGTATTTTCAGCATGTGTTTACATGTTCAGTATGTGTGTTTACGTGTATGTGCATGGATGTTGAGGTCAAAGGTTGACACTGATATCTTCTTTTCACTCTCTGTCTTATTTTTCGAGACAGGGTCTCTCACTGAATCAAGGGGAGGCCAGACAGCTCTCCACCCAACCCTCTTTTTCCAAGTACAGGGACTACAGACCAGTACTCCCATGCCAGACTTTTACATTGGTGCTCGTGACCTGAGCTTAGGTCCTCATATGTATCTGGCAAGCATGTCTCTGGCTGTGTCACTTCCCCAGTCCCTTGGCATCACCCATCACCTCATCCAAGGAGGCATAAGTAAGGTAAGCAAAGATGATCAAATTGACTGTGCATTTCTAGAGGAGATCAATGCACAGGCAATTGGTCAAATAAACTTTGAATGAGCTCTGCTTTGAACCATCATTTGACAATGAACATTCAGAGAGGCATACTTTTCCCCTGATATGCAGTTATGACTCCGAGAATACATGAAGTATAAATCACTAGCTCTTAATATTCAAAAATCCTTCACTGACATTAAAATTCCAGTAACAATTTTTAGAACTGCTTTTATGAGTACAAATAGTAAGTCATGTTATCAATTTAGAAAATGAGATATAATTGAAAGCATGAGGTTGATTCCTTCAAGGTCACTTAGAATCAAATTGTAGCTTAAGGAAGCACTTGTATCCATGGTCACCAAAGCATGACTTTGACTTTTCTTGAATTGAAAAGATTGATTACTGTAGCTCTTCTTTTGTCCTGGAAGCAGTGAAAGATGGAATGCCCATAAAATGGTTCAAATTTTATGAGCCATGTCACAGAACTGGAAAAAGCATGTGCTTGGACCAAGGCTTCCCTGGACTCAGGTGTGCTGTGGCACCTTCCTTTCTGCATGACATGAGATAATGAACAAAAGTAGTCTGTAGAATGTGTAGCATTAGCAAGCAACTGTAGGAGGAGGGCCTGCTTGTTCATCTCGGCAGCCCGGCTAGCTTAGACCCGAAATAATCACACAAGAACTACATTAATTAAATCACTGCTTGGCCCATTAGCTCTAGCTTTTTATTGGCTAACTCTTACATCTTAATTTAACCCATCTCCATTAATCTGTGTATCACCACGTGGCAATGGCTTACCGGCAAAGTTTCTGCATGTCTTACTCTGGCAGTAGATCCATGGCATCTCCCTGACTCTGCCTTCTACCTCCCACCATTCCATCCAGTTTTCCCTGCCTACCCAAGTGCTGCCCTATCAACAGGCCAAGACAATTTCTTTATTCGTTAATGGTAATCAGCCCAGAGGGGACTCCCACATCAAGCAACTTTGAAAAATATTATTTGTCATTATGATAATCTAGTAAACTTGGTTAGGAAACATTTCACAGTGGGGAGATTACAGTATGATGACTGGGGACTAAATGCTGACGAAGCTGTGTGCTCAGTTTACAAAGGTATCACACAGCAGAGATCTCCCGTTTAGAAGATGGAATTAGGCTGGTTACAGTCCACAACCCAAGAGAAGCTAGGTAACAAGGAGAACCCTAAGAGAGAGACACACAAATCCCCTTGGGAAGGGGAAATAGATAAGATCTCCTGAGAAAATTGGGAGTTGGGGGGGAGGGCAGAAGGGAAGGTGGAGAGAGAAGGAAGGGAATGGGGGAGAGAACATGAAGGAAAGGAATGACCAGTATGGGGGAGGACAGAGAGGGAAAGAAAGGAAAGAGCTATCTTTATTGAGGGAGCCATTAAGGGGCTAGCAAGAAACTTGGCACTAGGGAAATTTCTAGGAATCCACAAGGATGACCCCAGCTAAGACCCTAAGCAATAGAGGAGAGGACACCTGAACTGACCTTACCCTATAATCAGATTGATGACTACACTAATTCTTATTATAGAATCTTCATCCAGCAACTGATGGAAGCAGATGCAGAGATCCACAGCTAAGCACTGGGCCGAGCTCCCAGAGACCAGTTAAAGAGAGGGAGGAGTGAGAATACGAGCAAAGGGGTCAAGACCGTGATGGGATACCCACTGAAACAGCTGACCTGAGCAAGTGGGATCTCACTGACTCTGGACTGACAGCTGGAGAACCTGTATAGGACCAAACTAGGCCCTCTGAATGTGAGTGACAGTTGTGTAGCTGGGGCAGACTGCAGGGCCACTGGCAGTGGGACCAAGACTTATCCCTACTGCTTGAACTGGCTTTTTGAAGTTCAATCTCTTTTGAGGGATTACCTTGCTCAGCCCAGATATAGGGAGGAGGGCCTTGGTCCTACCTCAAAGTGATGTGCCAGACTTTGTTGACTCCCCATGGGAAGCCTTACTCTCCTGAGAAGTGGATGGAGGGGGTGCAGTGGAGGGCAAGGTGCAGAGAGCGGGAGAGGAGGGTGTGGAAACTGGGATTGGTATGTAAAATGAGAAAAGATCATTTTAAAATAGATTTTTAAAAAAGGGGGGATATTTTTGAAAAAGGGGGAAATAATGCCTCTTATTCCCTTGCTGAGATCCTGCCACCTATTGTGAGAATCTCCTGAAGAATTCCAACAAGTCCCCCACACACGCACCAAAAAAAATGGGGAGCTGGCTTACAAAATCATTCCCCATATCTCTGAGGCTTCTGTTTTTGAAACTAGAAAGTAAACGCAGTACAAATGACAGTGGTCCCATGGGTCTGCTGGGAGGACATCTCTGCACCCCCACACAGGCTAGGGCTCCCGTGTGATCTGCTAGAATTAAACTTCTCCACAGGATCAAAGGAGAAGGCTGCCCTCCAACCGCCCCTGCATAGCTGCATGTTCCGGTGGCCAGCAGCTCACACACTCCAATTTATTAACTTGGCTTACCCAAGACTCTTTCTAACAGACAAGCGGGAGACCTAAGACTAATTAATGATGACACTGGAGACTGGAGACGCACAAAGAGGCGAGGTCATGGACAAATCCGTAAATGCCACTCACTGTCCAACCACAAGACTACTACACAGTCTTGCCAGACCACCAAAGTTGCCTTAAACACAGTCTGTGCCGGGACCTCCAACATTAAAACCGACCAAGTCTGTCTTCTTTATTCTCTCTGTAAAACTTTCAACTATAAAAAACATGAGTTTCTAAAGTTGACTACTAATAAGTGGTTATTGTATGAGGGAAGTGTAAACTGATACATGACGGAATCGTAGAAAACAACTAAAATCAGACTTCATTTAAAGGCTGTGAACTTGTGACTTCTTGCAGTGAAAAGAAATTATGTTCTTGAATGTTTCAGGATTTCAAATGTCAAACTTCTAAGGTCAGATTGGTGGCTTTCTATTTTTGGCTTCTGATCTCTAAAAATGAAGTTCCTGGAGGCATGTTAAAAAAAAGCAAAAGTAGGTTAACAGGACACAGAAGCAACTCTGATACAATTGGTCAAAATCATACGTATTTTGTTTCAAAGTACATGGGAAATAACTATTAATTACTTTGAGACTGTTATCTAGTCTCAGTTAAGTAATAATGCATTGTGTGTGTGTGTGTGTGTGTGTGCGTGCGTGTGCTTGGGAACTGAATGCAGGAGGTGGCAAAGTCAGAATATATTTTACTTAGGATGTATGCTTTTCCAGTTTGCAATTGTCTTCTCTCTGCTTACTTAATTCCCAACTAGGAACCTTCATGGTTCCATGGTTCTGTGTTGGTTCTACTCATTCTTAAGTTTTATAAGATCTGTCTTTTCCACATGCTCCATGCTTGAAGGGCCAGCATTAAGGTTTGTCACAGCAACATATAAAATTGTTTGCTTATAGGACATTTTTGTATTGTATCAATAGGGTTTAGGTGTGAGAGAAATGGATCCAGGCAGTTAAGAGCCTAGGATGCTTTGTGAAGAATTTAACTACAAAGGAATTCATTGAATAAATACATGAACTTGATAAATGTCTGCTAAGCTCCTAGGATGTGTGTGAGCTAGGACCAGATACTGGGGAGATGTCAGTGACAGAACCAGTCTCCTTCCCTCAGACGCTGTAGGGTATGTACCACGAATGCTTCTTGTATAGCACGTAGTGATGGCTGTTCCTAGTAATCAGAACTGCATGCAAGTGTATCACCACTTATTTCCTGAGACACATCTTTACCCTCATCATTTCAGTTACAGGAAGCACAATATTCTCACAAGTGCTNTATATATGTATGTGGGTTTTCTTAAGAGTGACAAATGTTTTAGCTTTAGTCCCCAAAATACACTTTTGTTAAAATAAACTTCATATGCAGGTTTAGAAATCAAATCTGGATTAATAGTTTAACCTACATACTTTATAATAATTAGCTTTGACCTAAACTATTAGCTATGGTATTTCTAGTATAATAAGATGCTAAAACAAAAATAGTATATCTTATTTTGGAAAGCAGAAACACAGAGAATTCTACATAAAGCCAAAATCAGATTTTAAGTTAATAGACTATTAAAACATTTTCATGTGCTTATTAAAGGCTGGCATTGATGAGATGGTCCTACTTTGTGGGTCTTCCACATCTTCCTTATGTCTTCTTCTATATGTCCTTCCCTCCTCTGTCCTCCCTCCCTCTTTCCTTCCCTCCCTCCTTTCTTTCCTTTCTTATACAGTGCTAGAGATGGAACCCAGGGCCTTGATATATTGGAGAAAAGGTCTAGAACTAAGCTACATCCCTAGCATGCAAATATGTACATACGTATATATATATATATA
>LOEQ01000908.1:144513-156513 GCA_001685075.1 Bramus lutescens | reverse complement strand
TATATATATAATACATTTAAAGGCTATATAGAAAAGGCAGTGTAAAGAGAGATTTCAACATGATGTAAATGAAAACCAAATGATGCACTCCTAAAACAAAGCATGTATTTCTTGTGCATGAGTTTTCATAATCACATTTTATTTATTTATTTTATTTATTCAATCATCCGTTGGTGGACAGTTGGATTATTTCTACTACATAGTGTGGTAATGTGTAACAGTGGTGTTATCAGCAATTTTAGGCCAGAGATGGGTGGGCAGGAATAAAGGGAAAGTTTATTCTAAGAAAAATACATACAATACAAATTTGAAGGACACTGCTTTGTCAATTTTTTGTCCCTCCAAAGGCCACATTTCCAGGTTCAATTTAGACAACTGTACACCAAAGACCAAGTTGTGAACAATCTATATGCAACCAGAGATGTTTCTTTGGCTGTGATTTGGGGATTCAGCTGATATATGCAAATTATTTTTACCAAAGACTATCCATGCAAGAGTAAATATTTGTTCCTAAAGTTGTTAAAACATTTTGAGTGGGCAACAACTGTGTACTAGGAAATAAAACACAGGACTAAGAAACATGCACACTGGATCAGGATATTCCTCAGAATACTACAGATATCATTACACAGACTGTTAATGTATGTGCTTCTTTCTACCAGTACACAACACATAGTACCTCTTTCTCCAAGGTTAAATAGAACATTACATTGCATTGACAGCTTTGCCATATTCCATAAAGTAGAAATAATCCAACTGTCCACCAACGGATGAATGAATAAATAAAATGCAGTTCATATACATAATGAAATATTATTTGGGCACAAAAATAATGGTATGTCTATACATATTACAACATAAAACACGATACTGAGTTAAAGAAGCCAATGACCAAAAAAATGTACTATATGATTCTATATTATGTAAGTATTCAAAATAAACAGAATCAAAAAGACAATGTAGATTAAGGTTGCCTAGGGCGAGAAGAGGAAGGGGTGTGTATGGGGGGATGCTGACTAAAATTTGCAGTATGGTTTTCTAGAGTAGTGGTTCTCAACTCAATATAGTGTCCACATATTAGATATCTCGCCTATCAAATATTTACATCAAGATTCAGAACAGTAACAAAATTATAGTTATGAAGCAGCAATGAAATAATTTTATGGTTTAGGGTCACCACAATGTGAGTGGTGTGGGACAATTGTCTATATTCTGTCAATTATGTTTTAAATAAATGCTGATTGGCCAGTAGCCAGGCAGGAAGTATAGTTGGAACATCCAGACAGGAAGTAGAGGTGGGTCAATGAGAACAGGAGAATTCTAGGAAGAGGGAAACTCCATCTGTAGTCCTGTCTAGACACAGAAGAAGGAAGATATGACTACTCTGCTGAAAAAAGGTACCAAGCTATGTTGCTAACACAGATAAAAATAATGGGTTAATGTAGTTATAAGAGTTAATAAAAAGCCTGAGCTAATGGGCCAATCAGTTTATAGTTAATGTAGACCCCGTGTGATTTCTTTAGGACTTATCGATTGCGGGAACTGGGCAGGACAGAAACCTCAGACAACACATGAGGACTGTATTAAAGGGTAATAGCATTAGGAAGGTTGGGAACCATTGATCTAGGCAGTGGATCTTTTCTCAAAAATAAAGGAAAGAAGGTTTTAAGGAGTATTCGTTTGCAAAGTACAGCTGTTAAAGTATGTCATATATATATTTTGCAATAATGTTTCTAAACTCTTATTTTAGTCTTTGGTTGTTGCTGTTGTTTGGTTACTTGGGATTGTTGTTACTGTTGTTTTGGAGGTGAGGGAGGTAGTTTGGGTGTTTTGAGAGACGGTGTCAGAATGGAACCTAGGCTGGCCTTGAACTCATTATGCCATCAGCCTCTGTCTTTCCTGAGCACTGGACCACTGGGGTTCATACCATTATATCCAGCCTGTTGTTAAATTTTTGAAATTTGTGTGTGTACATGTATGTGTACTTGCATCAGTTTGTGTGCACTGTGTACATGTAGGAGCCTACAGAGGCCAGAAGCAGTCATCAGTTCCTCTGAAACTCAAGTTATAGATGGTTGTGAGCCACCATGTGGGTGCTGGAACCTGAACACAGGTTCTGCATAAGTGCAGTAGAGCTTGTAACCACTGAGCAATCTCTGATATTTGTGTTTTAACTTTTTAGATGCTAACAAACTTTTAATTTATTTGTATTTCTTGTGATTCTCTTGTCAGTTGTAGTTATTTTTAGTAGAATTTTATTTGTTAGCACTTGTTGCTATCTTTTGAAGGTAGACTATCATGTTAGATTTTTCAAGTATTTTTATATCACAAGCTTGTTTCCCACTCTGATCTACAGGTTAGTTCTGGCCCACATATACTGTAACTGTGATGGAAGTCATACTTGCAACTAAGGTTCTGTCTTGGTGGGGGTAAAGTTTCTTCAAGGAAAAGAAATATGCAAGGATAAATACTGGCAATTTTTTTCAAGACATGGTTTCTCTGTGTAACAGTCTTGGCTGTCCTAAGAACTCACTTTGTGGTCCAGGCTGGCCTCAAACTCACAGACATCCACCAGCCTCTTCCTCCACCACTTGGCTAAATATTAGCAGGGATTTTTAAGGACTGTTACACGGAGAAACCATGTCTTGAAAAAAAATTGCCAGTATTTATCCTTGCATATTTCTTTTCCTTGAAGAAACTTTACCCCCACCAAGACACCGAAAGTGTCCTCTGAAGTCACTAGTTCACCCATTCTTTGTTTAGTGCTGGAGTCAGCAGCAGGACTCCCTTGCAGGCTGCTTTCCCTTTTGTGTCCTCCTGGGAGTTGTAGCTCCCAGTTTTCTCTGTTGCCTTTGCTGCCTGATCTTTCTGGCCCCTCCTGATGGCTGTTGGGGACTGTGGACACCCAGACTCTGAATTTCCGTGACCCCTTGCCTGGAGGACTAAATAATGTTTTCCTATGCTTGTAGCTGCTCTGAGCAAACAACTTGTTTTGCAGCTGCTCTGAGCACGAGACCCTTAGGAGTTCCTGATGGCAGGGGAGTGGTTTCTGGTGGGCTTGCAGCTGAGATTTAGGGCATGGCCATTAGTCAAGGAGACCCTATATAAGCTGCCCTGGACCACAATAAAGGGGGCATTCTTGGCTGTCTGTGTCCCTTGCCCGACTTGTGAACCATACTGTAGCAGAGCAAGTGTTGCACTACAGATGGATTCCTATATTTGGCCATTAAATGTGAATATTCTTTTGGGTTTTGTACAAGGTTTCTTTTCTTGCCATGCTATGCAATCCCATCCCAATAAACCTTTCAGTGACCATCTGTAGGCCGCTCAACATCACGTGTCTTGCCCATAATTTCACATCCTGGTGATCTCTTGGATTCACTGATATCTATTATTTGTACCTCCTGAACTGTTCTTCCTATGCACACTATTTATTGTCCCTGATTTGTCCCTATACCGGAGGCAAGTAGCTGTATACCATCCGACAGTACCAGCCCCCTATTTACATCCACAGTGGCTTCCATAGAAGTTTGTCTCTAATTATTCAACCAGCCCACACGGCCCTAGAAGTTCTGGCTCCTGCTCTCTCCCTCTCAAATTCATGATTCCCCTCTTCTTTAATTAGTGTGTGTGTGTGTGTGACACACACACACACACACACACACACAATAGATAGATTACACATTTCTAATGGATCAAACTCTCCAATGAGTTCTTGGAATCATGTACTCTGCCTTCCTTGAATACAAGTCTAGATAGGAATTGTTTTGATAATCCAGCTTCAGGCAATGAATGAGATGCTATCTTTCACAGGAAAGGAAGAGTCTGATTCACCTTAAGAAGGTGAGGTAGTTATAGACAGGCAAGGGTAAAACGACAGGAACAAGTGACTTGGTGAAGGATGGCTTCTGTGAAACTGACCTCACAACTCCACTAAAGCCTCCTGCACTCACACTGCTTGCTGTGGGCATGCGCTGTGAATAGAAATGGAAATGTGCTTAGAGCTGGCCCAGAGCAAAGAGGCTTCATAAGGAGGAAGATGGACACCAATGCTCCCCTGCCCCCTTTTTGTTTTTTCGAGACAGGGTTTCTCTGTGTAGCTTTGGAGCCTATCGTGAAACTCACAGAGATCTGCCAGTCTCTGACCCCTGAGTGCTGGAATTAAAGGCATGTGCCACCACCACCCAGCCCAATGCACTTTTCTAGTAGCCCTTATGATCCTATGGACATGGGATGTTGTGGTGACTAAGTCACAGATGTAAGATGTCTTAGCCTTACTATGATCGCACATTTGACAAATACTCATATATTGAAAACTTATGTTGGAATTATCTGCTGTGCACCACTGTGCAGCACATTAGACACAACTACCCAACAAGGCCCACATTCCTCTTCATTAAACTGTTTGCAGCCTAGTGACAGTAAAACAAAAACCAAAGCAAGACGAAAACAAAGCTAGGAAATCAACACATTACATTATAATGTTGTGTCATGAAACACTGGATAGGGCCTTCTTAATGTATACTGGACTGGGAAAGGTTGTCCAGAAAAGACAGCTTGAGAAGTAGGTTGAAAATGTCAAGAAGTGATGGAAGAGGGAATACCTTGAATGAAAGGAAACATGATGAAGTGGCATGGGTTATTTGAGGTAGGTTAGGGGGCACATAGTAAGTCACAGAGCTCAGGGACCGCCTCTCCTTGGTTTGCTATTGTCCTGGTGCCCAGATTTTAGCTTCAAGGAAAGTGTCTGTGAGAGAAAGGTCTCTGGTGAAGACACCAGAACCAGCCTGAATGGGGAAAGGACCTCAGAAGACACCATAAGCACAGGGGGCTTACAGATGTCTTTAAAGAGGTCAGGAGAGGTCTCAAGGTGAAGATATTTGACTACAGATTATAATCAAAGTAATAGGGGGCCATGAACAAACTTGAGATGGAAAATCAAGAATATTACTCAGGACATGTTAAGTTTGAAATGTTAACTAGACACTCATGTTGTATATAAAAGCCTGCATTTAAGGACACATGACCAAGACAAAAATACACACCAGGGAGTCACTGACATAAAATTGGTATTTAAAGCCAGAGCAATGGATGAGTTGCCAAGGAGGGACAGTAGCCAGAGCAGAGATGGGGTAAAGGACACAGCCTGGGGCATGCAAACACTGCAGAAGAGGTCAGTTGTGGTGACAACTAGAAAATGAGGAATGCAGAATTGGTGACTGGAGAGGAAAAGAGGACGACAAGCTGGAAAAAGCACAGAGCGCTGTACAGCACTACTAATGGTCAAAGAAGACGAAGACAGGCAAGTGACCATTGAATCTGGCACCATGGAAGACACTGGAGGTTTCTCAAGGTTTCCTGGGAAGGAGGGGATAGGAGGAGTATACCAAGATGGAGAAGGGTGGGCAAGGTGAAGACTGACCTTATAGTTATGTATGTATGAAGTTACATCTCCACAAGTGTATAAAATGAAGTTAGAGAAAGAACAGCCAACACACAGCAGGCCAGGGAGGGCTTGTTTTTAGGTGATGTGAAGTCTTCCATGGGCTCGTGTGCTTAAGTTGGTGTCTTCAGCTGGCGGTGCTGTTTGGGAAGGCTGTGTACCACTAAGCAGGTGGAGCTCTGCTGGAAGAGGTGGAGCCCTGGGAGAAGAACTTAAGGTTCTTTGTCTAGCTCCACTTCCTGTTCACTTTGTTTCCTGACTGCCCCAACACAGTCAGTCAGTCTTGGGAGTTCTACAGCCACATCTTCCCAGCCCCAGAATCCAAGTGGAACTGTAAGCCAAAATACCGTCCTTCGTGCCAAGGATTTCATCATGTGTATAGGCAGGGCTAGGATGATGGCCCAATGGGTAAAGTACTTGCTATGCAAGCATGGAGACCTGAGTTCACGTTGCTAGTGGTAATCTGATAGCTAGATGTGGTGGTTGCAGCCTGTAACCCCAGTGCTAGGGCGCAGAGACAGTGGGATAAACAGGGTTATTGGCCATTGGCCACTGAATCTATCTGAAGCAACAAACTCCAGAGTCAGTGAGAGACCTTGCCTCAAGAAAAACACAGAAATGATTGAGGAAGACAATGTGATATTAACCTCTGGCCTCTACACATACCCGCAAACATGTGTGTGTGAATGCACGCACATGCGTGCAAACACNACACACACACACACACACACACACACACACACACACACACACCCCTCAGATGGGATCCTAACTGCCTGAGATGTTTTTTAGAGATCCTCTTACGGACCAGGACTCCATGAAAAGGACATTCCATTACTCTTTCAAACAAAACAACAACAACAAAAAACAAAACCACAAAAAGTTCATCTAAGAGAAATAATTTTGCACAGAAAGATCTTCCATTGGGCTGTTCTGATTAAGTACAGAAGGGGCACAGGCCTCTAGAGAGTGGGTGCCTCTTTCTCCAGAGGAATGCTGTGTAAAAATAACCCCACCAGGAATCCCAACCCCAGGGGAATCCCATGATTCTGATTCACTTCACTGGGGGAGGCTGCTCGAGATCAAATGCACCTTAATGTCCCATGATTGTGAGTATTTTGCATGAAAAAATTTAAGCAGAAGTGACAAGGCTAAGTGAGGACATGCCAGCACGCTTTAGGACTTCTGGAAAGATTTGCGAAGCTGGGCCACTGGCTACAGCCTTTACACGGGATTGTGGACACTATTCATAGGACCCTCCTATCAGACATCAGAGCTGAGTCACTGTTTCCATTGTGATGATTATGTGGTTATGGATGGAGCCTTGGTCTGTGAGGCATTAACATGAAAAATATTCATTAATCACCTACCCATGACTAGCCTAAATACAGATGGACTGGGCATGATTTGATTTATAGAGTGTTAAATGATCCAACCATTTGCTAAAATATCCAAGCATGAGCCTCCATGAAAATCACCATCTTTAGAAACTTTCATTTGAACTAATGACAGTAGTTCCAAAAGGCCTCGTAAGATATGTAAATATATAACTTGAAAGATAAAGCATTTCACAAAGAACTCATGAACTCATGAATGTTTTGACATAAATCTATTTGTAAGACGAGTTTAGAGAAATAAGGATGCTTCAAGTAATAGACAGGAGAGCCGGGACAAATAAGCCCTATACCGGGGAGGCTGAGGATGAAGGATCATGAGTTGAAGGCTAGCCTGGGCTACATAGTGAGTTTTAGCCCAGGCTGGGCTGTGGAATGAGACCCTGCTTCAAAACTAGAGAGAGAGAGAGAGAGAGAGAGACAGGGAGACAGAGATAGAGAGTCTTGTTATAATGGAAAAGAAAAAGCCCATTTGGCAAGATTCTGACCTCCAGATGGACTCTAAACCATGTGAGGCATGAGCTAAGCATGATGTTACTGGGCTTCTAAGGGGAAGGAACTCATCCTGGAGAAGAGCAGTTAGCTTCTAAAAGTTTCTATAAAGGTATCAAACACATGTAAAGAAAATTAAAAAAGGAAAGAAAACAAAAAACACTGTGGAAAAATATCCTCCTTGGTGCAATAGCCAGAGCCAGCCAGCATCTTCCCTTTTGGTTTCTGTGTCTAGGTCTCCGCATCACCTCCCTTGCTCTCTGTAACATCACAGGGGTTGCCTTTACACGTGAACTTTTATATATTTACACTTGGCAATACAATGTTTATAACTTTACTACTATTTCATTTACATTTTCTCGTGTTATTTTATAAAATCTCTTTTATTTTATAAAACTTCTCATGTTTACTTTATAAAACTCGCAAGCACTGTATTTTACAGCTATAAGAACTTTTCAGCTATGTATACTATAGTTCATTTAGCAGTTCCCCTAGAGCAAGACAATGGAAGCCTTTCCAGCGCAGTGGCCCTACTGAGAGCCAGGAGCTGAGTTATGGCTCTCTCATTTAAACTTACTCCAAGTTCAGGATTGTTTCTTTAGGCTGCAGCAGGTTGGATTGGGTATGAAGTAGGCAAACATTTTTCAGAGTTCTCAAAATATGGTGGTCAAACCATTTTGGGTACAGCCAAAGCTGACACTACCACGAGGGAGATAAAGAGGAGAAACCTTGAAAACTGGGTTTCCTGTGCCACTTTTCAGAGATGACTGCACACTGCAGGCTAGAACTGTGTCCACTGCTAGAATGCATGAACTTGACGATTGCTCTCAAGAAGAAACAACTTAGTCGAAAAGACAATAACTAATGGTATTTAAAAGCTGGCAAAAGCATCAGTTTGAGGTCTGGTCAGCAATCCAGCTTTTTGTGTGGAAGGGCATCCTAATGGCACACTTAATTTAAATGTTAATTACCCTATTGCTAAAACTAACATACACATTTACATCAAATGCTACGATTTCTCTAACACAGATTTTATAATTATAAACAAATAAGTTTAGAATCTTCAGATTGTCCAATGAACAAATATCAAACAATGACTTGTATGTATTACAATTTGAACCATTTGTGGATGAGAAACTGCCTGCAGTTTGGTGCCGTCCACTGGAATTACTTCAAGCATGTATGTATTATGAGTGGGAGTTCGTGAGTAAGAATCACAAGGCTGCTGGCCAGTAGAATCATCAAAGGTGGAGCCAAGCTCTCACTTCCTCAGAAATTCTGCTGGAGAGAAGGCTACATATGCACTGGACTCGCTGCTCAGTTAATGAAGTCAAAAGCTTACTTTATGGCTGTTGTTATTCCAATGAAGTAACAGACCCTCACAGACACAGAAATCTTGAGGACTACAGGCCTCCCTCTTCCACAGAGACCAGCAAGGGGTGGATGAGGCAACAGGACTAATCTTGAGACTTTCTCTCCCTGCACTGCTACAGCTGGCTACAGAGAAGCAGCCAGTGATTAACGCACCCAAGTGTACTAGCAAAATGCAACCTGTTTCTGCATTGCTCAGCTGGGATGGCTGCAAGGCTTCTGTGGTTTTTTCTGACCTCAGAGCCCAGTGTCTCCATCTCAGACCTTACTTTAAAAGTTATTTTCTACTCTGGGAAGTGTTTACACCTAAATAGGCCATAAAGGAAATAAAAGTCAAAAGACTGAAGGGCAGAGTGAAGAAGGTGTGTGGAAAGTTACTTAAAAAAAAAAAAAACACTTCATAAGCTTGGTGGCTGGATTTTGGTATCTACACTTGGCCCCAGGAATCATTGGTGAAGCTCGAGGCTGGCAACTACTGCTCATCAATGTGCCACTGTCGTCAGATTTAATGCAATATTTGGCTCAGGCATTTTTAAAAATCCCCTTTTCCAGCTAAAATATTTATACAGTCCTATGTGTCTCCCTTAATGCTTGTTAAGCAATCATCTTTTAAAACTCCACAGACACTTGTAAATCCGTTGGGGGAATTGCGGCCTATAAACAAGGCTTCACAGAAAGAGGGCCACATTGTCAATTTGCTGGGAGTCAGGATTTCTCAGGATATGGTTGAAAATAAAGCTGCAGATCAGAAATAGTTTAGAGTGGGTAACAGAGTGGCCAACAGTCTCCCTTGCTGGACACTGCTAGTCCTATTAATGGGAAGCTGCCAGACACTGACCTCAGCTCTTTAAAGCCAAGTTCTCCTGTAAACCTGTCATGGATTCTACCTGGCTCTTGAGTTATGGCAAAAGGAGAGTTGCAGGTCCAGCAGCTCATGGTAGTCTGCACCAGAGTGTCTGTCCACTTAGAGGAGATGAGCCAGAGAAACCTTCAAGTGGAGGCTATTATTGGGTTACATGGGATTTGTGTGGTGTATGCTGGGGAGAATGAGAGGCTGTGAGACAGCCTACGTGAAGATTAAACAAGATTCTCTGAGAAAGGGTAGGTATTATAATATAGTCTGAAGTGCTTGCTGAATTCACTGATATCAGCTCCTATGCTAATGAGCTGAAGAAATGCATTTTTAAAGCAAAGGAGGCCAATTCAAGCTTTCTCCTGCTGGCCTGGGAAGTCCTAGTTGTTTGTTTCTGTGTTTAAGAGATGACCAGCTACTTGTGATACTAGTGAGCAAGCTGTTCAATTATTTATTCCTAGGGGCTAGCTAGCTGCCTTATTTTTGCTGTTCTACCCAAGAGCTTGCCACTATAAATTATGACTTCAAATTATTTTTATAGTGGATTTAAAGATGAAAAATAATTTTAAAAAACACAGTATCAGTTTGAAAACTTACTCTAAACTTAAAGTATTTCATTTTGGACGGGCTTCCCAACTCAGAGGGAAATATGGCCTTAGACTGTAAAACATAATAACTCCACACTACAGAGTTAGTTGAAAGAAAAGGCAGCAATATTTGCTATTGCTCTCTATGTGGTCATAATTGTGAAGGGTTTTGCACATGCATTTGTGAAGCTGCAGAACAGAAACCAGGGCATATGACCTATATCTATCCATCCCAGTCAGATCTGAAAGTTAAATCATTGTCCTCAGAAGCAATCTGATCCTGTTCCTAGCAGGAGAAAAATACTTGTTCTTAAAATGTGATTCTAAATGACTTGATATTTCAGTGAGTTTATTTAAAATTAGCAGTTCACTCGGTGCTTAGAATAAATATTTGCTGAAAAAATAAACACATTGAAAAGGTCAAACAAGGTCCTCCTGTTCTGCAGATTTCTTTTTTATACTGAAAGATTTGATGATGATTTTAACAACTATCTAAATGACCCAGAAAACTAATTTAAAAACACATATGGCCAGGTCTAGTGCAGTATCCACTGCCCTCGATTTTTCTTGGTCATGTGCTCTTTATATTACAGAGCAGAGAGGGTTCATGATCCTACCTACTATGGACATATATATCTTTGTCTAATACCTTCAAATAATTATAAATTCTTAGCCTTTAGAGTAAAAATCAAATCATCCTTGTATTTATGGCCTATAGTGTCAAAGACTCTGGGAGGCTTTATGCGTTTTGTTTTCTCCTTTGCTTCGCACAAGAACTCCTTGAGCTTGGTCCTGTCATGTTCTCCATTTTCAGGAGAGGATGAGAAAAGTCACTTAGATCATCAGTAGCTGAGACAGAATCTGAACCCAGGGCATCAGATTCCCATTGTGCTAACCAGCTCTTACCTTTACTGTCTCCAGGAAAACTCTGGGAAAAATGGGTTACTTGCCTCAGGGACTTTAAAGGCATTGGGGAGACATAAGTCAAACCTCCAAGTGTTACCATGGGGATTCCTTTATTTTAAATAGGAAATTTAGGAAACTGAAGGCCTAGCAAGGTTGGCATGACAACTTTTCAAAGAAGGATACCAACACTCCTCAAATTGTTCACACAATGGAAACAGAAGGAACATTGTCAAACTCTTTTTATGAGGCTCCAATTAACCTGATACTCAAACCACACAAAGACATTACTAAAAAGAGAATAACAGACCAATCTCACTCGTGAATATTGATGCAAAAATACTCAATAAAATATTGGCAAACTGCATCCAAGAACACATCAGAAAAATCATTTACCATGACCAAGTAGGCTTTATCCCAAAGATGCAAGGGTGACTCAACATATACAAATCTGTCAATGTAATACACCATATAAACAAACCAAAAAAAAAAAAACCACTTGATCATCTCATTAGGTGCTGAAAAAGCCTTTGACAAAATAGATCTTGGAGTGAGCAGGGATACAAGGAACATACCTAAACATAATAAAGGCAATATACAGCAAGCTGACAGTCAACATAAAACTAAATGGAGAGAAACTCCCAGCGACTCCACTGAAATTAGGAACAAGACAAGGTTGTCACCTCTCTCCATATCTATTCAGTATAGTACTTGAGGTCCTAGCTAGAGCAAAAAGACAACAAAAGGAGATCAACTGGATACAGATCAAAAAAGAAGAAGTCAAACTCTTACTATTTGTTGATGATATGATAAAAATTCTACCAAGGAGCTTCTACAACTCCTAAGTACCTTTCTAATGTAGCAGGATACAAGATTAACTCATAAAAACCAGTAGCCCTTGATGTAGGAGGGTCATTTGTCTATGTGTTACTTTCATTGGTTAATAAAGAAACTGCC
>LOEQ01000908.1:102125-128114 GCA_001685075.1 Bramus lutescens | reverse complement strand
CCCCCCCCCCACACACACCGTCTATACTGGGATATTAGCTCTCTTCACCTTGCACCAATCTTGTGCATGTAGCATGATAGAGAAGTCCTGCTTAGAGCTGACCACTCCATTGGACTGGACATGTAGTTTATGACTATATTTTCCTAATGACCCTTTCAGAGGGATTGCCTAAGACCATCAGAAAACACAGATATCTACATTATGCTTCATAAGAGGAGTAACATTACAGTTATGAAGCAGCAATGAAAATAATTTAAGTGTATTAAAGGGTCGCAGCATAAGGAAGGTTGAGAACCACTGTTCTAAGTCTTTCATTTGGATGCTTGGGGAAGGTGGCTCTCCTCATTTCATCAGTACTTAAGCCACCCAAATTTCTCCATCTTCTGACACTTATTTTTCTACTTTAAAAACAAATGGAAGACTGTGAATGTCAAATCTGACGAAAAGTGAAAAGCCATCTAAAGTGTGCCCTACAAAGCTCCACGGGAACCCACACTGGAGGAATTCTGGTATAATATTTTGTAAGCTTTGTGTCCATCTTGACCATGGTTTCCATTTTTGTCATAAGGTAGAAAAAGAGAAAACACTGATGATGAATCAGCCTGTCAGGTCCAGTCAGTAGGTTCAATCAAAGCCTTGGGAGATGGATGATTTTCTTCAGCCTCCACAGACCTAGACTTGGACCCAGAGCCAGGCAGAAGGAGCAGGGAACTGAAAGGGCTCACCTATCCTCAAGTCACTGCTCATCCTCACTGACCACAGAAGTCATCACTGCTGCCCAAGGGCAAGGAGCTTCGAAGATCACACAACTCCACACTCCCCTCTGAGCACAATGTGAGCACTTCAGTGAGCACTGGGACGGCACTACACAAATGTGGACGGGCTCATTCTAAATCTGCAACCGCTCTGATCATAGTTTCTACCACAAAGTCAATTCCATTGCATCCTGGACTAACTTCTGCCTTCCTATGGAACAGCTGACTGGCTAGAGGAATCTGCCTTTGTGGATCTAGGGTTAGAAATGTCACCTGCCCAGTTTCCTCAGGGTAATTCTACCCTGTGGGTATTTGCTGTCAGAACTTGGAGTATGCTCAGATGTGCCTTCTGCTGCTAAATTTTTTTGAAGCTCAACACATCTTCCTCACTCCAGAAAAACAAAACTGTTTTCTCACATCCAGTTCTTTACATCTGCCAAATTATTCTACTTTTGATAATATTTATATTAGCTAACATGGTAATGTTTATTGGACACCTCCCTGGTAGACACTAAAAAGTTAGCAGCAAATTCTGGCTCTCAAGGAGCAATGTCAAGATCATTGACAATTTGTACACTATCCACAGAAGAAGCAAAAGAGATTGTTGGAGACCTTCACAGAATCTTCACCCAGGCGTCCAAGGTGGGAGTGCCGAAGATTTCTTTTAAGGAACAGGATGTGAGCAAACACTTTTGTAAGGGGGTCATGAAGTATTGGTCTGAATGATGGTTTTATTATACTTTTCACTTTCAGATGCACATTAATTATGCTTCATAAATGAACGTTAAAAATTAATCATAACCTTAACATCCCCAAATAATGAAACATATCTCATTCCAGGTTTTCTCTGAGTTAGTGTTACACTTACATCCACTTGTTTTAAATATGTATGTATGTATAATTTTGAAACGCATACATATATAATTTTTCTTTGTTTTTTGAGACAGGGTTTCCCTGTTTAGTCCTGGCTGTTATGGAACTCACTCAGGAGACAAACTCTCCTTGAACCAAGAGCTCCACCTGCCTTTGCCTCCCTGCTGGGATTAAAGGCATATGGCCACTTTTATGCATGTATATAATTTAAAAGCAGACAGAATATTTTCCAGGGATACTACATTGTGTCCTAAACACTTTCCACAGCAGTATGCTATTCCATTTGACAATTATACCATGATTCATTTGACTATATTGTTAATCATTGAATACCTACAAAAATTTCAAGTTTTTTTGCTATTATTATCATAAACTGAACAGTAACGTAAGTCTTCAGCTATAAATTCCTAGAAAACTTATGCATATTTTTAGAGCTTTTGACTTAGGAAGACTGAAATCTTGCTAGCTCACTTAGCACCTATGTATGAACTAAGAAAAGGTATCCCCTGTAAGACTGCTGGATCAACTTTTAGTTTTGCTTTTAATTCCTTGAGGATTGCCCAAATGTGATTTACACAGCACCTGCACCATTTTACATTCTCAGGGACCATGACTATGTGGCCTGGCTTTCCTTTTATTTCTATACCGATTGACCTACTGGTTGTGTTGGGACATCTCACCATGGCTGTGACTATTGATTAGTAATGCTGAACATTTTTTGGTATACTTGCTGATCAGTAGTGTGGTCTTTCTTTATATAAAATAATGTAATTTCTTTATAAGGGTCTGCATTTCCCCAAATAAGTCCACAAAATAACGTCATGGGGAGTTTTCTCCCTAAGACCCCCTAAATGTGTTATTTCTTGATAGGAATAATAATAATAATGAAGCAATTTTTTATAAGAAGACTTGAGGAGGCTTGAGGGATGGCCCCACGGTTAAGAGCATTTGCTGCTCTTCCTGAGGACCTGGATTCATTTGCCAGCACACATACAGCTGTAACATACCTGTAACCTACATCCAGAAGATCCAATGCTGATGGCATTTTCTGGCCTCCACCAGGCATACATGTAGTGTATGTATACACAGGCAGGCAAACCTCATACACATAAAATAAAAATAAATGAATCCCTTTAAAAAAAAAAGTTTGAGACATAGGTAGCTCCAATCAGGTGAGCATCGGAGTTTTAGGTCTTGATTCACTTGAAGGAGGGATCCATTTTTGTTTTGAGTATAAAAGTATTATTGGAACCACACACCAAGACGGAAATGTACTAGATCAGTGGTTATCAACCTGTGGGTTTCAACCCTTTCAGAGGGCAGTCCTCTCAACTTTGAGATTTTTGTCTTTTTGTATCAATTTCAACAACCAGCAGACAGTCCTCCTTTTTCCTCAAAGTAAGGACTTTTTGTTCTTAGGTCAAAAAGCAGGAATAAAGAAAAATTCAGGTATATTCTCAAAGATGTGCTTAATTTTAATTCAAATATATGAGAACATGTTCTTGTTTTGTTCTATTCTCAAATTTAACACCTCTAGCTTGTTCTCAGATGTATTGTTGGTAGAATTTTGGTTATTATGGTAGGTGTGATACACAGGGCTTTAATTCTAGCATTCAGGAGGCTGAGGCGGGCAGAGTGAGTTCAAGTCCAGCCTGGTCTACACAGTGAGTTTCAGGCCAGCCCAGGATACTTAGCAAGACCTTGTCCCCCTAACAAACTAGGCTGGAGAGCGTCCAGGCTTGATTCCCAGCATCAGTGTGGCAGCTCCCAACTGCTGTGATTCCAGTTCCAGGGGATCTGTGGCACACATAAACTCACACAGGCAAACACAAATACACTTAAAATATGAACAAATAATGAAACGCCTTTTGTAAAAAAGGACTATTACAATGTTTTTATTTCCTCAATGTTGAGCAGTATCTCAAAATTCAGTTTCCACTCTAGCCAGCTCCTGAATGAATCTAGAGTCCAGAAAACACCACCATCTGGTCACGAGGCAATGAGGGATCTGCCTGAAACTGGCAGACTCAGACTCAGCAACCTCTCGTCTTCATAACACCTCCTTTTCTATAACCCAAGTGTACCTCTTGGGGAGCTCTCAGATACAAAGCTGGACAGAGGAAGCCATTCCTCCATATCGCCAGTATTCAGTACCTGAATGCTAACACGTCTTTAGAGCGAAACCTCCCTGAAACTGTGCGCCCGGTGCCATTTTCTCGTTTCCTACCTGATCATAGTACCGCAGATAATACTTCACGACATAGTCCACCAGGTTCATCCCGTTGTCCTAGGGTTCAAAGAGAAACTCAAATGACAACGGTTCACAGGAGACCCTGCACGCTGGCCGGGTGAACACTGAAATCCCAGCTCAGGACACTTATCATTTGTGGGACAGAGTCCAATTTCTGTTACAGAATGACCAAAATTTCCTTCCCCCTTTGAGTTCTTTTTTCTTTTCTTTCTTTCTTTTTTTTTTTTTTAAATACCAGCTATAAAAAGAAATTACAATACATGATGGGTGAGGAAAACTCAAAGGGGTAAGGGCTAAGACAAATATACAAACAAACAAACAATCAAAAATCAGTACCCCATATTTCCTGGCATGCTGCCAAGACAGGAGGAGATGAGAAATGCCAAAGGGGGCTGTGGACTAGAAGAGCAAATCATCCCGCCCTTCCTACCTCTCAGAAAATGTGTGCTCCTTAATGGCGTGAAAAACAATCAGGGCCAGCTTAAAAGGAAAGCCAGGCCACTTTATGACCCTGGAAGGCCAGGGGGAGCGGGCCCTCCCACAAGGCAGTCTTTGTGTCCTGTTCACAGGGGTCTAATTCTAATTTGCCTGTGTATTTCCCTTCCCTGCTTGCCCCCTGCCCCCATAGGACGCACAGATATGGGCTGGTTGTTTCTAAAAAGGTGGCTCTGCAGGGGTGTGGAGCCAAATGATAATCAGGCTCAGAGTGCTGACAGGAGACCCCAGCCCCAATTGTTGCTGGCAAAAGAATAATTCAAATACTAGGCTCAATGGTGTCCGCCACTCAAGAATGAGTAAATTACAAGTGGACAATACTAAATTCAAACAGATTTTAGCCTCTATAATACTCTAGGCTGTTTTATCTTGTATTGCAGAAGTATTTCAATGTCTAATCATGTATGTTAGAACCAAAACATATGATGTATTTTATAATTGAAAATAAGGTCATATATAATATTTCATATACTATATATATGAAAACAATAACAACAAAACCACATGTTCAAGTCAAAACAAAGCACAGAAGCAGAAAACAAAAGGGCATGCTTTCAGATAAATTATTACTGTTAGAAGAAAGATAAGATAAATGGATTAGTCTGTAATACTTTGTTTTAAATTAAAGGTTCATAGGAAAATTAACTATAACATGTAGACATTCAGTATGAAAAGTAAATAAATACCCGACTTTTGACGTCTTTGAGTTTGGGGAGAATTTCTAAACCATATCCATCTGCTTGCCCTCGAGTCCTATTTCCTCCATTCATATAATTTCCAAAAGCCAGGATGAGAGCTAAGATGTCCTTCACACTCTTCATGTGCAGCAAGCCCTGCAAAAGCAAACACCAGTTATTATAGTCTGGACTCTAAACACAGTCATGTTTGCTCAACGGCAAACATTTCTTAAAGGAACCAAGCCCTGTTAAGTGGCTTGTAACCAGTTGTATTAAGAGTTGGCAAATATAAGATACATTTCACTGAGTGGCATCTTCTGAGTGGGGGAGTACAAGCAGCCACAATTTCCTATAATGGAACAAAGTTATAATAATGAGGGCTGAACCTTTCTGTTTATTTTTCATTTTAGGCAGTTTTAAGGTTGATATGTTAAAGTACTTATAGGTTAATAAGAGAGAATGAAGTTAATTTTTGATAATTTTAAGTTGAGCAAGGTCAGATATGTTTTCAGGATCTCTCTTGGAAGTACAGACTAAATACAAAGAATATAGTCAAATTTAGAGTAGACACAAAAGAATAGGCAAAGTCCTCAGAGATTAATTTTGATAATGTACTTTAAGGTCATAGGTTATGTAAAGTTTTTCAAAATGTCCCTTCTCCGGGAACTTGTTTCACATTTATTAACTTCCTCAATGTTAAGCTGCTAAGAATTTTCTTTAACTACCTCTCATTTACTTTTTTTCTCTCTTAATATTTGCTTCAAGTGCAAACTTTTAAATGGAAAGTTTTCTACACTATTAATTGGCTTTATCTTTTTTTATTACATTTCCTTGTGTGTGGAGGGTGGTGTTGGTGGAGGTGTGCAAGCACTGGGAGGTTAGAGGAAAATCTGCAGGAACTGGTTCTTCCCTTCCACCACACAGACCCTGAAGCTCAAATTCCTATCATCGGCCTTGGTAGCAGGTGCCTTACCCACTTTATCTTATTTGATTTTAGCAGAAAAGGAAAAACCAAGTTCAGACCTAGGTAGACTTCTGCCCTGGTCTCCTAACAGTTACTAGTGTGTGTATAATATGTTGGTACTGGATTTTCTTTCTTCATTGAAAACTCCCTTATATGTTGGGGGCAGGTGGGGGAATCATGCCTCCTGGCAAGCATTGAAGTGTTACAGAATTTGTGAAACATACCTGCATCATGATCTTAAGAACATGGGTGGAAGTAAAAAGGCTTGGGGTCAGATGTGAGCTTTACCAAGTACATAGTGTGCTGGACACAGAATGGATGTACCGATCATTCACTATCACAGTTAATTACTCCAAGTCTCCAGAATGCTTTCATTTATGATATAGACAGATTTCAGATGATTGCTTGCATGGGCTTCAAGTAAAATCTCTTTGTGATTTGCAAAGTTGAACAGGGATCGAGCTATTCTGTTTTGATTTTAGTTTTGGGTGGCCAGTATGCACATGGTGAGGTATTGGCAATTTTTTTTTTCTTTTTAGAATCTATAAAAAGCATTATTTTTCCCTCTTCCTTCTCTTCTTCAGTTCAGATCTCCCTTGTTCTTTCCTTCCCTACCTTGGGCAGGACAAACACCACATTTCCCTTAAAGTACAGATGACTTCCATTCATTAAGTCACTCACATTGGGTCCTCTTCACCTCTCAAAAACAGGCCTAAACGTACCTTAGAGGCTCGTGTGACAATCTCCACTTTTCTGTGTAAGGCAGTGACACCTTCGGAAAACACAGCCCTGAAGATTATGCACTGGGCACGCTCAGCAAAATTGGGAATCTGGGCTAACTCATGCAGGAACCTGTAAAAATAAAAACGAATAATTTTGCTTTTTGCATAGTCATAGGGAGAAGTTAAGGAAGAGGGTTGATACGGATCGATCAGAGGGAACAGTCACAATTTCGATTTATAAAGGGATTCAGATGGGTTGACTCAAGGAGCTAGAAAGGTATCTGCTCCACTGTTGACAGCAGGGTCTCCACTGAATTCCTACAATGCGGAATAATGCAGAGGAGCTGAGAGTTTATGCAAGTATTCTGAAAGCACTATTTTCCCCCTGCTATTCAGAGGAGAGGCTAAACCCAAATAGAAAGCCCTGGTTTTTAACTGCATGAAAAAAATGACAGTCAACTCCTGTATCATGTAGAATTCTCTAAAAAGTATATCATCATAAGCAGAACAAACTGAAGATTTTGAAAACAAATCTATAGTCAAGTGGTAAGATATTATTGAAATGAGATTGCTGTTATTTCTGCTCAGTTATATAACAGTCTATAGTGATCTAGTTTTCCAGGTATTTGACCCAGATAGGCAGCTCAGTACTTAGAAAAAAGCAGAAATTCATAAAGTAGACACCTTAAAAATCTTTAAAAAGTTGGCCAAACAACTCTCAAGAGTCAAAATTGATTACTGCTCTACACACAGTGGCTCACTGTCTGAGTGGCTGGGCACTGGTGTCTTCTGCGAAATGAAGCTGGAAGAGCCTCATGCTTTTGAGGCCAACCGCCACAGGAAAGGGTATAAAGTAATATGAGTTGAGACAGTTGGCTATGAACTCAGAAAGGGGGAGAACCCACTAACAGCCCTTAATTTCAGTCTGCAGTTGAAATGATTATTACCTGATATTTATGAAGATCTTGGTCAATTTATAAAACTATCACTTTTTGAAACTTTACAGTTTTCCACCAAATACACTTTTGTAGGTGAATACAGTTGTTATTCTCTGTGTCAGATGAGAAAGAGGTGAAGGAGCAGCAGGAGACGGAGCAGGAGGAGCAGGAGGACCAGGAGGACCAGGAGCAGGAGGACCAGGAGGACCAGGAGCAGAAGGAGCAGGAGGACCAGGAGCTGGAGGACCAGGAGGACCAGGAGCAGAAGGAGCAGGAGGACCAGGAGCTGGAGGAGCTGGAGGAGCAGATAGGGCATAGGGACAGGAAGAAAAAGGGGAAGGGGGCAACTTTCTTTTATTGGCAGAGTCTTGGTATGGAGCCCAGGTTGGTCCCTAACTCGCCATTCTCCTGCCTCAGCATCCTCAGTTGCTGGAATTAAAAGGCTGTACCACCAACCCTGCTTCTATGCCCGTTTCTGTCCTTAAGTTTGTTTTCCTGTCCAATATTCTGTTCCTTTCACAGGTTTATGTGGGGATGTGATTTAGAAGTATGGTTTGTTTTTGTTGTATGCTTTGTTTCTGAGACAAGGTCTTGCTTATAGCTTACTTGGAGTTTAGGTGGCCTCAAAATTTCAATCTCCCTGGTTTGGCTTCCCAAGTACTGAGAGAATAGTTGTATAACACTATGCCCTGGTAAGATTTAATAAGTTTTTTTTTTTTAATCAGCTACTTTCCTTAACTCCCCCAACCAGGTCCTAGTTGTCACTTTCCCCCATCCCAGCCTTTTAAAATACTCTGAAAACAAGGCATGAAGAACTCAAAAGAGAAAGCACTCCCTTTTCTTCAGGTTCTGTGCATGCAGCTATCATCACACTACATACTACAGAGGAAGAAAGTAATTACCCTTCCTTTCTAAATTGTTCCCTCCTAAGTACAGTACAGCATTGACCAGAGTCATTTATCACGAGCAACCTAAGAGCTGTCGCCAGTTTCACAGAGGGTCAGCAGTAAACATCTCTGGGAACTGGCAACATTTGGTTCTGTGATGAGTTTGGGAAGATTTGCTCCTTTAGATGCTGAGAGCTATTCCAGAAAATGCCCTGCATTTCTCCCCTTCCCCAAGTGACCACTCATCTCTTCATACCCCATGTAGGACCATGTTCTCTGGACTAGGTAAATGCCTTCCTTAAGATGAACACAGTAGCGGAGCAGCCACAAACCACACACGAGTGGGGAAACAGCAGTGCCTCTGCTCACTCACCAGGAATGGATGGGAAGCAGGGAATGCCAGAGGAAAAACAACCAACTGTCCCACGGAGGAGCCAGAGGACCCATCTGTAGCAACAGGGCCAGAGGCTCCTCAACAAAGAACAGAGTAAAACTGCAAGGCTGTCAGAGATTAAAAACTTGCTAGGATCAGGGCTTGCTCTGGGAAGGTTCTCTAAGTGTCTCAAGGAAATGGGAGAGACCAGCAGATGGAGGGGCTTTGCTTTTGTATAGAACCTATCACTGCTAATGAGTTCTAGTGCACTGGCCACGGTGGCTCAGTTCTGCTGGGGTATGGGAAGCCTTTACAGGTACATAGGGCCTGGGAACAGGGTTAGGCCTACATATGGTTTCTTTTTTGATACTGCGAAAAATACACCCATGATTACTGACATGTGGAAAAGGTGTGATCAGTGATGAGCGCCCTGTGGAAGCAATGTGGGCTGTGGTCACTGAGCCCCCATGATGCTGTGAATGACAGGCCTGAAGACCAGAGAAGTGAGCCAAGATAGGCTAGACGGTGTCTATAAGGAATCTGGGTGGAAGTAAATGGAGTTTTATATTCAGAAGTGTACTTTTTTTCTGAAAAAATGGAGAGTTTTTTAGACAGAGAAAACTTTTAAATTTTTTATTTCATATGATCACTATAGCAGTGGTGTGACTACTTGGAAGCATTAGCATATTTTAGGCTGGAAGAACTGGAAATGACCTTGCAAGGGGAAGGTGAGTGGGCCTGTGATGGAGAAAGGCAAGTGGACAAGGGGGCTGTGGAGCAGGAAGGACCTAAGTGACTGGTCCTTCCCGATGCTGGAAGAGGCAGATGACTTTGACATGTTTGGTCAAATTTAAAGATCTAAAACACCAGAGAAGTAAAATCAGAGAACCAAATATATGATTTTATGCAACTTTCAGCACAAACATAATGAGGCAAAGGCTCAAGGAAAGGCACCATACCTATTTTCTCATTTGTCTAGCAAAGTACCCACAGGAAAGGTCATCGCAAAGGCTATGTGAACCAAGTGTCTGATGAACTCTGCCCCTGCTCCCTTGTGTTCTATAGTCTATCCACACATGCTGGGATAATAAGCCATTACAGACCCCCAAGCACAGTAGGCCTTCATATTTACAAATACTTACGGGATAATTTCCACTTGGGCTAATCTACAGTTTCATTCTAGATTCTATAACTCTTCTAGTTCTATAAGAAAGGACAGACACACGAACGAGCAAGCTTTCCTTCCTTAAGCGACGTGGTTTATTTCTCCAGGAAGGAGTCCAGCTCAGCCTGAATCCACAACAGAAGGTCTGTGGCTCACCTTGTGTGGGTTTTACAGCTGCAGTGGCAGCTCAGCTCACAGGTGGGATGATGCTGTGAGATCCAGTCTTTGAAAAGAGACCAACGTGATCTATCACCATTGCTCAAAATCCTCGGTGGTATGATCTAAGATAGGTGTTCAACAGGGGTCACATTCACCATGCAGCCTGTACCCCAGGAAGGAAAACACTGTCGCTAGCTGTGGACCCAGTGAAAGGTTCTAATGTGATGTGCACAGTAGCATCATTGCAGACCTTAGGAGGCCAGCTTTGGGCCTAAGTGGTCAATCGATCTAACCAGGAGTGCCACACCCTCCCTCACCAACACATCTCAGGGGAGTCAAGGGACATCCCTGGCAGGAGTGACTCTCAGACAGCCAGGTCCCAAGCAGATGACACTTCTGTGAGAAACGGCTTTCTAAATCTGGCATTGGGGTGTCAGAGAGCTGATGAGGTGAGTGATGAGGCCAGCCTCTCCATGCTGTGATTTATAGGACTGGGCACCACACAACTATTAAGAAACTGAAATGCTAAACTCAATGATTCATATTTCCCACTATGTAAAATATGCTTATAGTCCACTCGCTGGGAATAAGTGGCAAATAAATCACCGGAGAACCAGACTCTGGCATAGATCAGACAAGAGCTGCCTTCAGAGACGCGGAGAACAAAGGCGAGGTCTGCTTGGGTCCGGGAACCTCTCTACCATGCCAGTCCCTTGGCCTTGTCTGCCACCTGAGCAGCCCCACATGACAGGCAGCTCTGCCTCCGGCAACAGTGGTGAGTGATCAGGAGTCAGGACGATGGCCCCCCACACTTTGAAAATGCTTATCTAGCGAGATCACGGGCGGTGGCGGGGGAGAGGATAAGCCCTCTGCTAATTAGTTGCCACCATTATTGTATGCCCTGGCAATTGGTGCTGAGAAGTGATGCTGGGAGGCTGTGCCACAAAGGGCAGAGGGCAGACACACGGTTTACTTCACATCAGTACTTCATTGTACCCTATCGTCTCGGTCGACGGCAGGTTTTACTGAGTGGGTTGAGTGTGGACAAATTAGAGCTAATGGACCAAAGCCATCCAGCCATTTCTATTTATGTGCCTCGTGAAACAAAGAATGGTTTTCATACTTTAAGTGATTGCACAAGGTATAGAAGCTTATTTTTTTCCATGTAAAATGACGCAAAATTGAAATCTTGGCAATTCTATATAAAGTTGAAGTCCAGCTGCGTCCCTTTGCTTACGAAGCATTATCCATGATTGCTTTGGAACCACGACAGCGCAGTGGCTGACCTGAGGACCCATGAGAGATCCTTTCACCAACAAAGTATAAAATATTATCTAGTCTTTTACAGGAAAAGTTTGCCAACTCCAGACGTAAACATTTCATCCCATAATTTTGCATACTCATCCTGTCTAAATGTTTGTTATACCCTACCATCTCTAAACACCAGCAGTGGCCGTGCCAGTGTCTACATCTCATCGCTAGTCACTTTTCCTGTGACCATTAGCGATGTAACAGAGTGAATTCACAGTCAGTGAATCTGACTTCTAGGTGAGCAGCGTCAGCAGTGGTGGAGGTGGTGAGCCTAACAGCTGATGCTAACGAGACAAAAGGGCAGTGGAATCCCATTGGAATTGACCTACACATATTCTTAGGCTTTACGGATCAGCTTTAAAGGCCATGTGAGAGGATTCCATCTAAGATTTATAAGTTATTAGCAAGGTTTGACAGTATTTGGGGTAAACCTAGGATCTCTAACAAACTACCTTGCCCGTCATTTAGAGATGTTTCCTTCTGGGTCTGTCTATGGGAGCTGTAGCATGCAGACAGAAGGCACAGAGTGTAAGACAGAACCTCGGATGCCTGTAGGAGTAGCCTGCTACACTCCATCTCTCATTGGTTTTCTCTTTACTTTCTGCAGCTGCCTCTCCTTGGCTGCAGAAGGTTGGTTTGAATGGAACAGGAAGCACTCACAGTAGCAACAGGCACAAGAGACCCAAACCAGGGGCACAATTGCAGTCTCAGTCCCTAAATAGCTTGTGGGGGGGACTCCCAGGAACTCATCTGGGGCTTGCAGACCTCAAGGGTCTAGCCAAAAGGAAGCATGGGAGATGGGATTGCAAACCAGAGCTAGCCACTTGAGAGAATTAATGGAAAGAAGAGTGAGCCACACAGGAGGAGATGTTTGTGGGAAACCTGTCACATTCAGGCTACATTTACCAAGCATGACATTTAAGAAAACCAGTTTGAATTCGGTCTGTGATTCTGTTGTCATCTTTTTTAACACATGAGCAAATCTTGAGGCAGAATAGTAACGTCTTCTTCCTTCCTCAGTTACCCTTTTGGCTGAAATGTTTAGTCTAGGAGGAATTAAGTTGCTCAAGAAAGAAATGGGAGTGGTGTGGGGTGAGAGCAGGGGGAGAGACACCCTGCATCTGACAGCACAGATCACAGCAGCCTTTCCAGCAGCCGAGTCATCCTGCTGGATGCAATAGGGCACAGAAGGACGCTGTACCATTTAGATTTGACATTCATAGCTGGTAGGCGGACAGATGGAGTTCGTAGATCCCCACCCTTTCAGACTAACCAAAGGTAATTCAAGGCTCCTTACTGTTCAGGTTTGTCCAGCAACTTCAAGTCTTCTTCTTTGGAGGTCTCATAGTATTTTCTTATTCTAGTCAGTTCATCTTCTTGGGCTCGCTGCATTGGGAGGAGAAAAGAAGCAAACAACACACACACCCAGTCAAGTGAATCAGTCTAAGACCACAGACTTGTGAGCACACATCCTGCAGCGCTGGCATCACTTGGGCCTCACCTCAAGCATAAGAAACGCCACAGGTTGGGCTTGGAAACCCCTTTCAGGTCATTCTGATACATGTTCAAGTTTTGCAGGTACTAGCTAAAGTAAACTGTCGTGACAAGTGCACACATCCAGACACACAGGTCGAGAGAGCTGACAGCTTGAGTCTCCTGTAGGCAGTTGTGGGGCAAGCTACCCTTAGCTGTCTCTTCCCCAGAACTAGGGTCCTACCTTATATGGGCTTCCCATGCTATTATTAGTACTTGCCACTTTCACTTTTTCTGATTTTAATAAGTATGTGTTGTTTACACTACTTATTTGGGCATTTAGTAACATGCTTTATAATATACCCAACATTTCCAGTTGTGTACAGACTTCCTTTACTGGCCATATGCATACTCATAAAACCATGGTAACAACAGAAAGCATCAGGAAGGCACGTTGCTTGATAGAGTTCTTTGCCATCAATTACCACATCCTCATTTTTCAGAGGAAAACTCCCTAAGGTTTGCACTAATATGCTAGTGATGAGTTTTGGATTCAGAATTCTCACACTGCCTTCCAGGCACTCAATAAATGCACCACTAACTTTCAATGGTCGGATACTTGTAAGTCTCTGGGTTTATTCATGAGTACTATGTGGATAGGAAGATGAAAAAAAAAACCCTCCCACTCAGTACTAAATAATTTCTTACATACATGAAGAATGTGAGAATATGTAGGAAACTGGTGAGCTCGTTGGGCTATACTAGACTATGGAAATTTAAGGTCCCCATGGACGCACATGTTTAACTCAAGCGTCCTGTGAGCTGAGTGACCACAACATGTCATGGAGCCCATGCAGTTATGTGAGAATTGCCATGGCTTAAAGACTCCGGTTCCACCTATACTTCTGCACCCTGACAGTCAATGAACAGGGCAGATGACAACCATGATTCTCCGGTATCATCACCTCACAAGGTCCTATGGATCCCCCTCACTATTCCCATTCACAAAGATTTTGTGCATTACAGTGATGCTTCTTACACATGATTCACAACGTTCCTAAACTGCATGACTTGGCTTTCTGGGATGTGGTTTGGGCTCCATGAGAACTCACAGGTTGCTTGATCAAGTTCTTACTCAATAGAAAAAAGTCAGGTAGAGTCCCACACTAATTTGGATTGTACTACAGAAACAGAATAAAACAGGACTAAGCTGTTTAAGTGATTGGCTCAGCCAAGATCTTGTAGTAGGCAATGGCAATACAGAGCCGGGTCCCAAGCTTAGGACGCCTGACACTAAAGCTGGAACCATAATTGCCATCCAATGCTGCCTCCTGCATTTAACGTCATCAGCTCATCTGGTATGAGAGTAATCACCCAAGTGGCTATTCGGGTTCCTATTCTTCAGAAGAAGATACTGGAGTGTGCTAGCATCAGTGGGAGGCTCATTTTCATTCACTCTGTCAGCAAGCAGTAGGGCTGGGTTCCAAGGCACAGTGGAGGTCTCCGCTTTGCTGGTGGCAGTGACATCTCCTAGGACAGACACTGCAGTGGGAGTTAGGAACATGATCCCTCATGTGTAAACCTGCATCTCTGAGTCTGAATCGCTTCTGTGGGTTCAGATCCTGCCTACCAAAGAACACCAATGGCTCGGTGATGTTTAGGGTAGAAAGAAAGACAAAAACTCAGTTCTGTATGCATTTGACACTCACATTTTCATATAAGGCTGCCAGGGTCTCTAGGTCAACCACAGAGTCATCCACGGTAAATATGGCTGTCGAAAAGAAAAAGAGAGAAATGAATAAGGTTTTGACTTGATCCCACACCAATGTTCACCCCAGGCTCAGCTTCCCCACAATATCGGCCCGTACTTCTTACACAGGTTCCGCCTGGCAGCTTGTTTCTGTCCCCCTTCCTTTCATTCCACGGGGGTTCATTTGAAAGCAAACCCAAAATTGTCCCTATGGCCGGCCTGAGTGTTAGCCCTGCCTTATTTAATTCTTCAGGCTTTGAGTCCTTTCTGTTGTTTAATTTAGGCTCCACAGGAGAAGGGTTTGAGCTTTTAAACTAAATCAGTTTGGAGGTTGGAAGCACAATTTTAAATCTTTCTTCCCGGCTGGTAATTGAAGAGATTTAGCACTTAATGTAGAAGAATTGACTCCTGCCCATTACCAGGAAGGGAAAGAGAAGAAAAAAGGACAATGTTGGCAAATTAAATGAATTCAGGCATGTGATTCCAGGCACCTTTCTGTGGCCGCCACAAACATCTTGTTTGGATTAAAAAGACAAGAAAGAATAATCGTTGCATCAACAGCAAATTAAGATCATAGAAACCTCCCATGAGCCAGTACCAAGGTAAGTTTTCATTCCCATGTTTTTATTAGGATTCTGCCTTTGGTTCTGTATCTTAAATGAGTTGTTTTGCCTTTAGTTAGTGTGCTTATGATTTCATCTGTGGAGGTTCCTTCCCATACATGCTAGGATACACATGCAACAGATTTTTTAAAGCTCTAATGGAATTGGCTATCAAAGTGTTTGAAATTGGCAGGGCCCACATCTTTAAATAATTATTCAAAACTAATAAGGTTTGTCCCCTTAGTGCTACCTCTCTTCCCTGACTTTACATTGTGAAATTAACCAGCGTGCTAGTAAATTTTCTCTGTGGCAGGCTAATTAATTTTATTAAACCAACCAGTGATGCTTAGAATGCCTTAAAGTTCTGCTCTCTAAGTCATTCATTCCTTCCATTACACCAGGCTTCCCTGGAGAATGTAGAGAACGAGGTAAAGGGCAGGTTGCTTCTGAATTTTTTTTCTTCCTCCTATCATTTAGACTCATATGAATGCATTCAAACATTTCATTAAAATTAGTTACCTGAGACTAGGGCACATCCTTATCCAGAACAGCAAGAGGAATACTTAAAACTGCTTTGCGCCCACTTTCTCTAACTTAGACACTCATCCACAAGTTATTTCTAGACTCGTGGATGGAGGGTGGGGGAGATTAGAAGATTACTGACAATATCCTACCAAGGTATCAGGAGAGTTAGTGTGAACCCCGCCATCAGAAAAAAAAATGATTTGGGAAAAGAATGAAAGAAGTTAGTGTCTCAGGACTGGTGTATTGTTTGTGGAGATAATAGAGATTCACTAATTGGTCAGATGGACGATCTAAATGGCTGATGTTTTAAACACAGGCAAATAGAAAAGGCCAGGAACAATGGCTCTTTTATATGAACTCCAACATGCTTCTTTAAAAATTAGCTGATATGAATGAATAAGAAAAGGCACACATTTAAAGATAGATTTTAAAGAAATGACTGCTTAATAAAAAAAAAAAATCATGCACCTTGAGAAGTGTATCTGAGCTTCAAGCCTGAATCAAAAAATCTCTGTCACCAAGAAAGAGAGATCTGGGGTTTTTCCACCCCGAGTAAGTGCTTGGTTTGAAAGACTTAGTCAGCTTTGACCCCAGATACATGGTTCAGTGGTTTGTATTTCTGTGTACCAGGCAGCGAAAAGAAAATATGAAGACAGGATGAGGACAGAAACAGGCGGGGTTCTGGAGACTTTTATTCACCCATTCATCCTCCTAGGCCCCGAGTAATTATCTGTTGATCGTGCATGAAAATCAGCTTTTCAGAAATTGTTTTCAAGGGCCACGACTATCTAAGACAAAAGTATTGAATCTCATGAAATTAATATCTAGATTGAGGGATAAAAATAATAAATGCACAATTGCAGGTGGCAATAAACTTTAAAGGAAGTAAAATGTGCTGGGGGAATAGGTTAGTTGCAGCTTAGCATGCATGGATTCCTGGGTCTGATCCTTAGCACCCAAACGAACAGGAAAAAGAAATAACAGACAAATGTCTATAAGAGGACATAACATGATCATGAAAAGTTTCCTGAGGAAGGTGACATGTAAGACTTAAAAAGGCCAATTTTGTCAATAACTTGGCAGAAAAATATTCCAGGGAGAGGTAACTGCAAAAGCAAGATTCTTCTTGAGTGGGACTGGGTGGGTGGGATGACTCTCATGAACAGACCAAACAAACATTCTCCACTCTATGGGCTAATGTTACCGGTAGGTCGCTGGGACCTGAGGATAGCTATAAAACAGACCTGACACCCTTCACCCCTCACTGAAGATACTGAGTGAGGCCATATGTGAGGCCACAGCATATAAAATAGAAGCTCATGCCAGAACCTAAGAAAGGCCTACTATGATTATGACTTCAAATATGCATTGCCATGTGTTTACAAGCTTGCTAATCCTCTCTCAGCTTCTAAGAAGCTGAAGACTTGGGACTACCAGGAATTCATGCTCTAAGTATACCCTCCGGAATTCTCTAGTGTTTCAGGTGGTTTTTGCCAGGAAACCCTCTTGGATCTTCCTGTCAGAATCCAATTGAGGTGTAACTCAAAAAGTTTTATTAACATGGCATGTATAGACTCGGCCATCTCAAAGTTATAAAGAATACTGTGTAAAGTATCTTAAAGGAAATATAATACATCCAGACCTATCGATATACCCTAATGCTTATTTCTAAGTTCAGTCCTTCCCGCAGGCCATTCTTAATTATAGAACCAAAGTTAGTTAGTTTGCTAGTGTTTAAGTCATGAGTGGAATGAGTGATTAAGTAATGAGTTAATCAGCTAGTAAGTTTGTCTGTTGGTTGGCTGTTGGCTTATTTCTTTGCAATGCTGGAGACTGAACCTAGTGCCTAGAGCATGCTAAGCAAATGGCCTAACAAGGAGCTATAACCAACAGTTTCCTTTAAGACACGCCTCAAGATTACTTGCTGTTTACAACACCTCAGTTGCCTCTTTCTAATTTTGGATAAAGCCCTAATTCCTTGCCTTGTTTTAAAACTCATTCTGTCCTTCGTGTACTCTTGTAGTCTCATCTCTAACTCCTCCTCCTCCATGCATCTCGGATGCAACTCCCCATTTCTTATCCTACTTTGGGGTCCCCCTCTTTCCACACCCTACCTACCAAGGCCCAGTACTCAGAAATTCCCTGCCCTGGAAGGACACTCTTGAATTTCAGGGTAGAGGACCCTTGGTCTGCCACAGGACTTGGCTATGTTTTGAATGGAATAGAGACAGTGTGGTGATAGGACATGCAGCATGCCAAGCGCGCAATCGCTTCTCTCCTGCCCTAGACTGGGAGAGCCCTGGAGTCAGGAATAGTTTCTTAGGCACCTTGACCACTCTTCCTGGAAAGAAAGGAGCACAAAACAGTGTGGTGCATGTCTGTGTGTGTGCGGGGTGGGGAGGGCAAGAGGAAGAGAGATGGAGGGGCTACAGGGCTCCCACAGACTGACCCTTGCTGATAGAGGCAAGTTTCTTGATGAGGAGAGCTTTGGGTCTTGAAAATACATAGGGACACTGAGGTGAAGATGGGCAAGACTTAGACAAATCAGAACATTTGAATTCAGTTTGTTTTGCTCCTTCTTAATCATTCTTTCCAAACTCTAGGTTTGTTTGATTGGGTTTCACAATCACCATGTTCAGTCACTCTCTCACTATAGGTAAACTGTAGTCCTCAATACTGAAAGACAAAAATAATTTAATAAATGGTTTTCCAGTCATTAAAGTATGAATATGACAGGTGCTGTTCCCATCATTCCACCTTCATATAATTTTCTTTTTTTAAAAAAAGTCACCCCAGAATAAAAATTTCCAGTTCAAGTTAACTGGTCTATTGTTTCAGGCAGATTCTTGAACTCCATTTGTTAATCATCATTCATTAAGCCAAACTCTTGCCAGGCAAAGACAATTTCTATACTTACAACAAATCCCAGGGAACACAAAATGAAACAATGTGGGACAGTGAAAGAAGGAAATGCAGACAGGGTCACAGAACATTCTAGAAATGGCAAGTAATTTGGCTTGCCAAGAATTAACTAAAGGGACTGAGGAGATAGGCCTGCACATAGCGGAGGATGAGACCTTGTAGAAGTAGAGCCATGTTAAAGGACCTGCAATGCACTGATGAGCACCAGGAGCTGCTGGGCAGTTCTATGCTGAGGAATCTACTGGACGGGCCAGCATTTGGAGAGTTTAGCACCTAATGCAGTGACTAAGGCATGAAAAACCTAAAGGGTACAGACAGAAAGGACAGGGAAGTGGGTGAGGCACTCTCTAGAGTTACCCTTGATTCTGGAGACTCAGGGAACTGGGAGGTGAAACCACATTGAGGCTTTAGAAGAACCCCCATGCTATCCCCATGAAAGTAGACAGAAGAGATCTTTCTCCCAGGGCCCATGAGGGATGGAGCAGAGCAGATCTTTCTCCAGGGCCCATGGGCGGCAGGAGGGGGGGGATTAGAAGAAAGGGAATGGTAAAGAAAAACCAATATAAAGAGTTTGGCCCTATTGACATGTTTCCAGTAAAGCCTCGTGTTAACTAGGTATAGAACTATAGGTTAACTATGATTAAAATGAAATCTAAAGACAGAGGAAGCAGTCTCAAGAGATTGTCTGGTTGATCCTGAGAACTTTCAGGAGATTAAATTATTTTTATTTTTCCTTCCTATTGTACACCCACAAAAGGAAGGCTTGGCCACAGGTCTAAAACCTAAAACCTCTAAGCCTCTGCGGAGAGCTGTCATACATAGACTTAATTCAGTTTCCAATTCACCAAATGTAGTCTAGGTGCTGGAGGGGAGTGGTGGCAGGATCCATATGTCAGAGAGTTCTTAAAATAAAAATCAATAAATGACCCAATCACTCAGGCAAGCATTTATATCCAACTTAGAAGCCATTACACAAACTTAGTTAATTAGTTAAGTGATGACCACAGTCTTTGGTTAAAACATTTGTGGAATTCCATAGGATCAGACTGCTTCTTCCTCCATTTTCTACTAGAAAATATGCATCTTTGACTGCAGACGTAGGTAAAGGGCTCACCTAGCGCATGTGAGGCCACAGGATCACTCAGTAGTACCACAAAACAAGAACAACAAACAGCCAATACATTAATAAACAAACAAACAAACATACTCCTCTCTCTTTCTCTCTGCCATTTGCCTGTCTCAAAAATAGGTGTTCAGCTTTCATCTTACAAACCGAATCGAAACTGACTGCCCGCACAAGTCTCTAGCCAGCCGCAGAGCTTCAGTACAGTAATCCCGAGTAACCATAGCTCCGGTTCCATCTGCAAAGGGCTCATTATTCCAACACTCCTGCAGACGGTGTCAGAAAGGTGAAGTGTCAAATCCACAAAGGGGAGACCCCAGCAGCTCTGGGCTACTGCCATATCAATCATGGCTGGTGGCTTTTACTTTTATCTCCCTTCCCTCCTCACTTGTCCCCGCCTCACACTGTCGGTTCGGGTAGAATATTTCACCTACACCTCACAATATGTCAAAAGGAAGGAGACACACGCTGTGAAAAGCTGGTAATTTTATTGGGTTCCTTTCCCTTTAAAAATCCGTTCCTTGGTCAAGTCTGGTTTCTGGGCTTCTTTTTTTCACAGGGAAATTGAGGCAAACATTTTTATGTGGTCCTCTGGAGCCTGCTCTGTGCTCCCAGGATTATATACACAAGGATCATTAGAGTAGTGTTTCGCCCATTAAGATATAATAACCGTCAGCAGGGACAAAAAGCAGGCCGGTATCACAAATTCAAACTAACAGGCACACATAAAAACTATGTGCCTGCTTGAGGCACATGCGCAGGTCAGGGTCTTACAACAGGCAAATCCCTCACTGGCTCTTCTGTTGGGGAAGGAGGAAGAACCTACAAGTTCTCCCAGCCCTGCAGAGCTCTCTCTCTGAGGGTACCATGTCTAAATCAACATAGTGCTTGCTGTTTGAAAGATGTATTATTAGGAGAACAAAGTAAAACAAGGAGAGTGACTTCTCACAAGAATGCTTGTTCTTCGGTTTTCTTTTGGTGATGCTGGAGTTTGCCCATGCTTAGAAGTACTCTAGCTACTATTGAGATATGTTTCCAGCTTGGGAGATGTTCATTTTGACTGAAGAATCACTTCCACACAAGAGCTTTGGGAGAGAGATGAAACATGCCTTTCATATAAACTAGCCAAGGAAAGTCTGGTTAACCAAAGGACAGAGATGTCACAGACAGATAGGTTTGTTAAATAATTCTTATGCAGCCCACTTATTTCTTTGTATAATCATTTGTATTACTTAAGTAGCTGACAGGATTACCTTGTACAGGGTTACCTGTAACAAGTACAAATGACTTAGATTTTTTATCAGCTGGAAAAGGAAAGACTGACAAACTAAGTTGACTCTGTTAGTGAACATGGTTTTGTTGGCAGTGCTAATTGCTAAGCGACCAATATAAAACTTCATCGTTTTCCCCAAAGTACTCAGTTTCCTTTTTGGCAATCAAGAAAAGTCACTGATGAATAAAAGAGAAAAGAATGAGAAATTGATGCAGAAGAATTTGGATTTTGAAAACTCTGTATACCTCTCCCAAGAAATTGTGAAAAAAAAATTACTTTCTCAGGCTCAACCAAAGAAAGGTGAAGTGTGATGGGATTCAAGGGAAGGCAATGACAGAATCTGAGTACTGAAGAGAGGAAAAGGTCTTCTCACAGCCTTGTCTACCAACTACAGAAGCCACCACTGGAAGGGAGGTGGGAGTCCATACGGTGAGAGGAAGGGCTGGGGTAGTGGAGAGCAGTGTGGAGCCAGAGTGTAGAAGAACGATTCTGAGATGAGACCTCCTGTCCCCACTGAAGAGCCTGGCAACAAGTCTCTTTTTTTCACAGTAGCAAAATTCCTCTGGACCCTTTCCCAGGGCTGCCTCACCCCCACCTCCAGCCCAAGTCACCGTGTTTCCCCTCCCCCTGGGCACCCAGGGGGCCTGTACAGACACAGATCCACACAGACCCTTGCTTGATGCTAATATCCAAATGAGATGCTCTAGGGCGCCCACCAGAAAGGAGCTTAAAGAAAGCTCTGTCCATTGCATTAGAGGGTAGGGACAGTGGGCGGACTTTCCTGAGGATTAGCAGTCAATGATTACTTCAAGCTTCCTCTGTGAGCATTGCTCAAAGTGTTTCACACCAAACCGAAGAAGGCGATGCTGCTGCCTGGGTTTTATGAGTGATAAAAGTGAGGTACGACATCACTCAGCTGGATTCCTCAAGTTCTCTTCTGCAGTCACCAACCACCCTCCAGTGAAGTAGAAATTTACAGGAGCAGGATGACATCTTCCACTCTTTATGGCTACAACTTTTACCACGGGAAAAGAAATTTAAACAACAAACAGGGTAACCTAAAAACAGACTAAATGCCCCTAAGATAATGAGCACCAACTAGCAGACAGAAGGCTTCAGAGAAACCTTGTATTCTGAATGGCACTACCTGCTTTTATACAAATAAAGGTGTCTGACAGCAATCTCAGGCAGCATATGTTATAAAAATCCATATATATATTATAAACATCCATATTCACTAATATTTTACTATCTCCAGTGCTAACTTTAACAATTCAGTTTCTCTAACACAATGACCTAATGTCAATCTTTTCATAACTGAAGCTACTCTGAAGAATCGGTGTTCCAGCTGAGCTCCCTTCCACAGAATTTCCGGGAGAGAGGAAGTGAGAGTTTGAAAAGGCTTTATCTGAAATATAATATATAGAAATGACTGGGATTCTTATATTTCATGTCAAAATTTACTAAAAGGGGAGCAAAAACACATTGAAAAATAAACATGGAGTTACCTCCAGATACCAAAAGAATAAGTAATATCAAAGGAATGTAACTTCCAGTTTTTACCGCACTTCTGAATGCCTGGCAGAGTATAACAGTAGTTGACGAAGAATTGTTTAGGCTCTGATGGAATGAGAGGCAAGTGTGAAAGACAATAAATATGGACTGTCGTAGGAAACTGGAAATGGTCACCAAAGGAACTTTTTTTCTTTTTAGCTCATTTATCCTGAAACCTCCAAATCATTCAATCTTTTAACACAAAAGTCCCAACTTTCCCCTAAGCTCAAGCATGTACCATACCCCCAAGATACCATCCTGTAGCTACAATTAGAATTGTCCATGGTTCAAACCTCAAAGAAGGGCACAGAGTGTAGAATTCACAAAACTTCCCTGCCTGCATCCCCTCTATTCTCTGGAGGGCGGTGGAATGAGAAACAGTTTGGGTTAAGCTGCTTCTGGCCTTCCATTCGTTCTGCTCTTTTAAGCCAAATTACATTCCTGGCAGATTGGACGGTCTCAGCAGATTGCCTGAAGGAAAAGTATAAAGAGGGACCGGCCTCCACTTTCTGAGTCCATCCTGCTATGGAAGGGCTGGATAATGGCTTAGAAGGAGGCAGGGGAGGGCAGCCCCACGGCTGAGGTGTGTCAGACTCTGTGGAAGGGAAGAAAAGGTAGGGAAGGGAAGCAGTAGAAAGGCCATTTACTTTTCCTAATTTTCTAAATTGGCCTTTATCAGTGCTTAATGAATTGATTGACGCCAGCTTTGTCATGGGGTTGGTATGCCATCAGGACCACAAGTCACTTCTGGTGGGTAAACTCCTTCAGTATGTGACATTTACACTTCTTTGCTTTCAGTATGTTATGATTTGGGTTCAGGAGAACAAAGAGAACAATTTAAAAGAAGTTCTTTTTTAAATTCTAATGTCTATTTTTAATTAAACTTCCCAATGTAGAAAGCTGGTTTTGAGATTCCGGTAAAGAAGCCCTACACTGGCCGTAAGAGGATGGCAGAGACTGTCTTTATTTTCCATGGGACCGAGTAAAAAGGACCATCAAAGCACGGTTGCCAAGGAAGTGTATCCCATAAGCCCTGCAGAAGTTTCCACCTTACCATCATAATTGTATCCAGATGAGAATCTGGAGCCACCAAAAGTAGCAAGACATTTAAAATCTTGTGATTTGAATTGGGATTGTCTAGGCTTCAGAATGTGGGTGTTAGCTCTGCCATGTATTGTGTAGCACACATATTAGAAGGTACGCTTTGACAACTATGCTCTAAAACACCAGATGGGGAGAGTTCTCGGCAAGGATGATCTGGAGACTGAAAACTTTTGCAGCAGGGATTCTTAGTCTACAGTGAGATTTGTCTCAGGGAAGTCTTCAATGACCTATGGTGTATGTATTCCCAATGCCCGATCAGATTCATTTTTAAAACTCCCCGAAGTACTGAGATGGATTTCTGCAACTTATTAGAGCAAAGCAACAAGGTCTGGTGGGTGGGTACCCTGGGATGTAGGTTCCAGGCTGACACAGAGAGGCTACGACGCAATGCAGCTGAACCCTCTGACCAGACCAGTAGGAACGCGAATAAAAAATGTTTTATTTTGGTGTTAGATTAAATATTATAAATATAAGTTCTGAGTGTGCGGGAAATTCCAAATGAGTGCCAGGAGGCTTCTGGCACCTAGTCCATTGCAAGGCATATGGAGGTTTGTATCAAGAATAGTCAACAGCAATTTTCCATCTCCCCTGGGACGAGAATAAGAGGAAATTACTAACATGGAATGAAAACACTAATTTGCAATCATGTAGGCAGTCACTGTGTCCACACATGCCAAATACTTCTAAATATAAGTCATCCCATCCTGTGATGGAAAGCCAGGGGTAAGTAAATCAGTGATTCAGTATATCTTGGGTGAAACGCAGGCTTTCTGGAACTTCTTTTGAAACGATTTCCCTTGCAATCACTCCTGTAGCAAGTCTGGTCGAGACTTCAGCAAGTATGCTACTTTAGTAGAGAAAAGCCCAGACTTACCCTTCGGAGGGTGTTGTGTCTGTAGTCTGGCCCTGCTCCTTTACCCCCAAGGGTAGCATTTTCATGGTCCTCCAGACGCTAGCTTGAACAGCTCCAGTGAAGGGATGCTAAAATCCTCTAACACAGAATTTATTTTCTCCTTGAAGTTGCTTTTGCTGCTATACCTCTGGTTTGCCTTTCATGTTTTTCCTTTATTGCCTAAGGTGTATCCCAGATTCTGTTTCCATCATTCCTGTAGCTGTTATTACTAGCTATAATTACTCTCTCTAAATATCCCATGTCCATGTTTTTCCTCTTTTACATTAATGTGTGTGTCAGCCTTGGTTCTGAGCTTCATTGTTTATCCTCTAAAATCACACAGGTTCCAATAGATTTATCCACCTGACCTGCATCATTTATCCTCTGAGGTCACACAGGCTTTAATCTGACCTTTGTCATTTATCTAAGGTCATACAGTCTCTAATCTGACCTTTGTCATTTATCCTCTGAGGTCACACAGTCTCTGATAGATTTACCCACCTAAACTAGATGCGTTTCTTTCAATCCTGACCAGACACAAAGAAGGAAGGATTTATTTGGGTCACAGTTTCAGAGGGTTCATCCATAGATGTTGGTTGGCCCCATAGACTTGGGCAGAACATTGTTGTAGCACACATGTGACAAAATTGTACTTCAGTTCCTAATGGACAGGAAGCAGAAAGGGAAGATGGGGAGAGGCCAGAAGAAGAAAAAAAGCCCTAAACGACATGACAAGTCAGAGCCCTTATGAGCTGGTTGTCTCTGCAGATGCTATCATGGACTTGTTCAGAAGTGTGCCTCATACCTTAGATGTATCTTAATTCAGTCAGGATGGCAACCACAGTTAACTATCATGATAACTATTTTCATTTATTCATTCAACAAGCCCTTAATGATCACCATGTGGATGCCAGGCACAAGCAGGAGGTTTCTGGGGTTCACATCTGTGGACACTCTCCTTCTTGGAGCTTACATCCTTAGAGTATATGCAAATTACAGAAAAACAGATGTGCAAACCAAACAATATATTGAGCTCTGTGTAAAGGTAAAAATAACACACAGTGAAAAAGTAGAACAAATCTGAGAGCAAATCACAAGGACGGACAAGGTTGTACCTTTGATACTTGGCATTGCAGATAGGAAGATGGGTAGGTAGAAGATAGATAGATAGATAGATAGATAGATAGATAGATAGATAGAT
>LOEQ01000908.1:86029-98393 GCA_001685075.1 Bramus lutescens | reverse complement strand
GGAGGGTTGAAGGGGGAGGGGAGAGGCAGGGAGGGGAGCAGAGAAAAATGTAGATTTCACTAAAAATAATAATAATAAATAAAGATACTGAAAATTTTGTTAATCAATTTCAAGTCAAGATAACGGTGCTACAGTTGTATTTTGGGAAAATCCCTTCACCTTTTATTGGTAGTACTAATGGTTTTGCAAGATAAATTACAAAATGCCTGAGACATCTTTTTCATAACTATCTAGCTAGTAGATGGACTGCCTATATCAAACAAAAGTAACAATGGATTTTAACTGGATGTCGGTTACTAGACATTCTAACTTATAGGTATTTTGGAAAATTTTCACAGCAGAATGTTCAGAAAGATTTCAGAGAAGGACTGTTAGAAAGTGGACTAGCTGGAAATGAAGGATGGATGATGTAGGCAACAGGGGAGAAATAAGACATACCTCATAGACCCATACAAAAATGTCAAGATGAAGCTGCACTCGGATATAATTAACATGCATGGAAAGCTACAGAGACCTTGAAGGCCAGAGGGAAACGACAGGAAGGACTTACCCTGCTGGATGTCTTTCATTTCTAAATGTAAACTAGATATCAAGATTCCCACAGTTTGAGATCGTTTTCCATCCAATAACTTGATGATCTATAATTTTAAGTAAAAAGAGAAAAATACAAGCTCAAATGATCATGCAATCCTTCAGAAAAAAAAACCAAGACTTTAAGACTTTTAGGTATATTTATGCACTAAGGGAAAATACTGACAGTATCACAGGCACTCGGCTTAATGCTTAAATTCATAGTAGCATATCTACATTACAATTCAAAAATAAAGGAAAATTCCATGCAGAATTCATCTGGTCTAACACAAACACCAAACATCTTCAGATTATTTTACTCTGATTTTTTTCTTTTATGTTTTAAAATAATTTGCTTCACCATATAGACCAGATTGGTCTAGGACTTATAACCTTTTGCCTCAGTCTCCTGAGAGGAGAGGTTAAAAGGAATGTGCCACCACTCCTGGCTACTTTGACCTCTTCAAGCACAAGGGGCCTAGAGAACAAGACATGGATTCTGGCTGCTGCTAGGTAAAAGCAAGCTAACCCAGCTAACCCACCACCACTTCATTATTCAGCCAGCCACAGGGGTGGGAAGGATGTTATCACAGAAAGCCTTCCTTGGTTAGAGAGTGCTACCTGTCACTGATCTCACACGGGTTGTGTTTCTTCTGAAGTTGGTCTTGCTCCCAAAACATGGAAGGAGACAAGTTAGAGTATTTTTAGGCTTTGCCCCGCATATGTACTAAATTCTCTTTATGCTTCCAACGAGACCCTCATCCACATCTCTAAGTTTTTTACTTATCCACTCTTTCATTGTGGAATGAATCAGATCCCCCTTCAAGAATAGACAAAAATGAAAAGAATACAATGAATACACAATTGTATGACTCAGATCCTCTTTGTTGAACATTATTTTCTCTCAGTTTTGAAAGCTTCATTCTATTTGATTTTGGATAATTACCATAGAAATCCCACAGAGGAAACACACTATATTAAAAACCCTCAAGTATATACAACAGTATACTGCTAACTACATGTCTATCATTCTACATCCTATCTTAGCTAGGATTTTTCTGTACTTTTTCACTTCCATGCCCTAAGTGGAAGTGAATCTCTTGTGGAACGTATACTGCTCAGCTTTCTGTCTTGTTGACTATGTCAGCAACTCTGTCTTCTGATTGAGAAAATTCATTTATCTCCATTTAAAGTCCTTGTTGATAGAGACTTACTGGGCTGATTCGTTAACCTCTTTGGTTTTGTAACTTGGTACCCTTTTCTTCTCAGACTACTCTTTGGTCTTGTTCACTTCTTACAGTGATATACTTTGGTTCCATTCTTATTTTCTATGAAGGGCCTTTTGTTCAAACCCTGTATGGTTAGCTCAGCCTTTACTTTAAACGCCTTATGTTTGTAACAGTCTGCTCTAAATTAATCACATACAAGACTTCTACTCTTTTACTTCTTCACTTCCTTGTACTTTGTTACTGGTGTCACATGAGTTACAAACTTCTGGTTGTGCAGTCAAGAATGCATTGTAGTTAAGCTTTCTATACTATTCTCTAAAGCCCCATGGAATGGGTAAAAATGATTTACGCACAGCCATGAAAGTATATTATATTTGTTTGAATATTTTCCTCACCAGCAAGCTTTGTACGCACATGCTTGTGTGTGTGTTTGTTTCAGCCTACAGAACAAGAATCTTCCTCATTATGTATAGAGCTCATCACTAAGTCAGTGGTGAATGGCTTCTCCAGCTGCTGCTCATCTTTGTCTACTTCCCTTCACACCCGAGGGAGAGTTTGCCTGCACACATTCCTATTGGCCTAGGAGTTTTTCTTCCAGTGTTTGAAATACAGCATCTTTTAGGCCAAGAAGTCATGGCTGGAAAATTCACTAACAGTTATGTCAGTGCGCCTTTTCATGTAGCAAGTAGCTTTTGTCTTGTGTTCAAAACTATTTCTCTGCCTTTACCTTCTGAAAATTTGATTACAGTCTATCTTGCTGTGTCTTATCGAGTTCTCCTCGTTGGGACATTCAGATTTAGGAAGCTCATCTCCATACCTACATCCAGGCCACCTTCTTTGGTCAAATGTGCATTCTGCTCCTCCTCTCCCAGCTTCTCCAATTATGTGCTGTTTGGTCTGCTTGGTGACATTCTTCATCTGCTTTGACTTTCTCCACTTTTTTTCATTCTCTCTCTTTTTTTTTAAATTTTGAATTCTCCTCCTCTGCCTGGGAAGAAAGCTGCTGATGCTCTGTAGCAATTTTTCAACTCAGTGATTATGTTTAACCACTTCCCAGTGTCTATTCGCTCTTTTCAAATGTTTTCTATCTCTGCTAATCGCTCACCCTGCCCCTGCCTTACTTTCCCCAGCTCCCTGAACATCACTGTCACATTTACCTGGAATCACTTGTTAAGTGCATCATGTGTGTTTGCAACTACAAACTCATTTCTGGTATTTGTTTTGTACCTTTGCTAGGTTCTATCTTCTGTGTTTCTCTGTATGCCTTGTTACTTTGGACCGATAAGTTTATGGGGAAAAATCATTTTCCCCAGTCTTCAGCTTTACAGATTGTTTTCAGTAGGGAAAGTCTCCTAAAACAAGCCAAGGTGAGTAAGAATTCTTAGACCCATGGATGAGCATTCTGCAGACATATGAATTCCCAAGCTCCCAATGAAAGAGGTCTTAATGGCTTCCCCATGCTATAATTCTTCTTTCTCTGTTGTCTAGAACACCATCACTTCTCTAGAGACATTAAACTGCTCCCAATTCATTTTTATTCTCATCATCCCCCGAGCATCTAAAAGATGTCAGATCCTATGAAAAAAATGAGTTGAGTAAGAAAGAAACCAGCTGAGTTTAAAAAAAAAATGGAACACTGCATGCAACCTCCACTCTTCCCTTTCCTATAACCCATTGGGGAAGTCACTAAGCTGTGCTGGCTTGCCTGTACACCACAGGTGCTCTGCAGTAATGGTCAGCCACCCAGCCAGCTCTTTCTTGTTCCCAGTAGTCCCTGCTCATGTACAGAATGCTGGGTTTGTCAGCACTCTTAAGTCAGGAAGACAGAAACCAGTCCCTGGGCAACCCTCCAGAAAGCCAGAGCACTGATTGCATGCTCCAATATTTTCATCCCAAAGGAGAAACCAAGAGTTAGGGGTATACTCCAACCCACTTGACGTTGAGAAAAGGGAAGGGTAAGTGGAAAACAAGTCCATGCTAGTTAGCATAGTCACTTTTGCTCACAGCTTCCCCCAACTTGGCATCTTCTCTTCTTTGATTCAGACACAACAGACCCTGTTCTTTCGGGTACCTCCTGAATAGAATAAACACAAATGGCCATCTTTTCCATTGTCCTTCCTAGAGAAACTGAGAGTGTTCTGTAGACTACTATGCAGTGAGCAGGGAGGACAGACTACAATGTGAAGATGGTACACATTTTCCTAGCAGTTTTAATGTGATACTCTTTAGGGACACACTTAATCAATTTCTGGATTTCTCATGAAGAAAACTGGTTTCTACATGGGAGGAGAAGGGTCTGGTTGCTTTCTATTTTGCTATCTTGACATCATGACATGTTTCGGAGAGGTAGAGAGACACAGAAAGAGAGGTGAGTTAAAAGTGGCTGGTATACACTAGGCATGGTGCCTAACCCCAGGTAGCTCACCTGACTACAGTGAGAACATGAACCATTGTATTGAGGCTGAGTCAGGCCACATTGCAAGGGGCCTGGCTTCTCTCTCATAGTTGGAGAACAGCATCAAATGAACTACAATTCAAAATGTAGAGGATGGAAAGGAAAAGGGGATAAGGAATATACATATTTTAAAATACCTTCCAAAAGCCCAAAGAATGAAAAGAAAACAAACGGAAACAAAACAAAACCTACACAAACCTTAGACAACTTCTAAGCAGAGCAAAAGAAACTGCTGCACCTATTTTGATCATTTCGAATTTAGTCAGACTGGCTATGCAGGATGTGAGGAGCAAGCATTAGGAGGAAGGGGGTAAAGAAACTGGGAGGGTGAATGGAAGGAAAAGGAAGATCTTCGGCTATTTGCTTCTTCTTGGGTCTCAGTCAATCTGATCACTGCACAGGCTGGAAGAGAGCCAGACCCAAGCACTGAAAACTCTTATTCTAAAGGCCCCACCTGGCCAGATGTGGAGCTAAAGACACAAGTCAGGCTTAAGAGCTAAGTTCACAGAGATGTCTGGGCTGTGATTTTTGGTTTTCACTTTTCCTTTTGTGGATTTGATTTTTGTGGATGTCTTTTATGTGTTTGTAGTATGTTGTATGTGGTGCATGTATGTAAGTGTACACGTGCCACGGAAGAACACCAGGTACCTTCCTCTATCACTCTCTACCTCATTCCTTTAAGAGGGGGTCTTCTCCTGCTAACAGACTGGCTGACCATCCTGCTCACAACAGACCCTTGACTCCGTCCCTCAATGCTTGGGTTACAGGCGCACGCAGCCATGCCTGGCTTTTTATGTGAGTACTAGAGATTTGAACTCTTCCCCCGGAGTCATCTCCCCAACCCCACAGATACGTTTTGAAATTTAGGAAGTGTAAACTATTTAAAAATATAAGGATTATTCAGGCAATGTTGGTGTATCGCCTTTAATTCCAGCACTTGGAAGACAAAGGCATGCAGATCTCTGTGTTTTCGAGGCCAGCTTGTTCTACAAAGTGAGTTCCAGGACAACAAGGGTTGTTATAAAGAGAAATCCTGTCAAGATATTGTAGCTATTGTATAATTATAATAATATAGTATACACACATATGTATGTATATAGAAGAGAGTGAAAATATTCTCTGATTTTACTCTCTAGTTACTGGCACTGGTAATGGGGGTTTTCCACAGTCTATGCCTAAACAAGTGCACATGCCCACATGTGTGGAGCTTATGCATATAATATAGGAAGTGGTACACTGGGGTTGTAGCTCAGCGACAGAGTGAGTGCCTAGCATAAGTAAGTGAGGCCCTTGGTTCACCAGTTAGAGAAGAAAGGCAAGTGTATGTTTTCATCTGTGCAAACTTGCTTCTTTTTGTTTTGTTTCTCATTCTACAACTTTTGTTCCAGTCCAGAAATACATCCCTGACAAATCCCATGTCCATAAAGGTAAAGCCACTTTGAAGTACGTGATATTGTTTGTGTCCTCTACTGAGTGACTTTTAGGATTTTTCCAAATCCTGCAAATTAAAAATGTTGTGATCAACACCAAAAGAGTTTACCTATAGTCATGAGTCTTTCTTTCTGTAGGATAGATTTATAGTTGTTTAAACAATATTCTCATTCTAAAATTTGATATGCATCACCAAATTGTTTTTAATAGGTGATATAATAAATTTACACTCTGACAAGTATTTGGCAGAATTATTGTCTTCCTGCCCCACTTATTCTTTATATTACCAAGTAAAATCCATTTCTTTTTTTAAAAAGGTAATTTTTTTTAATTCTTTCAATCTACAATTTTACTAAAGTAGTAGTAAGATTAAAGATTTAGGTTATGGGCTGCATGTTCTTATGAACTGTCTTCATAGCCTTCTTGGCATGTTCTCTAATGACTAGATTTATTAGACTGGTATGCTACAAATAAATTTAAATGAAGACATAGCGAAATGGGAGGAGGAAAGACTTTCTAAGAGACTGCTGTAGAGAAAAGGCATATTCTAAGGAAATATGAGGTCTGAGAATTACGCTTTACTGTGCCCCAGTCCACTGTATCTTCAAAAGTCCAGGCATATAGTTGGGGGCACTGAGCACCCTGCTGCTGTAAATTTCATTCCATTAGTGGCCCCTGTGGATTTGATACCATTGCCAATGTTTCTGGGTTCTGAACTCCTATAAGGTAAATGTAGGCCTTTGCAACCAAAACACTTGGCTCAGCTGGCCCAACTCTCAGTTTTCAACTGTGATTAAAAAAAAATTTCAGGTCCCCTTACCAATTATATTTCCACGAACTGAGGAATCTGTCTTTCTAATTCAATAGCCAGAAGAAAACATGGAGGCAAAGACACAAAGAAAACAAATGGAAGAATGAAGATTTCAAAGAGGCTGCGTCTTTGAAACATTTGGTTTTCTACCAACAGCCATTACTTTGTTTTAAAAGTAATTTTTGATAATTTTGAGGATAAATATAAAAATAATCAGAACTCAATGTAATAGAAATTGCCCCTGGTTTTTCTTTTATTATATTAGATATATCATTAGTAAGCAAATTTCTAGATAGACAAAGTGAATTTAAAGAATTCTTCTTGGGAGTGAAAGACCATGTTAGATACTTGCTGCACCAAGTTTACTGACTTACCTAGGATAGAGTGGGCTTGAAAGAAATCAAACTCGATTGATTATACCTCCATATTTTCAGGTTTAATGAGTATTCTAGACTGGTGAACATGATTACTGGAAAAAGTAAGATTCCAAAGTTGTCCGAGATTGTCAGATATTAAATATCTTTTTACAGTAATATTGTGATGAATTTTAAATGTCAACTTTCCACTACTTAGAATCAACCAAGAAAGGAGACTCAATTGAGGAACTACCTAGGTCAGGTTGTTCTCTAAGTATGTTTGGGCAATTGTCTTGGTTGTTAATTGAAGTAGGAAGACCCAGTCTACTTTGGGCAGTACCATTAGCTAGGCAGGGGGTTCTAAACAGTAGAAAATGAAAGAAAACTACTTGAGTGAATTAATCACTAAACAGTAGAAAATGAAAGAAAACTACTTGAGTGAATTAATCAGCATGGATATTTCCTTTTTCCTTTGCTCTCAACTATGAATGGGGTGAGGTAAGTTTTCTCAGGCTCTTCCCGTTGTGACTTCTGTGCGATAATGTACTGTACTCTAGAACTCTAAGTCAAAGAAATCCTTTCCTCCCCCAAGTTGCTTTTGGTCGGAATGTTTTATCACAGCAACAGAAATTAAACTAGGACAAGTAGGAATTTAACTAATATATTAAAAAAAAGCCACAGAATTCTAAATACGAAAGTTTATATAACCCAATTAGAAAATAAAAGTCATTAAGACCAACTCATTCCATTGAGTTTTCATTACTCAGGACTACTTTAAGTTGTCTGCTCTAAAAATCCAATATAACAATGTAGAAAGAAGAAGGGCTAGGATAACAGCATCAGTAGCTCTCCCCTTCAGCTGCAGGCTGAGCCTTTGTGGTCCGTGGGCCAGCATCATGCTTGGATCTGAAGTCAGAAGTCGTCTGCAGACTAGCATTCTGTCTCTCATCCTTGCTTATCAGCTCATCCCTCAGCCAGGGCTGGACAGGCGCTCTGTCCAACCAGCAGCTCTCACAATATTGCAACTTGACATGTCTGCTGCAAAGGATGGAAAGGTTGTACATACAAATGGGTGTGTGTGCGTGTGTGTGTGCCTACATCTCTGGTTGAAGGGAGTTCAAAGACAGTTTAAACCTATAGGGCAGGTGAGAGAGCTTGATTGGCCTTGTGTTCGCACCACAAGTATGAGAACCAGAGTTCAAATACCCAGCATCCATGTAAGAACCCAGACATAGTAATGTGTGCCTTTAATGCTAGCACTGGGGAAGTGGAGACAACTGGGGGTTGCTGAAGATGTACTTATTTAGAGAAGGATTCTGAAGATGGCTGTGTCATCAGTCTCTGGGGAACCCCAAAACAATTCTCAAAGTGTTACCATTTTCCTACAACACCAGTCCAAAATCTGACCTTCAAAAAAAAAAAATCTCTCCATGGAGGCCAGCAGGGAAATAAGTCTTGCATACCAGGAGCCCCATGATCAGGCACGGATGCCCTCAGACTTGGATGACTAGCATGTTGGAGGTGTTTCAAAGCTTTAGGAGCCAAAGACAGTGATGGCTCTCATGATGCAGTAGGGCCACAGGGTTGGTCCAGCACCTTTCATTGCTGGACGCTCACAGGAGCCCTGATTTTAACATTCTAAAGCATCATCTGCTGGCTCTCATGTTAACGATTTTCATGTTCATGCAGATCCAGTACACAGGGGGCATATGTAAGCTCCTAGCCAGAATTTATGTCATAGAGGTTCCTCAATGACAGTGTCTAGTCCAGGTTGAATGGGAAAGCTTGTTTTTTGGGTTTTTTTTTTTCAGAAAGCAATTACTGGAAAACATAAGGATTTATATAACATTGCTTAACCAATGTGTACTCTATTGAACTAAAGAGTTTAGAATCATTTAACACTTAACAATGGAGAAATCTGCAAATTTTGTCTAATTCATTCCTCTGGTGCTATATATTTAAGTATGGATCAGATTTTAGAACTGCTGTGCTTGGACAAAATTATAAAATTGTTATGATTGTATTAATCAAGGCACATACATTTGTAGTCATTTTCTCACAAGTCAGAGCTTCATTTCCACTAAATGCAAACTGAACTTTTAACCCTTTATGGTACCCACTTTTCACTCTCATGCGCATTTCTTGATTTGTCAGAATCCTCAACCTCACTCCCTACCAGCAGGCGACTTTTGTTATGAACATGTGCTACCTATGCACCCACTGGGGAAGACAGACAACAGCTGGTCACAGTTCCATGCACTAAGCTTGGGAAACTACGCAGGCCTCTTAACAATAAGAGTTGCTTTATACCAAATCCTGAAGAATCCATTTCCAAGGAATGTTAGAAAGCCCCCAGTTTATCTCAGCTCTATCTGGAGTCAGCAGAACTTGGCAGCACACAGCCTTCATCTTAGGTATAATTTCAGTCTGGGGAGAATGCGATTTGGGTAGCATTCTAGTGACCTACAAGCTGACCTTGTGCAGGGGCAAATTCACAGGTTGCCAAATTCACAGGTTGTGTTAAACCCTATTAGACACGCCTAGTTTAAGACGGAGCCTTTTCAGACCCTGCCACATACCAGGATTATGGCATGTCACACATATGCATTATTAGGTGCCTAGGGAACTCCAAAGGGGAAAACGCAAGCCCACTTTCCAGTGTCAGAAGCTATGCTCAAGCTGGTGTACAATTGGAATTTCTTATATATATGAATTAAAATGAAAAGCTGCCTCACTGAATAAGAATTAAGGCAAAAATGAGAAGACAGATGGCTACACTGGAAAAACCACACCCTCCCCACTCAACTAGAAATGTCATGACAGACAGACTGGGAAGGAATTCTTGCCAAGTCCAGGGAGGCTTTTGCATGTACAGAAATCCATACATATTGCCAGCTTGCTGCCTGCACTTGGCAGATGAGGCCAAGAGTAAAAGTAAAGATAAATGGTTCTGAACGAACCGTGCAAGCTGGACTCAGTCTCAGATGAACGAGGCATGTGTCATAGCGATGAAACTAAGAGCCGCATAGGCTCCTTCTCCCACGGAGTCTTGTCTTTGCTGAAACCACGGAGATTGATTCCTACAGCTACATGTCTACTGGACACCAGACACATTTGAATCTGTAACAGATCGAGCAGACTGTTTGTTCTTGGGCTTAGTTCACTGATTTGAACCTTAGTCTCAATGATGAGGGATTTGTCACCCATGAGGTCTCAATTATCACAGAACCTGGAGGACTGGCCTCCTGTCAGCTTAAATAGATAGGAAGGCAGGCATTTACTTTCACAGCAACTTACACACACACATGTGTGTGCGCACACACAAAAATGTGTATATATATCACATACCCACAAGTAGCATACTTTCAAGAATGTAGAATTGTAGAATAAATAGGTACGTGTCTAAATTAGATTGAACATTAAGAATGCAGAACATGCAGAAAATGAGTAATCTGACTCTCTCAAATTTAAACTTTCAAAAGGGGCATGCTCTATCTTTTTTAATGTAATGTGCTTCTGATTAGTTTGATACTGGCCTTTTATACATGTAATAACAGTTGGAATACTTTAAAAATATGTATCACTTTCTTTTTAATTATGTGCATGTTGGGGGTATGCATATGGGCGCAGGAGCCAGAGCAGGCTTTAGAAGAAGCTGGATCCCAAGGGATGCAACTTCAGGCAGCTGTGAACCTAATGTGGATGCTGGGAACCAAACTCAGGTCCTCGGACAGAGCAGTGAGCGCTCCTACCCACTCAGATACCTCTCCAACCCCAAGTTTCATTGTCGTACTTTCGGACGGGTGGTGACTGGCATTCATCTTCATATCAATGCTCATAAATACTAATTCCTGGCAAAGCTCTGGGCAGGAAGAGGTTGGTATTCACCCTTTGATGACAAGTTAGCTCATCCTAGTCACTGTCATGATGTAGGAGGGTCATTTGTCTATGTGTTACTTTCATTGGTTAATAAAGANTTAATTAAGATATCTACTTCCCTGCTCCCATTTCCACCCTTCCTCCATCCCAACTGTTCCATTCCTCCAAGCTCTCCCCATCCTCCCCTTCTCACTTCTCTCTCCCCATCTCCCCTTACTCCCACCCCACCCCTACCCCCAAGCTCCTAATTTTTGTCTGGAAATCTTGTCTACTTCCAATATCCAGAAGGATAACCACATATTTTTCTTTGGATTCACCTTCTTATTTATCTTCAGTAGGATTATGAATTACAGTATAGGCTCAATGTCCTTTATTTGTGGCTATCATATTATTTCCTTAGCTTTTATTAATAAATTTAAATGCAAAATCATTCTGGTGAATACAATCAAAGTGGAAAATTCATAAAAACTAAAATGAATTCTTTAGTCAGGATGTTTTGTATTTAGGGGGTGTGGTGGTTTGAATAGGAATGGCCTCCCTAGGCTCAAAGATTTGATCGTGTTTAAACCAGGGAGTGGCACTATTAGAAGCTGTAAACTCGTTTGAGGAAGTGTCTCACTGGGGGTAGTCTTTGAGATTTCAGATGGTCAAGCAAGACCCAATGTCTGCCTCTCTGCTTGCTGCCTGCTGATCTGGATGCAGTACTCTCAGCTACTCTCAGGAGCCATGTCTATCTTCATGTTGCCCTGCTTCCCACCATGATGATAATGGACTAAGCCTCTGAATTTTGAGAAAGCCCAAATTAAATAAATTTCCGTTATGGTGCCTCTTCACACCAATAAAACATTGACTAAAACAGATGGTATTTGACAGTTTTTGGAACATTTACACATTTTAAAGCCTGTTTTTCTCTAACAAAAATTCCTTGGAGACATACAGGACATGGACACTGTTCATATATTGCAGTAGAGGAACAAATGGTCTCACAAAAAATTGAGCATTATAATCTACTTATACCTACCCATAGAAGGCTCTTACCTGTAAGATAATTTTTATAACTTTGCACATGTAAGTGAATCATTCTTTCATCAGTTTATTTCCTCCATAGCATGGAAACTATATGTCTGTTTTCAGTTAAGGCAAAAACTAAATCCAGGCATCATTGCACAGATATTTAGTTATTCAGGAGGCTGAGGCAAGAGGTTCATGAATTCAAGCCCTGGAATGCAGAGTTAGTTCAAGATCATCATCAAGAACAGGGAGTTTCTCAAAAGAAAAAGGAAAGAAGGCATTGCTGTAACTCAGCAATAGAGAGGCCTTGGGTTTGCATCTCAGTACTTTAAAATAAATAAGCAATAAATAAATATAACAATATAAAATAATAGTAAATTGATGTAGGAGGGTCATCTGTCTATGTGTTACTTTCATTGGTTAATAAAGAAACTACCTTGGCCCATTTGATAGGCTAGCCCTTACGTGGGTGGAGTAGACAGAACAGAATGCTAGGAAAAAGAAAGCCGAGTTGGGCAGACGCCATTACTCTCCATTCCAAGGCAGACGCATGAAGCTCCGGTGGGCCCAAGATGGACATGGGTTAGAATCTTCCCGGTAAGCCACCACTTTGTGGTGGTAC
>LOEQ01000908.1:58193-72607 GCA_001685075.1 Bramus lutescens | reverse complement strand
TGTGTGTGTGTGTGTGTGTGTGTGTGTTTTCCCAAGACAGGATTTCTCTGTGTAACATCCCTAACTGTCCTGGAATTAGCTCTTGTAGATCAGGCTGGTCTCGAACTCAGAGATCTACCTACCTCTGCCTCCCGAGTGATGGGATTAAAGGCTTGTGCCACCACCAGCAGGCTCTAGATTCTTTTTAAGGCTTTTTTTAAAAAAAAACAAAACAAAACAAAACACAGTCTCATATAGGCCAGTGTAGCCTCAAACCTATGGTCCTCTTGCTTCAGCTTCCCAGGTACCATGACTACAAGTGTGTGTCAACACACCTGGAAATATCTTCTTCCCAATCCTTTCACATAACAGTAGTTTATAAAACAAGAGACTAATATTAACACCTACAAGTATTTTCACAATTATAATTTCCTTTTATTCCCACAATAGTCATGTTAGAAAGACGCTATTCTCAGTTTTATACAGAAAACATTGATGTGGGAAGGCAGTGTGCTCGGAATGGAGTGGTGGTGATATTGTCAATTGTTGTGTTCTATGCTCTGGTTCTCAGTTTGGTTCCTGCTGTGTTTGTAGTGGCTGATGGGCCTGATGTGATAATGAGCATGGAAAACACCTGAGTGTGCAAAGTGTCCTGCCTAGGATCTTTCTTATAGTTAATACAAAAACTTCAATGGATTGACTCAAGGGGAACAATACACTTGAAATTTATGTGTTTCTTTGCTCTAATTGTACACAAGGCACGTCTTTTTCTTCAGGAGTTTGAATTCCCCCTCCCCCTCAATAGAATACTAAAGAACCCTTTGGATAATCTCGCAATGAAAAGAAACAGTTTAGACTTCACTAAGTGTGGCTTGTCTTGGCTCCTCTGGCACCAGCTGTTCCTGTTCATCAACTTCAGTCCTCTCAGCAAGAACTGTGGCTATCAACAATGCTGTGAGTTAAGAGGGAACCGTAGACATGTACTGAAGATCTTGCAGGTACTCTCCCATACTCGGCAACACCATCTTCTCAATTAGAGAGGCTCAGAGTCCTAGAAGTCCCTTCAGCCTTGGTTTCTATGTCCTGATGAGAGAATGGAGCTACACTACGAGTGGGTTTCCTTTTCATTCTTAGCCTGCTGGTTGGAGAACAAGATTACCGCCCAGTTTGAGAATTCATGTGTGTCTTAGTGTAAGACAAGGTCAACAATGGGAAATGTAATCACTGTTAAAAAGCTTGACATTAGACGTTCTCCCCCTAGTTCAGCAGACTGGACAATAAAGTTCATCATTTCTGAAGCGTACATGGGGAATGCACAGGTCTACTTCTGAGATTTGTACATTTCTGCCTCGATGTTAGCTGAGCCTCTCCTTCCAGAATTCAAACAGCTAGATGTTTCAATAACCAACACACATGGTTCTGCCTCCAGTTTTGGTATTATGAAAAGGCCTACTTGACACGTGTCCTTGAGGTTTTCTCATATAGGAACCATGTCATGATTATGCTGAAGGATTTGGCCCCCAAAGCTGAAAGTTCTCTAAAAGAGGCATGTTCATCTTCACTTCAGGAGAAAGGAAAACAGACACCTCTCTAGAAGAGACCAAGGGCTCCATCTTGATGTTTGCAGTTTGGCCACAGGCATGGATGCCGAGCAGGCTCAAAGGGGCTGGTTTGCAGGCTTCTGGCACTGGCTTAACTTTTTACTTTCTTTACAACTTAGAACCTCAACTTAAGGTAGGCTACAAAGTTCACTGAAAACTCCAAACACCACCCCTCTCGGGAAGCCCACTGGACCCGGACACCATCCCTCTCGGGAAGCCCACTGGACCCAGGTTGTTTGGCTCCATTTACGGCGAACCCTCAAACACTGCACACATGCACGTAGGTTCTGTGCGGTGGTGGTGGAACCTCACCACGGAGCAAACTTGCAGAGTTCAAAGGAAGCACATCTTTCCCTCAGACTAAGCAACAAAACAAATAATCAGGGACTAACGGCCTTAATTAAAGTCAACTGTTGAATGGGCAGGCAATTAGGAGATAAGAAACTAGAATGAATGACCAAATGTTAACGGATTTGAAAACAAATATTCACTTATGAAACCAGAAATAATTCATTTTAGGAGGAAACAGCATGTTACCAAAACATCCAGAGAGAAACAAAACAGAGCAGTACAACTGAAGAAGAAATGGAGAACACAGAAGAATTTTACTATGATATTGCACAAGACAATACTTGGAGAGTTTCTGGTTAATTAGAGAGGCTTTGCTGGCAGAAGTAAACTGAGGACGTCTTAGGAATGTAGGGATTCTCCTTCTGCCTTTCTTATAGTGATAGATGGCATCTACAAAGCCAGACTGTCCCTTCCCCCCGATCCCCGCATCTATCTGTAAGAATCTAACTTTTCCTGGAATCCATTTCAAGGTTTGTCAGTGACTTCTTGCCTGGTACTGCCCTTACAGAAGAACTTCAGTTGTTCTGTGTAATACATACTCTTAAAAGATTCATTCTGTGGACTAGAGAGATGGCTCAGTGGTTAAGAGCACATGCTGTCCTTCCAGTGAGCTTGGGTTTAAACCCTAGCAGCCATGTTGGAGAGCCCACACCTGCTGTAACTCCAGTTCCAGGGGATCCAAGGCGCTCTTCCAGCCTCCACAGGTACAGACATTCACACACATCAATGCACACACAAACACATACACATACACACAATTAAAAGTTAAAAAAAGAAAAAATGATTCATTACCATATCTAATTATTGGGATCAGATTTTTCTCATGATAGAATATTTTTAGTGTACTTTATGGATGAAAATATTTGATCATGATTTTAGGTCCATGGGAAAATTTAATTTGGATCACAAAACTACAATCAGGAATGTCTGGTTTTTCTTCTGTAAGTTGCAGCCCATTTCATGTAATATAGTTATGTTTGTAGCAGAACAGGGAGTATGAACTGACATGGGAGACCCACCACATAATATAAGAAGGAAGTATGGAAGACAGGAATACATTATACACTTGAAACTTTCTCAGATCCTTCACAGCACCATGGCCAAGTAGATTTGGTATTGACAATCGTATTTTCTAGGAAAGAAAAAATAGGAGGAGGAAGAAACCACTCCCTCCAAGTTCACAGAGCCAATTGGCAACTAAACCAGGACTCACCAAGTCCTTAGCACCCACTCTGGTTTGCTTGTATTAATGAGTGTTAAACTCCACAGGGCAATAACCATTTTAGGATTGGTTTTTCTCCCTCTCACACATTGCTAATATTTACAAAGAGCTGTCCAATAGAACTTACTGTTACCATATTTAGTAGCTACTGAAGAAAAATAGCTAGTGTAAAGGACTGAACATTCCATTTTGTTTGTTACCACATTCGAGCACAGAGTTAGAACACTGCCCTCTGCCATAGAGTCTAATAAACTGGTTCTATGAATAAGATATATTTGCATGTATACATGCATATTAATGTATACATTAGTGAGTCCACAGAAACCTTTGTGCACATGCGTTTGGAAGTCAGAGTCTGACTGTGCTGTCTTCTTTAGCTACTCTACACCTTAGTTTTTGAGACAGGGTCTCCCGCTGAACTAGAGTTGACTCTAGTTCATCAAGCCCCAGGGATCCTCCTATCTCTGTCTTTCTAGTGCCAGTATTACAGGCACTCACTCTACACCTGAAATCAATTTCAGGTCCTCACGTTTATTGACAAGGTACTTTACCAACTGAGCAATCACCACAATCCTGTGAGATCTATTTTTCAGGTGGAATACAAACGACTTTCATTAGCAGCAATTTAAATACATTTTTTCAATAGAATTAATGACTATAGTTGTGCTGGCTAGTTTTACGTCAACTTGACACAAGCTAGGGTCACTGGAGAGAAGGGAGCCTCAGTTGAGAAGATGCCTTCGTAAGATCCAGCAATAGGCAATCTGAGGGCATTTTCTTAATTAGTGATCAATATAGGAGGGCCAGTTCATTGCAGGTGGGGTCACTCCAGGCTAGTGGTCCTGGGTTCCATAAGAAAGCAAGATGAGCAAGCCATGAGGGGCAAACTAGTAGGCAACACTCCTCCATGGCCTCTACATCAGCTCCTGTCTCCAGGTTCTTGCCCCATCTGAGCCCCTGTCCCAACTTCTGTTAATGATGAACAGTGAGGGACAAGGAAGCATAAAACTAATAGATCCTTTCTTCTACAAGTTTCTTTGGTCATGGTGTTTCATCACAGCAACAGTAACCCTAACTAACACAAACAATAGTTCAGAATAACATTCAAAAATTCAGAAGATAAAACCAAAACAGCAGGCCTAGGTTTCTTAAACTAACTGGATCCTTCTGCCATCCAAGCTTAGGTTATCTTTTCGGAAAAGAGCATCAACCAGCAGGGTGAGAGAATTTCCATATGTCTATGATTACAATGTTGATCACTCAGTACCTTTTTGACTTTGTTCTTCTTCTCATAACTCTCTGACAGGGGTTTTTTCTTCTGTTGAGTTGTATCTTTGGAGAATAAATATTCAAATTCACTGGTGTCCCTGATATGAGGTTCTTCTAAGGAGTCCCATAAAGTTGGTGTGGCATCTTGGCTTGAAAGAGAAAGCATAAAGTTAACTGTAGGAAGAGGATATAGTCTAATATGATGAAATCTTTCTCTAATGCACTTTTTAACAAATGTAAAACTCTGGTAATGCTTGGATAAAAGTTTCTCATGTCACACATTTTAGAAGTCAAAATATGTAACAGGATATTTTAACCTACATATTCATGTAAACACACAAAAACTATGATGGTCGTTATTTCAGTACAAGAAGAGCTCTGGAGAAGGCCCTTAGGACTAGAATTTCTATGGTTGATGTTTGGGGCAGTGCAAACCGCTCCTCTCTCAGCTGTGGCAAGTCAAGAAGGCAAAAATAGCATCACCGGGAGGCAGAAGGGATAATCAGTTCTATACATGGGCAAGGACGTTCTTAAAAAATGTATTATAGTTTACTTATTCATCATGTGCGCACACATGTATAGGAGAGACATGCAGGCCATGGCATGCATGTGCAGGTCAGAGGGCAATTTCAGTACACCCGGGACCCTGCAACCAAATTCAAGTTATCAGACTGGACTGCAAGCATCCTACTCCCTCAGAGCCATTCCACAGGTCCGAAGTCATTCTTCAGAGGATTGGAAATGCAACAGGAAGGTAAAGATGTGCCCCCTCTTGGGGTTTTAAATGCAGTTTTCAGGATTGAAACAGATCATTTCAGTCCAAAGGCTTTAATACATGACCAGTCAGCTACTCATCTGCCACACAAAACCATGAAATTTTGTAGTGCATCAGTCGCCCTGCCCCCCCGCCGGGGATTCCAAGTAAAGCATCCACAGGGAATTTGTATTTTATTTTCCAGAAAAAGGCTGTTATGAAGCAGTGAACAAGCAGCTGCCAGAAATCAAGTATATCAGAACCACCTCTAAGAGCTGGCATGTGCTTTCTGCACATTGGTGGAATTGAAATGCTTTCTCAAGTTACTATTAATGCCAGAAAGAAAAGGTAAATTTCTTCTATGTTGATTTTTCAAAGTCGTGAGCATGGCATGAATGATCCATAACACCTAACAGTATTTACCTTTGTTTCAATATATATTTTTGTTTCAATTAAAACTAAAAATAAAGTTAAGTTTATATAATATACTATATAGTCTACTTCACATAGAGTAAACATATTTGTTATATTATTAAACGATTTGGTACCAAATCATGATTTTCATACTCAAAGCAGTTGGGCTCAGAGGTACAAAATTTTTATTGAGGGACTCATGAAGAAAGAACTTGAATGTGTCACAGTGGCAGGGAGTGGGCATGCTGGGGTCTTAACACCTCACAGAGGAGACAAGGCCAACACATCCATCAAGTCAGTCACTCCTAATGTCCTGTTCATCTATTTCTCATTTCTTTTGAAAGTGAAGCACTGGATTCATGGTGTCTGCAGAACCTGCCCAACCAACGTAACCAATGTAAGCTTGAGTGTTTGACTGTTTTCCATTAAAAGAAAAAGTAGAAAATGACAAGAGAAAAAAAATCAGTGATTTTCCCCCAATTCTCATTTGCTCTTCCTTGAACAGTGGATGAAGGGCCCGTCCTCCCAGCATGAGGTTTTATGATGCTATGCCTATGTCTATGGTTGCTCTTGACGTCTCTTGGGGGATGAAGTGAAGGCACGCAAGTGGGAAGCAGGTGTGAGCCAGTTCCATGTGCAGTCAGAACAAGCAGGTCCAGGGCTCACAGGTGGGATTAATCACTGGCGAGTGACTGCAATGAGCTGAGAGCACTAATAAAGAAACGCAACTCAAATATTCTGGGAAATCATCTCTTAGGAAATATCTAAATCTCGAATGAGAAATGGCAAACTAGCACATTAGTGTTAGTGTTGGGAACTATTTTAGGATCATCTTTTTTTTTAACCGTTCATTTGGGAAATTACAAAACACTTTTATCAGCAATAAATAAATACATCTAGAAATTTCCACAAGTAAACTCTTGACCCTTAGGTTTTGGCAGGAGGACTTGGGACAATATGAAATACATCATCAACTCTGTTCATCACATGCCTGGGTTGGTGGTATTTCCCCTTACAGTGGTTTCCAATTTTTTTTTTTATAATTGTGAACTGTATGTTATTTTGCTTAGTTGTCTTGCCTTCCTTAAGAAGAATTTTACAAAAGCTTGAAAATTCAGTACCACCATTTTGAATTGGGGAATAAGCTTTTAAAATGTAGTTCTATTATTATTATCATTATACAGTCTTTGCAAACAATTTTCAAATCTAGAAAGTGATCAAGAAACAAGTCAATATTTCTCTCATTGTCCTCCTGAGAGATTCAGAAATAAAGCAAGAAATCTAACTCTAACTTGTTTGGATGGAGGTTTCCATGTCATCACGACTTTCTGCCTTATAGGTCCTATTCAATACCATTCACAAACGAAAGGTTCTCTCCACACCGGCTCTCCACACATGCTACTTTCTTTGGAGGTCAAGCATGAATACAGCTGTAAAAGAAGTCTTATGAACAGAGTTTAAAGGGAGGAGTTATATTTTAAGACTCTCTTCTGATCTAACCAATGAATAACTCAACCATCTCAGCATTTTTACCAGAAAATGAAAAGCATACCCGTAACTGCTAAATATCCAGATTCAACTGAAGCCCCTACAGATTAGTGATGCTTTGAAACTATCTGCAGGGACCCTTTCAAAGAGAATTAACCAAGGGTGGAAAGATCAGCCCTGAATATGAGTACATTATCCCACAGGCTCATGGCCCAAATGGAATAAAGGAGGTTTCTGGTATGATCTGTTTCTCTCCTTCCTGGCCAGGAGATGAACTATGCTACACCCTCACTGGCATTATAGACTCGAATCTCTGAGACCATAAGCCAAAATAAATTCTTTCACATTTTTCTCAGGTATTTGTCAGAGCGATAGAAAAAAAAAATGACCGACACCAGATGACAAGTCTGGTTATCAAAAACTAAGAAAGGGTATCATAAAAGATATTGTAGCAACCCTCAGGGACTAACAGTGCAGAGAGATTGCTCCAATTTCTTTATAAGAACTCAACTAATACAGTAGTATTAGAGATGGCCCTCACCTAGACCTGGACTCTTCTCCAGTTCATGAAATGGAACACTTACCTTGATGAGGACATACTGAACACATCCTCCAAGAGGAGTTTGCAAAGACTATCCACCCTCCTCCCCCGACACTCTAAGCTTGTGTACTCAAGGCATTCAACATATTAAGTTTAAGAATGGGTGCTACCCAGTGTAAATATTGAACTGCCCATAATGAAATAGCACTTGGGAAGAATCCTGTGAGTTTGCAACAGAGAACGGGTCAAGGGTGAGCTTACCTCTTATCACTTATTTGTATTCTAGTCCAATATAAAGGCTTCATGGGACAGCTGGGCTCAATGGCTGGTTTACGAGGACACTGGCTAGAAGAAGAGCTGAGTCCAAAGGAGAGTCCAGGAGGAGGTGGAGGTGCAAGTCCTGGGGGAGGAGGAGGAGGAGGAGGAGGAGGAGGAGGCAGAGGAAGCCCCCCACTGTTAGGGAGAGCCAGCACATGAGGAAGTGGTGGTGGAGGAGGAGGTGGGGGAGGCCCAGCACTTGGAGGCAATGGAGGTGGTGGAGGAGGTGGAGGAGGTGGGGGTGGTGGCCCAGCACTCATAGGTGATATGGGTGGTGCTGGTGGCAAAGGTCCAAGTTCAGTGGGGAGAGGTGGAGGAGGAGGGATGAGAGGGGGAGGAAGAGGAGGTGTGGAGGGAGGAGGTGATTTCTTCTGCTGAGTAGACGAGATGCCCTCCTCTGTCTGAAGAGGTGCATAACTGTCTTTGCTGTCTTTTGTGGGAGAGAGCTGGGTTAACGAGATATTCAACTTCTTGGGTACTATCTGGCTATTTCTGGTTGCCTTGTTTTCACCTTCACAAGGCTTCAGGAATGTCTCTCTGTCTGTCTGGATGCACACATTTCTGAAGGCCTTTGGGGGGCAGTCATCATCAGTGGAGATGCAGGCGTCTCTCATCTCTTCACATCCTCCTCCCCAGCGGTGGTCTAACTGTTGCTTGAGATTTTCAATGGTTTCTTCAAGTCTTGCTGTTATTAATGCATGCTCACCCCGGATGTGAAATGTCTTGAGTTCAAATTGAGCCTGCGAGTAAAAAAANAAACCAAAACAATCAGAAAGTAAGAATTTAATGATAACAAATGTCTAATAGGCATTCAACAGTACCATGAATGTGTGAATGTGCTCTTTAAAGCAGTGGCTCTCAACTTTCCTGATGCTGTGACCCTTTAATAAAGTTCCTCATGTTGCAGTGATGTCCAACAATAAAATTATTTTTGTTGCACCTTCATAACTGTAATTTTGCTACTGTTATGAATTACAATGTAAATACTTTTGGAGATAGAGGTTTGTTGAAGGGGTAGTGACCCACAGGTTGAGAACCACTGTCTTAAAGACTGGCTTGTGTCATGTAGAGAAATGGAGACATTTGTTCAAGAATCCAAAAGGGTACAAATCTTCATTTCAGAATTTTCCAGACAACTAAATATCTAGGAGCCCTTGGAAAACTTCATCCTGTCTGAATTTATGGGAGATTACTGTCATGAGTTAAAGTTTAGAGCAAATCTTCTACTTAAGAATTTTCACTCAATTTTAATATCGAATGCAGAAGAAATTAATTTGATAGAGGTTTGGACATGCTTGAATGTATCTTTTATAGCCTTTGGTGTGGATTGAGAAAGAAAAGTATGCAGGGTAGGGGAGGCCGTCCAGAGCTTGTGCTGGTGTGGGGCTGCTGTTCTCCGTGTTCCTTAGAGAGCCTTCCCCCATCAGCTTTCCACAGCCATGCTGTAGAAACAGGAGGTATGGGGACAAGCGATGCTACTTTTTATTGTCTGTCTGGTTTTTTAAGTTTCCAGATAAAAGCTGACCAGTGTGGCTGTTTGGGTCTATTTCTCCCTGCTGGCCCTCATTCAGATAATTAGCTCCACTGGATGACATCAGAGGACACTGGATGACATCTCTATTTCTGTACCCCAGCAGTGAGCACGGCATTGGGAAGGAAGACAGATAAAATAGCTGAAACAGTCAGACGCACACTCTGTCTCAAGGGCCTTGCTTAATGGCTAATCAAGTCTTTCTTTGCTGTAACCTCAGCCCACAGATATCTAGAAAAACAGGTACCAACAAGAGTATAATCCTTTACATTAAATTGTTAAAGAAATGTGTTTAATGATCTAGTCAGCAGGTTTAATAAAAAGGGGAGCCTTCTGTGATGTGGGAGGGTCATCTGTCTATGTATTACTTTCATTGGTTAATAAAGAAACTGCCTTGGCCCCCTTCGATAGGCCAGCACTTAGGTGGGTGGAGTAGACAGAACAGNGGGTATAAGCTAGCCGTGCGGGAGCTGGGCTGGACGAAAAGCAGGGCCTGCTCCCCTAATTACTACACTTCTGCCTTCACTGAGATACATTTTACCTATTTTTTAACTCGGGTCAAATTTTCTTAATATTGATTCTGACAAATCAATCCCCAAATAGCTGAAGAAATTAGGGACAAAAGTTTCTGATGGTTAATCTTCCCATTCCTAAACATGGTAGCCCCGGGGAAACGCTAAAGGAAGTGGATCAATACTGACAAGTCAAGACATGACTTAAGACTCAGCCTCTTACAGATACAAAATAATTGTAGAGACACGCATTCCCTAAAGAAAATCCCCTCCAATAAGATAACCTGAAGTCCTTTCCCCTTTATTCCTCAGACATTGATCGGCAAGGCAACTGTTTGCCATTCTTTTTCTCACATTGCATTCTCTCTGTACAATGTTTTCTATATTCAAGCAATATATGAAATTCACTCAGTGATATGCTGCATCTTCTAAATTGGTACCTTCAGACTGTGATTATTCCAACTGTCCTTCAGATTAATATACCTGCAGATTTAATCAACTACCAGAGATTCCACTAGTCTGAAACAGAGCCCATAAGTGGCAAACTCCAGTTTCTCCTCTGGAATTCCTCTTATGTCATCTGGCTTCATCTGTGCACTGTGTGGGCTCCTTGTTCTCATTCAGTTTCTGATTTAGTCCTTGTCTTCTTCAATGTCACCTAAGCCTTTCACTGGACCTTTTTTTTTTTTTAAAAAAAAAAATAAGAATAATGGTTAAAATCTACCTGGTTTTATTTGCTTGTTTTAAGCTTCAATTTAGCCAACTCTGATTCCAGGAAGATTTTTCTCAGAAAAAAATCATTTGTTTTATTCCTTAAGACCCTTTCCACCCTTAGTTATTACTTACAGACCTGAATGAAAAAACTACCCCAGATCGCTCCATTGATCACTTTTCTGCCTTTTGTGCACTTTGGGCCCTTGCCCCTTGCTGAGATGTGCCATGGACTCCAGGCTTATATATCTCCGTACCTCCCCCAAGACCATGCTCTTTCATAAAATATTGTCCTCTTTGGACTCCTTTTCTTTGCAGCAAACACCCAAGGAAAGATTACGAAGAGTATATTAACCAGTGTAGATTCCATAAGTATGTTCTATATAAGCTGTACTCACTGGCATGGGGGATGGATGAATAAAAAGGCAAACAATGAATTCCCAGGCACTCCACACCAACATGCTAAGGTCATGACAAGAAATCCTACAGATCGCTAAGATTTAATGCCCACCTGCTCCCTCATCCACAAACAAAACTGAACCCATGCCCGTCACTATTCAATAACCTCTTTGTCCTGGTAGAAAGCCCCTCATTAGGCCCATCAATTTCCTAGTAAATTATTTCTGATGTGTCTGGTTGTATTATTCACCAAGCACCTCAGGTACATGCACACCAGAAAATGCATTGTTTGGAAAGCTGTCTTTAGCTCCGTCTCTCCTCTTCTCGCTACATCTCTGCAGGTGCTGCTTTTCCTTCTTTGTCTAGGCTCAGCTCTAGAGAGACAGAGAAGTGATTTCGTGACTGGGGCTCTGAGCAGAACTTTGCTTGATAATCACATGCTTGCTCTAAGACGACCTTTCTCTAGGATCCTGGTTCTCTGTATGAACCACCAAGGCCAGACCTCAGAACCCCCAGCTACAAATAAAACTTAAGTGAATGGAACATAGTGCCTCTATCACTTGGCCACTCTCCTTTACTTGAACAGTGAACACACAAGAGTCTGTTAATCCATACCTATCCCCTTCAAACTCACAACCACCAACAAGGCAATTTCATTGAAATCATGCTGCTTTCTTTCTTCAACATTATTTCTATTGGTTCAAGGAATGGTTCTCAAACCTGCTCCACATCAGAACCCTCTGGAGAACATTGTAGAAGGTACTGATAAGGCCCATTCCTGCAGACTTTCCTTGTGTCAGCGCTACTAAGACTCACTAAGAGGTTTTGTTGGGAGCCAGAGCAGAAGCTAACAGCAACTCTTGTTCATCTTTATTCTGATTTAACACAGCAGCTGAGATAACATCACCATGGTACCAGTGCTTTATTATGGCCTTTCCTAATTCAAGCTATGTCCCAGTAAAGAGGGCATTTCTTCATTATCCACATTGAAAGAATAGTATTTTTACACAGCAGGCACTAAATTCTTTACATGGTAGTTGTTATTCATGCAAACTTGATCTCTGCCTTTTTCAAACACTTACCCGTGCAATCCCCAAGTTGCACTTGAATGCATGATCAATCTCACCTGATCACTTGCTTACATGCTACCCCATCAACACCTTCAGTCTCTTATTTCCACTCACTGAAAGTCCTAGGAAAAACTCACTCAAGCTCAGCTGAACTTTCTTTAGTTCCTCTAGACACAAATTTTCCATTGTCTGCATTGCCAAAGAACTTTCTAGGTTCAAACTGTATGATAGTCATTTATGTTTATCTTCTTGGAAAAAAAATCTAAAGACTCCAGGCAGTTGGGAACCACGCCTTATACATGTTTAAACTTCCAGAACATTACGTAGCATTTGGCTAGCTAAGTATCCACAATGCTAAGTGAGTAGAATTGATTGATTGGTTGACCTTTAAGTATGAAGTCTTCTTTGAGCCTCTATATTACCTATCCAACTACAAATGAAGTTTCAATAAAAAAGCATTAGGTTCTCTTTGTGTTCATGGTAGTCCTATACACAGCATAAACTGCAAGACCGCAGAGTTGTCAGATCAACCATCACTTACAGATTGATGCAGACTTTTTTTTTTCGTGAAACCCCCCACAGCCTTCCTCTTTACCTAACCTCTCTGGGTCTATGAATAGCAGCTTGGTTATCATTTACTTAATGGCTAATATCCACTCATAAATGAATGCATACCATGTTTGTCTTTTTGAGTCTGGTTTACCTCACTCAGCATGATTTTTTTCTAGCTCTTTCCATTTGCTTGCAAATTTCATGATGTCATATTTTTAATAGTGAGTAATATACTCCCTTATGTAAATGTACTACATTTCCTTTACCCATTCTTCAGTTGAGGAACATCTAAGTTGTTTCCAATTTTTGGATATTATGAATAAAGCCACAATGAACGTAGTTGAGGCAAGTGTGCTTGTGGTAGAATAGAATGTCCTTTGGGTATAGCTGGGTCTTGAGGAAGATTGATTCCTGATTTTCTGAGGAACTGCCACACTGATTTCCATAATGCCTCCATTGCATTCCCATAAGCAAGGGAGGAGGGTTCCTTTACTCCACATCCTCTCCAGCATGAGCTGTCACTTGTGTTATTGTTGATCTTAGCTATTCTGACAGGTGAAAGATGAATTCTCAAAGTAGTTTCAATTTGTTTTTCCTTGGTAGCTAAGGATGCTGAACATTTCTTTAAGTGTTTCCTAGCCATTTGAGATTCCTCTATTGAGAATTTTATGTTTAGATATGTATCCCATTTTTAAATTGGATTATTTGGTTTTGTAGTATCTAGTTCCTTGAGTTCTTGATTTATTTTGGGTATTAATCCTCTTTTGGATATGGAGTTGATAAAAGACTTTTCCCATTCTGTAGACTGCTTCTTTGTCTGATTGACAGTTTCCTTTGCCTTACAGAAGCTTTTCAGTTTCATGAGATCCCATTTATTCTCAGTCTTAGCACCTGTGCTATAGGTGTTCCGTACAGAAAGTCTTCTTCTGTGCCAATGTGTTCAAGGCTATTCCCCATTTTCCCTTCTATCAGGTTCAGTGCATCTAGTTTATGATTCACTTGGACCTGAGTTTTGTGCAGGGTAATAAATATGGATCCATTTGCATTCTTCTTCATGTAGCTACCAACATTTGTTGAAGATGCTGTCTTTTTTCCAGGTGTCCATAGGTGTGTGGATTTATGTCTGGGACTTCAATTCTACTCCCTTGATCCACGTATCAGTTTTCATGCCGATACCATACTGTTTTTATTAATATAGATAGCTCTTTAGTATAACATGAAATTGGGGGATGGTGATAATTCCAGCAGTTCTTTTTATAGCTATCCAGGATTTTTTTTAAGTTGTAGTAGTGTTTCTTTGAAAACAAAAACAAAAACAAAAACTGGGTGCCCTTTGTATATTTTGGAGATCAGACCTCTGTCTGATGTGGGGTTAGTGAAGATCTTTTCCCATTCTGTAGGCTGTTGTTTTGTCTTGTTGACTGTGTCCTTCGCTTTACAGAAGCTTTTCAGTTTCAAGAGGTCACATTTATTAATTGTTTCCCTCAGTGTCGTTGCTGCTGGGGTTATATTTAGGAAGTGGTCTCCTGTGCCAAAGTGTTCAAGTGTACTTCCCACTTTCTCTTCTATATGGTTCAGTGTGGCTGGCTTTATGTTGAGGTCTTTGGTCCATTTGGACCTGAGTTTTGTGCATGGTGATAGATATGGGTATATTTTCATTCTTCTACATGTTGATATCCAGTTATGCCAGCACCATTTGTTA
>LOEQ01000908.1:30081-58102 GCA_001685075.1 Bramus lutescens | reverse complement strand
CTTTAGAAGAGCAGGCAATGCTCTTAACCTCTGAGCCATCTCTCCAGCCCCTCAAGCATTTTTTTAGATTTAACATTTTTTGGCTGATGTATCTATTTCTTCTATCATATCTTCAATAACTGTGATTTTTTTCCTCCATATCTTGTATTCTGTTGGTGAAGCTTGCATTTGTAGTTCCTGTTCACTTACTTAGATTTCCCACTTCCAAAATTCCCTCAGTTTGTGTTTTCTTTATTGCTACTATTTCCATTTTCAGGTCTTGAACAGTTTTATTCATTTCCTTCAACTGTTTGATTTTTCTCAGATTTATTTGAGAGATTTATTCATCTCCTCCAACTGTTTGTGCTTTCCTTGATTTTTAAAAGGGGTTTATTAATTTCCTCTTTTAAAGAAAAACATCTCTATCATCTTCATGTAGGAATGGCCTTTTTCTTGTGCTTCAGCTATGTTGGAATATTCAGGGCCTTCTGGGCATCTGAGTTTTGGTGTTAATTTCTGGGAGGTCAGGAGGGGATGGTCTATGACATCCATAGAAGGCATGAACAGGGTGGCAGGTAGGCCGTATCTGGGATGAACCTGAGGGACTGGGTCTTCTGGGAGAACAAAGAGAGCAGACAAGTTCTATAGGCAGGCTATATGGTCTGGCAAGCGGGTCTGTGGTTGAGCAGGGGGTATCCCTGATGCAGACTCTTCACAGACCATTGACATCACTTCTTATCTGTTTCCAATCTACTTTTTGGCCTAGAAAATTCAGTTTTTAAAATTAATGTGTTTCTCAAAGTTATTGTTGACTGTATATAGTTTTAATAATTCAAAATACATAACATAGCTAAGTATCCCCTCCTTAGTATATTCAAGGGCTATCCCCACATGAGTGAGAACTGAATTACATTTATGATTCTAATCTGATTAGGAACTGGGCTCTACATAGCTTCCCCAGTTTCCTCTGGGGCTGGTTCTCCCTTCCCCTACCAAATCCTCATTATTTTTTAATATCCTTCATAGTACTACCTTTCAGAGATACTATCGAAAGAACACACTGTACTGAAACTCAAGCAACAGAGGGAGACATGTGCTCGTCTGGTCTCTGCCCGCATGTCTGTCAAAGAGAAGGTGGACAAATGCCAGCTGATGACAGATGCCAGGTGAGAGCCAGCACGGTGAGAAAACGATCCATTAACGTTTTGTTCTTGCTACAAACATTCTCTCCCATTGCTGCTGCCAGGTCAGTAAAAAGTCAAGTTGAACTGCTATGCAACTGGAGCAAGTCAGTCCCTTCCAGGGACCCTTCCAAAGTCTCCATCCTTGTGTTGGGAAAGGCTAGACAGTATGGGGGAACTAGACAAAAGGAGAGCAAAGCCTCCCCACTCCAGAAAGGTGCAGTGTAAGCTGAGGGGAGCAGGGGAGAGGAAAGCAGAACTTGAAGAACAGGGAAGACTCGAAAGGGATGAGATTCAGTGCTCACAGAGTGCTTTGGCAAGGCAAGAAGATGCTGTCTCTGTCAATTTGGATATGGCCAACTGGGTTTTACTGTTGTGTTCCATTTTGATAGTTGCATAAACACTACATCTGCCCTTTACTTAACTGCCTTACTCTTGCCAGAGTAAAATAAAAGATCTCTGTTAATGAAAAGAATAGCATTGGGTTTATGAAAAGCCCATAAATTGCCAATAGCTGGCTTTAATTAACTATTATCAGTAATTTTTTTTCTTCTTATCAGAAATAAAAGCACATCAAGTTACAACCAAAAGGGCATCTCAGGGGCACTCAGAAATGTGAGGTACATCTGATATATCCCCATAATGAGAACTTACTAAGAATGAGAAAAACAGGACTGGGGAGGGGGAGGGGAAGAAGGAAAGAACATTCAAAGCAATGAAAAGTTCACTTAGATTGACGTGGGAATAGATTCCAATGAATGAAGTGCTGGACAACGAATACATGTTCTTTGCCTAGCTGTGAAAGCAATGCTGATGCTCAGAACGGACAAAGGAAGAAGTCAACAAAGAGTGTTGAGCACACTGCCCTGAGTCTTCATTTACCCATTCTAGTTCTTGCAACTCAGTGAGGCACGCCTTGTTGGGGATGTCCCAACCTGCATAAGAGCCCACAGCTAGAAACTGATCATAAAGGAATTTGAATCCTGTTGTAATCTGAATTACAACACCATTTTGAATGATTATCAAATGGCTAACTAGATAGGAAGTTAACCAGACTAACTCTAAATTATTAATGGGGAATAATATAGAGCACTTGTAATTTATAATAGATTTGTATTATATCAGTGTGTACAATTTTGGCAACAATCAGAATGCTAACTTTGACATTTTTATTTCCCAAACAAGGAAAGAGAAATACAGACATATTAACTAAATGGCTACTAAGAGATAGACTCGAGTCTACCATGCACCTCATCATCCAACAGTGGTGATTCATAATTTTCCCATTAAATACCTCTTAGTAAGTCAAAATATCAAAACACATACAGAGAGATACTTTCTTATCAGAGATCCTTGATTGAAAACATTTCCTCTCTGTTCTTCTGAAAAGTAGCTGGAGTCATTAAACTATAGGCTGAAGCTTGAATGGTTTCCATGCAAATGACAGAAAACTAATTGGCTAAAAAAAGATCAAGAGACTTAGATTCTACATCTGGATACTTCAGTCACTAGCTCCTTGCCATTAGCTAAGCTTTAAGTTTTCTCCAAGCTTCATTTTGTTGCCTAAAATTAGACATTTAAAACTTAACCCATGAAGCTTCCTAAAGCTCTACAACGTTAATAATTTCACACACACGACTTCAGATCTTTCAACTTTTTGTGAATGTAGACAGCTTTAGTTTTGAAAACTTCATAATAGCTTAGCGAGTGGTATTATGCAGTCTATATAAAGAGCCCCACCTTTCACTACCAAAGCAAATGTTCTCATGAGATCAGCAGACTCATTAAGGTTCTGTGAAAACACATTAGAAGCCAAGTAGCCAATGAAGGGGAAATTAGACATGTTCCTGAAAGACAATATTTCAAAGAATTCAGTAATAAACTTTCAAAATAAGCAACTATAAGTAGGGATAGCCACAAAAGTAGTGGCAAAGTAAAACAAACCAAAAAATGTTGGAAATTTGCACTCAGACTCGTACTTGGGATACAAAACGAGGGTAGCCAACATGTATTTTGTGAAGTAAATAAAAGAAAAAGGGGGGATATTTAAGTAACATTTTGTTTCTAAATTTTTAATGTAACCAAATAAAGTATAGATCATAGGATGAATACGCAAAGAGATATCCATTAAAACAATTTTCAGTCTTTGCTTTTCCAAAATGTAATTCTAACCCTAACGAGCAAACCCAAAATTACACATTTTTAGACAATAAGACAACACACCAATCCCTTCTATAGTAAGAAAAGAGAACTGGAGTTTTATGCTGTATTATTGCTATAAATCCCACAACTAGTCCAATGATGAATTGTTTAAAGTTCTTGTGTACTCAGAAGCAAATGACAGGAAACTCTGGCCCTTAAAACTGTGACAGACTCTTAAGTATAAGAATCATTTTAATATTTTGGTCTCAGTGACTCACCCACTTGTCTTTGAGGGGGAACTGTCCTGTGGCCAATACTCCATCTGTACAACAGTTACATTTTGGAACTAGGACATGGTATCATTTGAAACTAAATTATGCCTTATTTACATGCTCCCAACTTTCAGCTTGAACATTCTTTTTCTTGTTTTGTTTCACTTTTAAGAAACAGGTAGGACACTGAAAACGACTATTAGGCAAGTTACAAAGAATTATCCAATGAGAATTAATCGATATCAAAAGGAACCAGCTTTTAAGTTCTTCGGGAATGAAAATAAGGCTGAAATTCATGCATCAGATGCTAGGATCTATGGCCCCGTGAGGTGGCTTAGTGGGGAAAGCACTTGCTTCCAACCTGACAACCTGAGTTTGATGCCTGGGATTCATAGGTGGAGGGAGAGACCTGACTCCAGTGTGTTGTCCTTTACAAATAAATATACATATATAAAATATTAAGTAATTTTAATATCATTAAATTTATATTGTATGTAATTTTAATATCATTAAATTATACACATTAAATTATATATTAAAAATATATATTTAGATACTTTTAACAAATTTATATAATGTATATAATATAAAATATAATAATATATCATAATATATATAAAGGTTCTAGGATTTCTGTCTACAAAATAGGTTTACATCTTTAGAATTGATGCAGACTTCTGGTAAGCAAATGTCACTCAGATGAATGATTAAGAGAAATTTCCTACCTGTGGCTGACTTGTGGTTATAAAAACTAAGGAGGCTATGAACTCATCTTCACTATAGCAGAGAAGGGGCTCTTTGCTATCTCTAACAGTCAAATGCTGTAGAGAGAGCATCCTCAGTATATCAGGTGTTGAGAAAATGATCACCAAAACACCTGTACTTTGGAGAAGCTCATGTTGGGAGTTGAAAATAGCAGTATGTTCATGTCGTTTGTCACCTGAAGTACAGCTGAGCAAACAAGGTTTTACAGGACTGTTACTATCAAGGTACTAAATGTAAGTTTTTACTTGACAACTACAAAAAAAAAATCAATGAATTGGGTTGATCAGCAAAGGCACCCCAGGTCATCCATGTTGCTTTTTATTATATTAGCAACAATCTGCTTTAAATCCCAAACACCCATTCACTCTCTCCAAACTTATATTTATGAGCAAGTAGGTGGTACTTGGCTTCCTGGCTTCATTACTTGAGCAAATGATCAATGATGTGTGCCTGGGTCACAGCCACCTTCTCCTTGACACTTCAAGCCTCCCCATATACCACTGAATGAGCTCCAAATTGTCAGGTCATCAGCAAAGAAAAGAAATAAGAAGACCTTATTATCTGGGTCCTGAACTAAAATGCTTCCCTAAACTTCCAAAACCTACTTGCCCCAGCCAAAAGGGCACACTCATTGCATAAGGTCTAAGATGTGAGAGGGACTTCAGAGCTGTCTCAATCCTTCAATCATGGACCCAAGAAGACATATTTTCTGACATATGCTGAAATTCAAAGGAAAGCAAAGGGAAAAATACGAAAAAAGAACCTGGCATTAGTTCATAATAAAGGTACAGCACGAACTTAAATTTATTTTATATTTCTGACGATTATTTTTAGCTGTAAACTGTGTGGGTCAAAATACCAGGGTGTGCTGACTAGGTTTATGTCAACTTGACACAAGCTAGAGTTACTTGGGAAGAGAAAAATCTCAATTAAAAAAAAAAGGCCCCACCAGATTGGTGGCAAGTCTGTGGCACGTTCTTGATTGATGATTGATATGAGCTCATTGTGGGCTCGTAGTCCTGAATGCTATAGGAAAGCAGGCTGAGCTAGCTATGGGAAGCAAGCCAGTAAGCAGCACTTCTCTATGACTTCTGTATCAGCTCCTGCCTTGTCTCTCTTGGATGATGGACTATAAGATGTAAGATAAAATAAACCCTTTCCTCCTCAAGTTGCTTTGCTCAAGGTGTTTTGTCAGAGCAATAGAAATCATAATTAAGACATAGTGTGTTTACAAATCAGGTTTCACTAGGGTCTTAGAGGAGTGTCAGCAATTCTGTGAACAGGTTTCACGTCATTGTAAAAGAAACATCTCTGATTTCAAACCCTGTACGCTGTTGCTATAAAATGCGTATATTTGGATAGCATCCACATATGTATTACTAGTGTACTTTGTCTTTGTGGTTGATTGCTTTGAGTTATTGTTTTCTGTCTTTGGAATGCTAACATTTAAAGCACATCTTTCCAGATCTATTCAGATGGATGAAAACAACTTCAACGGTTAGAAAAGTTGTGCTTGCACAGGTCTCTTCTCTTTCCTTCACACCCCTCCCCTGTTCACGTCGCCACACACACACATACTGCATCAGACAACAGAGTAAAATAAGTCCTCAAACTCTTTAAAGGTCTATGCCTTAGAGATTCACAAGTTTATAAGTCCTTTAAGGACACACTGAACCTCTTCCATAACTATTACAAGATGTCTGACTTTGTGGCCACATTTTCCAGAACTTCCTCTTTGCAAGCCTGGGATGTGAGATGATTGGTGCTAATCATCAGGGATGAGCTACAAGATTCACCAACATTCTAACATTTGAAGCGTGGATCCTGCCTGGCCAGGGTGGGTGATGGACAGCCCAAAGCTCCATGCTGGGCTATTCTGTTACCTTTGATAATGTGATTTTGTACTTCCTCCCTTTTCTCACAGAGCATTTTCCATCATATGACTGACAAGGGCTCTGATTTTTTTCCTACAGTAGTTGATCAATAATATAAATAATAAAATGCCTACAAATAAAAGTTTCCACAATTTTGTCAGGAAAATAAATCTAACATAATCCAACTACTGAACAAGGTTATTCATTATTATTATTATTATTATTATTAAATTTGTCTGACATTTTCACACATGTATACAACACATTCTTATTACTTTTGCACCCCTCCTGTCTTTCTCCCACCCCATTACCCCCAGCTCCTCCCTACAATTGCCCTTTGCCATATTCATGTGCTTCTCTCTTGTTTTGATACCCAGTGAGTTTAACCAGAGCCATCTGTGTGATCTTGGGCTTAGAATGCTCCTTTGGAGCCTGGCAGGCTCTTCAGCAGTTACACAACTGATGGCAGTGATTTCTAACTTCCCAGAATCTATCAGTGGCCACTGGTTCAGTATGGGTGCGGAAAGGGCCCACTCCTTGAAGTCTTCCCCAGTCTAAGGTCGGCTGTTGACAGGTTCATTTTTTTGTGCAGACTGAGTGTGAGAATGAGCAGTTGCCTTAAATCATAATTGGGACGGCTGTATCATGCCAGATTTCTTAAACCTGTGTTTGTCTCAATCCAGCCTTAAGAATGGATGAGTACTAGTGTAACAGAGTACCTTAGGCTTTTGAAATTGTCCTCTCAAAAACATTCATATTTTCCTTAGTTACAGAGAACATCACCAATCAAACAGAAAATTATTCCATGATACAATTAAATTAGTTGTTTCATATACTTTGGGGGTCCAAGATGAAGACTATACTTCCACCGGTATCATGAGCTTCACATTCTTACAGTAGTACCTATTCTGTAAAACTAGGATGCTGTTCATCACCTTGCTTCCCATACAATTTTTATGGAAGGTGAAAAACATTTAGACCAAGTTTCAGAAAAACTACAAAAAATAAATAAAAAAATAAAAACACTGAGAAACATCGTAGGGCTTATATTTTATCAGACATAACTAACAGCAGCTACCATGAATTAAAATTCACAGACAATTATAAGATAAGACTACAACCCAGAGGGGCTCTACATAAAGGTTTGTGTTTTATGCTGCCATCACTATGCTGAAAATGTTCACATCAATAGCCAAAAGCACCCCCAAATTAACCAGCTTGATAGGTTTTCCCCTCATTCTCCTTTGGAACTTTAGATTTCAATGGTCATTTTAGAATCTTGGTCCTCTTCCTATATCTGAAACTCTCCTGCCTCCTATTCATTTTCCTTCCACTATCCAAATGAGTCCACTTCATGAGGTCATCATGTTGGTCTCTTGTTCTCTTATGCACCCCTCAGCAGATATTTCTGCATCAATGAAGAGTTTTCTAAGGTCCCCATTTAACACTCAGAAATCTCTACTTACTTTGTCCAGGAGGACTGGGTTCACTTAGTAAAGGAAAAGAAATGGGAGGAATGACTGGGTGGTGTCCATAAAGGACCATAACACACCAGGTAGACTCATTTGTACAATCTTTCCTCAACAAGCTCATAGCTGGTAAGTGCATGGTTGGTTATGACAATGATCTTTCCTCTCAAATCTCATCAACTCGGAGCACTTAGAAGCCCAAAGCTCTAGGTCCATCCCATACAGACTGTGTGGAGTTTGTTTTGTCTACTGGTTCTTCCAGCTAAATGATTATATAATACACACGGGGCCCAGATGAGGGTCAACCAATGAAGTGACCCAGAATAAGTCAAAATAAACATTCTTCAGTACACGCATATTGCTGTAACTGTGAACAGATGGCACATTTCTGTTTAGGAAGAATGTCCAGAGCACTGTTCTTGTTCTAACATCAATGAAGAAGGAACAAAAGTATTTAATTCGATGGATATCCTCAACTATTTTAAACACACACACATGCACACACTCAGATTGGTTATTGTAGTTCCCAATACTCTTTCACTGGAATAGACAACAAGATGGTGAAAGAGGGCAGGAAATGCCTAGAGCAACAAAGAACCTTGATGTGGCACCTGTTATGGTTTGGACAGGAAATCCACCACCCAGCCCCAGTTCTTCTATTGGAAGGATCCTTGGTTTCCCTATGGTACCACTACACTGGGGAGGTTCTAGAAACTTTAGAAGCTGAGGACTAGCTGGAAGCTGCAGGTATGTCCTCAAGGACTGTATCTTATCCTGGCCCCTTCCTGTGCCTCTCTGTGCCCTGTCTACTGGGAGGTGACTTGCTTTTTCCACCACACGCTTGGGTCCTTGACAATAAAGTAAGTTTGCAATGAACCTCTGAAGTTGTGAACCAAAACAAATCTTTCCTTTAGAATTGTTTTCCCAGTGTTTGTCACCGTGGTGACAAAATGATTAACGCAGCATTCAAGACAATGTGGGTGATAGACTTTTTTTCTTTGTAGTGGAAAGAATATTTCTAAGTTTCTGTGCAAAAATAATTCCATATTCTAAAGCATGGATCATTAAGGATCTGTCTAGGATGGGGCAGAAATGTTTCTTTAGTTGAATTGCAATTGAGAGTGTTCACAACCCATGGGAAGCAAGTGATAAAGTGCATCCACAGCCAGAGAGCTTGCAGACAGCAGCGGGCCCCCCAAATAATGCCATTTTGAGTAACAGCATAATTCTACAAGGCCACAGAAAAGGTTCCTTAACCACAGGGCATCAATACGCATCGTTTCTAGAAATGGCTTTGGCGGTGTAGCAGCAAGTTATTTGAGCTCAAAGAGAACTGATGCAATATTTACAAAAAACAGATCTGTTCTTTGTATAAACATGAATTAAGAAAAGCATAAATCCCCCATCTAGGTTTATTTTTCTGTGGGGCTTTAATTATATATTTATAAACCTAGGGTGTTTGATGCCTTAAACAGTTAAGATGACAGTGGGACTTGGCAGAACATGTGTTCTGATTACTAGAAGGCTGATGGTACTTGGAACATTGAGATTTGCAAGAAAGGCCGCTCAGGAAGGATGCAGTCAGAACAAGTTGGAAAGGATCGGGTCTCATTTTGACTTGATTCTCTTCTCCTGGAAGATAGACAAACCACATTCTTCTTCCCTCCCTCCTCCCTCTCTTCCATTAAACAGCATTATATTTTTATTGATCCCCGTCTCTGTAATTTGTACTTTTTGAAAGGATAATTGCTACAAGACCAGTATTACCCTAAGTAAACATAAGAAATGAATTTAAATAAGTCTTATTTTCTACCTGATCAAACATAAAATATAATGTATAAAATGTTCTCATCATATATCTTAATTTTGTGTAACATTTAAATGTCATTTCAAATTTATTCTGACAGAGGATTTATAGATGATTATTATTTTTCTTCCCCATAACCTGTCTTAGACTTTATAGCTGCACATATTTAACAATGTAGAGACAGGGACAGTGTTACCTGAAAGCTCAGTCATAACTCCTTCACAAATCATGCAAAGATTAATAGCTAACTACATATGCTCACGGCAGAGGGTCAGCCTTGTAATGTTCCATTAAACCACATGACGTCTATGCTATTTCATGTGAGGGCCCCCTTGCTGTTTCACAGAATGGGCGTGTCAGCTACAAGAGACAATGTATCAGTCTCCTACAGCATCGTCTTCAGGAGACAATGACTGACAGAATATCTAGGCCGGTCATCTGCCTTAAACAGTTACAAACCACTTACACTCTAAGTGTTTAGATTACTAGGAATTCCAAGGTGGACAATCCCCTTTCTCCAGTGTGCATCAGAGCAGCAGGAGGCTTCCTGGTTGCATGCACTTGAACATGATATTAACACAGCATGTGAATCTGGTTAGAATGGCTGAGTGTTTGGAGAAAATAATTTGATTGTTATAAATATTGGCAAGAAGATTTTTTTTCATCCAAATGTTGTTAGAATGCATCCCATCTCAACTGTATTTGCAAACAAATAACAATAAAAATAAAAACTATTTTCTTCAGAGCTATTTTCTGGTTTTTATTTGTTTCATGTTTTTTTCAGATTGTAGCAGTAAATTCAAACCTGACCTATCTGTGACAAAAATACTAATAATCCAATTCTACAAATGGAATTCATCAAGGGGGAAACTTCTTTCTGTGCCTGAATATGATTGGTTTTATGATTTCAGGGTTGCTGTGAAAAATCCTCCAGCAGTCTTCAGCAATGTTCTCTAGACTTCTGAGTTGCATTTTTCTTAAAAATCTTTTGCCATCAGAGTGCCTGAATGCAGGTCTGGGGAGAGAGGGGGAGAGCATTCCAGGAGGTATTACAGAGAGCTGGCAGCCTCTCTGTCTCTTCTCTAGGTAATGAGGTTGCTAATGAATGACTAGTGAGTGATGACATTAGAGTCCAAGACTTGAGTCCGAGGCATAAAGAACAGGGAACGTGAACACTTAGCCATGCCTCACGAATCCACAGAATTTCTTCTGGGAATCAGGAAGCAATCCACACGCGATAAAGAATGAGGGCGGGGAGAAAATTATTAACAATTCTTTGGTCTTAAGAACAATTATTTGCCTTAAAAAGTATTTGAAATAAATGATTCAAAGATGTGCCCACATTCCCTAGCGGAAATGTGCTCAATTTTGTTTATATGTCTGAAAATGTTGTTTCTAAACATGTAGATTTAAATGTCGGACAGTGGCTACTTCTCTACCACACTCCAGTGGGCTACATGAGCCTTTTGTACCTGTCACTTAAAGTGAGACCACTGCTTTCTAATCTTTCTCAGGCACAGTTTCTACACAACTGTGATGGAGCAGTGGCCTGGAAAAGACTGGGCTTTCACTCACAAGGCTTCTATCGCCACGTCCTCCTGAGCTCTCCTGTTGCTGACTGTAGCCAGTCCATAACAACTCTCAAGGGGGGGTTGACTGTTTTATCTGTGAGAACCCTATTCCTTTAGGAAGTGTGCCATCTCCATTAGATGTATTGAGAAGGAAATGAAAGGAGCCCTTAGGCCACACCTTACAACAGCTTTGAGTTGTTCATTTGTAAAGAATTCAAAAATGATCACAGACTCAAGACCCTTGTTACAGACACCTTACCTACTGCAAATGGCCACTCACTATAACTCTCAAAATACAGAACATATGATAATTATTCATTTAGGATGATCTAAAGTACAAACACCATTCTAACAGTAAAAAATTACAAATTGACAAAATGTCTTTTTTAAAAAGAAAACTTCTAGGAAGACAGTTTTCTCATTACAAGCTCTCCTTTGTCTCAGAATTTGAAAAACGTGAACTATTCTACTATAGGGGGTGAAAAGAAGAAAAAAAACCCACTATGGCCAATTTATTCACTAATATCTTACTGTGATGGAAAATACAACTGTCTGCTCTTTGTTAAAGGTTTTAATCAACGTTGTGGTAGGGACTGAAGGTTGTAGAGAAAGAAAGGTAGACAAGGGCATGGCTATAATGTTAGAGTCTGTGAGGTGCCTAAGTACAGTATGATGGGAGCCCTAAAGCGGGAGAAATGTGTCATATTTGCCAGTGAGCGCCTACTGGGCTCAATAAGAGAAAGAACAAAGAAGGAAAGTGGAAAAAGATGGGCAAAAGGTGAAAATGTAAAGCAAACTAGGTAAGAAGCTGATATCAGAAGGTTTTAAATACCCGAATAAGTGCATTTCATTTCACTTACTAGGTAACCATGAGCCTCTAGAGATGGCTACAGTGAAGGATAATGATCTGAGAAGGGTATGAATGTGTGTAAGCTAGGCTAAAACCCTAAATTCACATGACAGCAAGAGGATGTTGGGAGAATATGTACGGCAGAGGACAAGGGAGCTACAGTTAGCACTGTTTGACCATCAAGAAGATGCTGAAACTGAGGGAGCAAGAGCTGTTAAGGATGCATTTGAGATTCCTGGTGTGGACTTCCAGGAGAGGGATGCAATTTCAAATGAACAGGGAAGCTGAGAAAAGACACCTCTCTGAGAAGTGTGTTATGACCAGGAGGGGGCGCTAAATGATGTGGAGTCCCTTAAACCTTGAGGCTATTTCTAGGTATTCCTGCTTTGGACGTTTTAGAACGAGACACCGGAAACATTTTCCGATTTTCCAGAAAAAGTCAGAAAGGTGATGCTGGAACCCAGAGGAAAACACAAACGCCAACAAGGAGGTGTAGAAAGCCCCCAAGGAGAGGTAAAGTTGAAAAAAATAAATTAATCTTTAAGTGACAAAGCCAAGTGACTAAAAACCCCCTTTGGAGGGGTTGAGTGGGAGGCAAAGCTGAACAGATGGTGCAGAAGTTTAGCCAAAGGAAGAAGGGAAGGAACTGGGTCCCGGCTGTGGGTACGCAGGGTGCAGAACTGTGCCACTGGTCCAAGATGACTGGCAGCACCGGACAATTACCCCAAATGTGGTCTGAGGACCCATGTCAGAGAACCTGTAACAGAAGGAAACTGGTGCCGGGGCTTGTGGCATGTGCTTGGTGTTGGGAACTTTTCCGGGGAGAGCAGGGATTTAAGCTTAAGGGAACAAACAGTATGACTGAAGGAAGGAGTCTCAACATCTAGGATGGCCGAATCCATTACTGAAATTCAGGAAGCCCCGTGCCTTGAATGGAACAACCAATGTGCAGAAGCGCAGGAGGTGGCAGAGGACGAGGCCCAAGTCCGAGAAAGCAAACATCAGCCGAATCAGTCTCTTCCTGGGTGGAGATAGGAGGTGTGCACAAAGCAAAAAAGGCAAATAAATAGGACAGGATTTTGCAATCCCTGTCTCCTTTATTCCTCGGAATTCCTCGGTTTCTCACCATCTTCCACTCTCAGGAATATTTTCTGAGCAATTTACACCCTTCTGTCCAGCTCCCCATTGACCTGCTCAGGCTGAACGGTGTGAGACTGTAACATACAGGCTGCTTTCGTGCCCCACCCGTCCAGCACATGCTTGTTCTTTCTCTCTGCAGCATTAGCAACTGTTATAAACCCAACTCATGCATTCTGAACGACACGTGACGGAGGTACTGTCAAAAAGCACAACGGTGGGAAGGGTCTGTTGGGCTCGGGCTGCGACCGCATCTTCTCACTCTGAAGGCTTTGTGTTGTTCCTCCTCTGCGGCGCTGTTTCCTGGCGCTAGTCACGACACAGGCAGTGGACCCTGTTTCTGTCTAAACATCAGCCCCTGGCTTGCTGTCAGAGACCCGACTTTAAATGGCTGAAAGGGTTTGATAAACGGTGTGAAAATTTTATGGTCCTTCCGTCAGGTACCATAATTTATTATCACATAATGCGCAGTTAGAAGAACCGAAAGGAACCATCCCACAAAGGCAAACGGTGTGGAGGCAATGGCCCCCTGACACTCTGAGGCCACAGGCGTTATATGGATCCAATAAGAAAGTTGCTTCTAGAAATGGGAAAACAGTCTCTTGATCTTGCAGAATGTTTTTAGACACCTAAAGGCTCTTTTATTACTGTGGCTGATTAAAATGAAAAGTTTAAACGACTAAAATGTTCTTTTTGATGAGTTTTTGCCATGAACTATGGACCTTGCAGTCCAGTGGGCCTCGAGCCCTTTGATCCTGGGCACTCCCATAAATTCAGACCCATAAAACATCATTGGATTTGGTTTTATTGGTGTGGCTGATCTTGCCAGATTTGTAAGGCAATCTTGTTTGCTCCCCTCCTCAGTTTTGAGCCCATCCACCATTGCTTTACAGCTCAAGGAAAGGAGTTTCCATTGGCTTCTGACATTTAAACTATCCAAAGTGAGCCGCTCCTCCGGAACATGAGGATTTCACAGGAAAACCACGAAACGGTACGGCACTCTTCAAGATCGGAAAGAGCATTACTCTATGTGCTCAGAACTGACTATCAAAAAGGAAATCGTGTTCTACATCACAACCACCACAGTTTTTCTCTGCCTGAGATAGTTAAAGATGGTGTGGCTGACTGGGAGCCTAGCTTTAACAGTTGAGCCAATTGAACAACACAAGTCTGAGATGGAAAAAAAAGTGCAGGCAGATTTACAAATCCTAAGTGTCTAAATTAAAAAAAAAATTTGTATTCATGGGAGAAATAAGGAATTACTCAATCATACATTTGTTATGAAAAGATATTTGATAAACACAACTTAAATATTAGATTTATTTCCATTCCTTGTCCTCTAATCATTCTCCAGGATTTGTATCTGTGCCACAGTCCCACATTCCTGTAACTGGAAAAGTACAATTTTTACTATAAAGCATTTATGAAGCGTATTTCATCCACTGCACAAGGAGAAAGAGGAACAAGAGGAAGGCAAGGAGGAGGAGGCAGCAAAATCGCCATCACAGCTTATGAGCAAGCAAGACTACAAAGAACTTTGGAAAGGCCCGCACTAAAGACCAATATAAGCAATAGTTATGTCTTAAGGAATAAAACATGAGATTGGGCTGTCAGAAAAACTAATCATGCATTTAGCCTATTCACCAGGCCAGAAATTATTTGAGCTGAGGAAGAAATTTTCAATAATTTTCTGTTTCATGGATTTTCCTGAAAGCTGGAAAACTGTCCTCGCTAGAGTCAGGTGATGTTTCAACAAGTCTACGTAGAATGATGCTGAGCACACACTTCAGTCTCCAGGTGATGCCCTGTGACTGTCCCAGATGCACTCTCCCAGGGACCACCCAGAAGAGGAGTCTTCCCCACATACTCGTGTCCTTGTCTTCTCCTGTGAACTCCTTCAGTTAGTCATGTAAGTCATTTCTACACCAAGACAGGGCAAATAGTAACCATTTCCTATAGTTCAACCTTTGAACTTTCTCTGTCAAATTTGAAGACTGTATGAACACTTTGAATTCTGTTTATCATATCTCTAGAGCAGATAGAACCAAAACACACATGTACATAGTTATATGGCATGACCACCTATAGATATTCTAAGGAACTGCCCCTGTTGATGGACACAACTGTCTAGCAATGTATGTATAACAAATTCAGATAAGGAAGAATGCCCAGTTGTCACTCAAATACGGCTGTACATTATTGGCACCTTTTCCCTCTCTGGTAATTCATTTGAGAAGTATTTAATGTATACTTACAAGATCCTGGGTACCACAGGCAGCATCAAGCTGTAAATACTTAAAGCAGTGATCCTCAACCTTCCTAATGCTGTGATCCTTTAATACAGTTCCTCATGTTACAGTAACATCCGATCATAAAATTATTTCATTGCTACTTCATAACTGTAATTTTACTAATTATGAATTGTAATGTATATATCTGATATGCTGAATACCTGACATGTGACCCCCCCACAGGGGTCATGTCCTCAGGTTGAGAACCACTGATTAAAAGAGCTTCAACAGTTCCACATCCAGCAGAGGCCAACACTGGCACGGATACAATGCAAGTGCTTGTGGTTAGACAGCGTAGCTCTTTCCTTCATGCCTGCGCCTAGAAGCCACCAATATCTCTGTCCTGAATGACCATGACCCTTCCCAGACATCCCTCCATTTCCTAAAATCCATCTCTTCAACAGCAAGCAGGGCTTTGGAAAATACATGCCCATTTCGACCTCTGGATACTACCAGAAAGTGGATCTCATCACGTCCTGAGCAAAACTAGAGGACTTGACGAAAGCCTTGCGAGGCCTCATGCCTTCCTGTGCTGTGGCCGAGATGGATGGGCAGGATAGCAAACCGGCGGGCCAATGTATGTCTCACTCCAGCATTACCTTAGAGTGATACTGTAGGGCCTCATATGCAGGAAGCTCTGTTTCACAGGCCCCTCTTCCTTCCACATACATGTAAACACAGAACCTAAGCCCTGGTAGAATGACTGTCTTCTGAGACACAGCACATAAAGGCTGAAAAGTTCTGCTTCAAAGCTTCCTTTTCAGTCGCTGTCCTGTTTGCCACTCATGATGCTCTAGTGACGAAGCTCTCCATGGTCCTTTCGAGTAGCCCAGCTTTTCGCACCTTATGCTCTACTTACAATGTCCCTTCCTAATAGTTTCTGTCCTTGTCCTCACAGATCAGTGCTCTAAAACTCAGCATGCAACATTCCATGAAAGATATCTTCTCATATTTTTATCCTCTCTCTCTCTCCCTCCTTTCCGCTCTTTCCCCTCTCTCCCTCACTTCCTCTCTCCCTCTTTCCCCTTCCTTCCTCTCCTCTCCCCATCCCAACACATGGGAGTCTGTTCTGGTTCCTCTAGCATCTGCAAAGTGCCAACAACCACTAGGCGCTTCATTAATATGCACTGAAACAAAGAATGAATGATAGAGATAGCTCTAACTTCCTTTTCGACTTTTAGATGTTAGACAATAAAGATCTTAAGTCATTTTTAGACAGCCCTTTGTCTTTTGTCAAAACATGGATGTGTGGATGAATACACACAAAGATAGATGAGAAAGAAGCTATATACTAGCCTTATCTCTGTGTATAAACACACACATTTTGTGAGTATGTTTCTCTATGAAATAACTGAGTTGGATTATTTTTTAAAATTCAATTTGTTTAAAGCAAAACGTCTTAGTATAAAATGGGAGAGACTACAAGCATCAGAATAAAGCCTCCTTGGTTGGTTCTAAGAGAAAAAGGGCCAACCTGACCTCCAGTGGTGAGTCTAGGGATTGCTTCCCAAATAAAAACAGTCCCTAACAAAAAGAAAACCACATTTGTCAGTTAAGATTATTTAATATGCACGTTAATAACAGATAAAGAAAACGAAAACAAAATAGATGGAACAGTATCAACATATACACCATCTTCCACAGGCAGACTAAGAAATTCTCCATTTATGGAAATCAGAGACGTATATATCTCCGGCTGAACATCCCTTGAGCGGAGTGGTGATATTAACTGCACCACCAACACGATCAATAACGTACAGTTGCTGAGACCAAGCAAACTAAGTCTCAGAGAAGTTACCTATTTCTTATGGTCATTGTGCAAGAAACTGAAGTCCTGGTGCCAAAGAGAACCAAGTTCTCCTACACTACCATCAATGCAAACTAACACCTCTCCTGGTCCTTAAGCACTGATAAGACATAGATCAGCTATGAAAGAGTTTGTGATGGTGATTTTCAAATCCTAGCTCCTAAGGAACCTCAAAGAAATAACTATTGTACTGGGAGATAATGAGTTGTATCAACTGCCTGAAGATGTCTGAACTGTTTCTACTCAGTGATTGTAAACTTGCTTAGCAATGCTTTCTCCAAATTCTACACAGAAGCTTCTCAGGCAAGAAGCTCTAAGGAAACCCCAAAGGGAAGGTTCTGTCTCTCCCTAAAGAAAGCCAAAACCATAAGATTATCAAACTTGAACTAGACAATAATGAGTATCGTGAAGACAGGATACACTAAAAGAAACACATATTGGGGAGGGGGATATAAGAAAGAACTTTCCTATGATAAAATTGTAAATTATTTGAAATAATGACATTATGGAAAATATCTTCCCTGGTCATTTGAAATGTTAGCCAAATGTTTGCATGTGCACAGTAGAGGATGAACACAAGGCAGTAATATCTGACATTCATTCAAGACATTAATAAAAAGCTTTATGTGTGTAAGAGTCCACATTTGAAAAGCTAGTCTGAGAACCAAACCTGGTTCTCATGCTACTCAATGAATGCCAGGAGCTAACTAATGTGGCTAAAAGCTCAGTGCTCCTCTACCCATTGGCCTTCATGTGACCAGCAGCAAAGGCCAATCTCCCAACAGAGCATTCTACATAGTTTCCATTGCTGGAGGGATCCAAACCAGCACAGAAAGACAGGCTTAGGAAGTCCTAAAACACCTGACTTCTCCATGCCCTGTTGATGAAAAAGGACATGTAACTGAAGGCTGCTGGGGCATCACATATAAAGACTAGAGCATCAAAGCACTGGTCCTCCTGGCCATTGCCTTCCGTCAGCCCAGTGCAAGGATGCCATAGGGAGGGGTGATATTCAGAGAGCATCCATCCACAAGTACAGCCATGCTGGGTTTTGGTCTGTGTATGTTACGAATAGCATCTACTCTGACTGGTTGCTGTTGTTGCCAAACTGTTCATCTCATGTGTTTGCATTATCATTCAGAAACAGGGGCTAGTTAAAGCACACAGGAGTCAAGTAGGTGAACCACCCAGGGCAGACAGTGGTGGACAGAAAAGTGCAGGTGAAGTGGACACCAGCTACCATGTTGAGCAGTTTAAAGCTACATGGAACAACATTACTGCCAATTTTTCTAATGTATTTAAACAAAATGCTAGAACTCTATTTCTTACATACAAACCACTCCATTCAAAATGTGTATTCCTATTTCAAATCTTTAAAGCACTATATTTGAAGCAAAATGTTTCTTGGGGGCAGACCACAGACCGCTGGCTGTCTGCCTGTGATACAGCATGTTTCAAGAAATATTTAACTATAGAAACTGGGCCTGATGCCCACATAGCAGTAGAATGCCACAGGGTTTTTGCAACTTGGCATAAACAATATATTTGGGGCATAAAAAATTAACTTCACCAATAGCATCAAAAGAACAGATGATGATTTAAGAAATTAACTCCAAAATCTCTAGAGTATAATTATGAAAATTTCTTAATATCCAGTAATGCTAATCATATCCTAATCTAACTTATATGTTAAACAGGAATTAGTGTAATGGTCTGTCCTGTCCCTTTAAGAGATAAGCACTGCCCTCTCCATCCCATCGTCCACCTCTGAGGGAGGCTGATCTTCCTTCTGTTTCCAGTCTGAGCTCCTTCCTTTTCCATCTTCTCTGACTCCTCTCCTCCCCGGCTCTGTTTCTTTCCTTGTTTCTCTTCTCCCTTCCTGCTCTTTCTCCTTCCCTTCCATAACCCACTAAATAAATATCTAACCTCACTCTGCATGGTGTGCCTTGGTCTCTCAGCCACCATGCGGCTCCCTGCCTAGGACCCACTGGCACTCATGATAATGGCCAATGGCCACTCGGGGACTCCCTGCCTGGAACTGGCTGCCTTTGTGGCCCACCATGGTCTTGGGACCCACTGCTCACTGCAGCTACTTGGGGAACAGCACCATTTTATTTAAACCATAACATTGGTGCCATGACATAGAAGCAGAAAAAAGATCCTAAAAGCAAAAGATCAGCTCGCCTCGGTGGACAATGGAGAGAGTGGGCGGGGCTTATCTCTTAAAGGGACATTACATTACATTCAGCTTCCCAGACATTTCTTCCCTGTCATTTGCTCTTTGCTTTCCCATATCTAGTTGTTACTTTGGATGTTCAATGTTCCCTCAAAGCCCGTATGTTATAAGGTTGGTCCCCAGCCTATAGGAAACATGTATTTGACAGGACCTTCAGGAAGGAGAACCTAGTGGCAGAAAATGAGGACACTACGTACGGGCTGTGCTTTTAAAAGAAACAGTAGGATCCTGGGCCCTTCCTGTCTCTCTGCTTCACACACTCAGTGAAGTTAACAGGCCTTTTCTGCCATGTACACCCACCACAAGTCAAAGGGAACAGGGGCAAATGACCATGGACTTGAAATCATGAGGCAAAAATAAACGTTTCTCTGCTTTGGGTCTATTATGTTGAGTGTTTGCTATAGCGTTGGCAGGCTGACTAACATGCCAAGCCTTTCTTCAATTGAGAGGTAGGATCAAAGGATTTTCTCAGCATAATATACATGTAATATGCTTAGCTCAGTGCCCGCTGGAATAATAACTCAAAAGCTAAGCATTTCCCTCTAGTGTGAGGATTATTTAGTTGGCTCCTCACAGAGCTGATTTATAAGTTGGAAAACTAATGACTCTGACAAATTCACTGTTAATAAACCTGTCTATGGAATCACTTCTGTACCTACCCATCTTTTAATTGTGCTTTAAATATCCACCGTCAACTTCAAATCCTCTTGGACAGCTCAGAATCCTTTTCATTCCCCCACACAGAAAAGGAAGTGAGGTCACTTTACACCCAAGGATATGACAGCCTCCATCTGTCCTTTTTCCCTGGAGTGAGATGCACTTTTCCACTTTCATCGTTAAATTAACTCATTCCCTCTACTATACCATGTGTATCAGTGTGGATGGGTGTGACGTGAATCTGTATGCTAGCTACTTATGTATTTGGCTATTTGCAATGAGTTCTTGTATAACCAAAAATACTGTCTAACCTTTTCTTTTAAATGACTTGCTTTCTTCACATTTATTTATGTATTTATTTATTTATTTATTTATTTATTTATTTATTGTTTCGTGTGAGTGTGGGTAGGTGGGTGGATGTACACACAAACATGCATACATGTACTCATGCTATGGCATGCCTGTGAAGATCAGAGAACAAGTATGAGTCACTTTTCTCTTTCTACCATGTGGGCCCTGGGGATTGAACCAGGTGGCTACTTGGTGGCCACTCAGCTACCTCACTAAACCTTCAACTGTATTTGAAAACATACTACAGAAAACTGAAAGGAGGAACTTATGTGAATCTAATAAGCAGTTAATAAACAAAATATACAAGGAATGCAGATGACATCATACAGGAAAACAAGCTGTTTTTAAAAGGAGCAAGGAAGGAGTAGCGATTTCTGAAAAGTATATATAAAAAAATGGCTATTGGGTATATGGAAATTTGTTCAGCATCACTATCACGGAAACGCAAATTAAAATGGGATATTGCTTCCCACTTGTCCTAATGGCTATTACCAAAACAGATGAAGATATCTAGTACTGGCAAGGGCATGGTGACCAGAGAGCCATTAATTCTTTCCATGGGAATGTAAACTAGTAGAGTTATTAAAAATTGAACCACCCTATGAATGAATAACTCCACTACTATATATGTTCCAAAAGGAAGCTATAGCACAGTCCTATTCTAACTGAACAACATGGTTCACAAAAGGCAAGATATAGAATCAATCTGGGTGTGTATAAAAGAATGAAAGGATAAAAAATGTGGACTATGCATCTATACAATGAAATATTATTCAGCCTTAAAAAAGTAATATGGATGAACCTGAAAGATGCTAAAAACCATAAACTGGGCACAGATACATAAATACTATGCAATCTCACTTATATGTTTGATTTAAGAAAGTTGAATTCACAAAAACAAAATTATGGCTTCTAGAGCAGGGGATTATAGGTAGAGAAATAATTAAGGAGAGGTTGATCAAAGGATATAAAATTTCAGAAAGATAGGAGAAGGGAGTTGATGTGACTGGTTGTAGTGGCCATGCTAGTAGCAAGTATACACACCTGAACACTGCTAACAGATTGGAGTCTACTTACTAAAACTCAGTTAAGTATATGGCATAACACTTTTGTTAATGAATCCCAGCCATGCTACAAAGTATGATATTCTAAAACATGTTCACACCATAAACCATATCCAACTCCTATTTGTAAACAAAAATAAAAAGAACAGGAAGAATATCTGATCGATAAATTAATTGAAGTAGCATATTTATAATTAAACTCAGTGTAGCCACTCCAGAATGCATACTATCTCCAAACAAGCCATGTGCTATAAATCAAAATTTATATTTGTCAATAAAATTTAAAAGGCAGGATATTTTAGCCACAAACTGATTAAAGTGGCAAATAATGAGTTCATATTAAGGGAACAAGAGTTTTATTTTAAAAAGGCCACTATTCTTGGACAATACATGTGGCTTACCCCACCCACTCCTAACCTAGACTCAAGATATGATTCACCATCCAGCGGCTTTAAACTAATAAGACTCTAAACTTCCTGCCATATGCCCTGCAAGCCAACACCAAATCTAGAGACTGACAATGCTATGGCAAACAGAGGAGGACCCACTGGCACCTTCTTGCACGCCCTGAGGGCACAGAATGACTCAGCACACTCTTCCTCTGCATGATATCATGCCCCAGGGAGGAGCTAAGAGGCACGCAGAGGGCTGAGTGGAACAGAAATGAATTACAGGGTATATAGCACCATCCAGTTTTTTTTTTTAAATACTTCCCCCCGAACAGTAAAAGTCTCAATATTGTTGTCTTTTCTGATTTAAAAACACAGAATCACTCTTCCAGCCAAAGCCCAAGGCAGTTATGGTGATTTTTTTTTTCCACTGTTAGAAAACTGGGTTTATTAAGCACCACATCCAAAGCTTTCATCCCAGAGTAAGGTTGGTGCCCACTGGCAGCTGGGAGCTGCAGCTGCTATCGAGTTAAATACTCCCCACACGAGAGGAATACTTACTTCAGCACATGAGAAAAATAAGCATCAGAAGGCCAGATGAGTAGAATCAAAGAAATATACCTGCAGGTTTTCGATTTCTTCTTTGTGCTCCCTCTTCAGATGTAAGATAGCAGCCTGGTATTCTGGAAGATCACAAGAGAAGCCAGTTACAAAGGAGCACGAAATGAGTCAGAAACTTCAAGGGTGCATCACCTGAATCCTTGCTGGCAGCCACCCTCCCAACAGCCAAAGAAAAGACGTCCCATCACGTGTGGACAGGAAGGAGAGCTGTTAGACCTCGGGTCCAGATAGCCAGGATTGGGGTGAAAGGTAATTCCTTCCTTTCAATACACCCTGGATCATGGAAAGTGCCAAATTAAGCAACCAGGGTAGGGTTAAAAAGAGAAGAGGCATGTGAACGAGTGCCAGATAAAGAATGGGTCAGGTGTTTGTCTTCAAGGAGCTGAGAGTTCGTGCTCCCCAGAGAACAACACAGATGTGCTGAGGGAGGTTCTAAAAAGAGACTTTCTATCGAGATCACAGAACTCTATTTTTAACTCTGTTTAAAAAGGAAGAGAATCTCTCTCTCTCTCTCTCTCTCTCTCTCTCTCTCTCAAGAAAAAGACACAAATGAATGGAGGCTGTTTGTAGTCTCTTGATCAACCAAGAAGCCAAGACTACACTGTCAATTGAAGGAGCGATTCTTTGGAGAACTGAGGGACAAAAGTTAATTTCTAGTTCATTCTTCATCTGAATATAATGACACGTCTCCCAGAAATATGATCCAATGTACACAGGAGCTGCAGCCAGATATTAAAGCTACCATCCCACTAGCTGAGCTAGAAATGCAGGAGAAAGCTCTACTTTCAGGAGAACAGCTAAGGGGCACAGAACCACAGAACTGTACAGTTCATGCTGGAGAGATCTACAGAGCCAAATGCCGTGGCCACGGACTTCTGTGGGACACACTAGCTCTTTACAAATGTGTTCACTGTCACAAGTCTGTACTGAAAGAGACATACTATTCCTCTATGTTGGGGTTCCAATTCAAAAGTAGATGAGGAATGTCTTTAGTAAGCCCCACCAGGAGAAGAGCTCAGCTGTTAAGGGCTATGAGTAGCCACACTGCATCCCTGTGGGAACTCTGCTCCAATGGCAATGTTGTGGGTTCTCTATCTATACCACACCAAAAAGCACACCACTTGTTGCTATCCCCAACAAGCACTCTATAATTTGGGCTACCACCATCTTTCCAGTACCCTACATCTCCTTCCCAGAGGGTGCCTTGTTCCTCTCTTACCAGCTTAAACACTGAGTCTCCTCACAACAGAATGAGTGCTCTATTAAAGACATGAACCAGAGTGTATGCCACTCTTGGCTTTCCATGGAACTTGGAATGAAGACTCCTACCTGTAGGGGTTGGGGAAGTGGCTCCATGGCTAAAGTGCTTTCTGCACAAGCATGAAAGTTGAGTTCAGATACCCACCACCACAAATAAAAGCCAGATATGGCAGATTATGCATCTGCAGCCAAAGAGCTGGGCCAGAGGAAGGAGACAGGTGGAGGTCAGGGGCTTGCTAGCCAGACAGCCTGGCCGAAATAGAAAAGTCTAGGTTCAATGACATGCCCGGTCTCCCAAAATGTGGTTGAGATTAACTGAAGAAACACCAGATATCAAACTCTTGTGCCTCCACCCCTACCACAAGTATGGGCAGGCACACCTATACACATGGGCACACAGGTACAAACACACACACACAAACACACACATACACATACAGAGACACAGACACACATTCACACACACATACAGAGACACACATAGAAAGACACAGACATATATACACATTCTCTCTCTCTCTCTCTCTCACACACACACACACACACACACACACACACACACACACACAAGGACTTCAGCCCAAAGGCTTCTCATGATCTGTTTCCTTTCATATTACTGCTTCTACTTGCCCATTATATTCCAGGCACACACAATAGCTTCGTATCATCTCTTAAATTTGTCAAATGCGTTTCTAATGAACTTTGCTGTAGAGTCCCAACCTATATGTCAATAAATATGAGCCCTAGTCATCCCAATTTTCTATGAAGCGGTCAAAAGAAATCAGTTAATTCGACCTTCTTGAAAAGGTGTAATGCCTCTTGGGAAAGCATCTACCTTCCTCCGAACAGAAATCACATAGAACATCTTGTAAACGTATTCATTTTCTATAAAATGTGTCAGTAAGGGTGTGACATCTAGAGTTATGATTAACTTACTAACAAACTGACAAAAGAGGCCACTGCAAAACTAATATCCAGCAAAGCCTCATCTGTCTCCTCCTTAAGCAAATATTTTGGCTAAGCATTTTCCTACCATCATTATAGGAGGGAAGAAAACACACCTTTATGCCAGTAAGAGTAATAAAAGGAAGCCAGCCTTTACTAATGGGATATTAATTTTAAGACTTCATAAGGTAACATGACAAAATATACAGGTTCCTCATTGGCTGGCAAGATGGCTCGGTGAATATAGGTGCTTGTCAACAAGCCTGACAATCTGAACTTGATCCCCAGAACCTATATAGTGAAAGGAAAGGTGTCTTCTGACCTCCACATATGCACTGAGGCATGCCCAGTCACACACGTACTACATTTGTTGGTCCAGACTCCAACTCCCAGCCAGGCAAGCGCTGACCCCTCCCACAGGGTATTTAGGGTCATGCTGGAACAAGGAACATGTGGGTTTGGGTTTGCATGTGCGCTCCCTCTGTCTTTCCCCTGCCATGCTCCTGGCCACTTGGGAGTGTGCTGTCTATTAAACATGGGCATTTGATTTGGCCTAATCTGGTTTAATTGGAGTTCTTGGCCAGCGAAGAGGCTTTCCTTAAAATATATTAAATATAATAATAAAAAAAAGTTAAGTAAAGGTTCCCAGATAACCTGAATCAAAGCTAGGCTGGTTTCCCACGTGCATTATGGGAAGCAACACTTTGTGCTGCAGTTTTTTATTTGAAAACATCTTAGAGTGGCTTGGGGAATATTCTCAGGGAGGACATTGAGGCAGAGATGTCAAGTACAAGACCAAGGACATTAGTTAAGAAGAGAACTTGACCCTGTATTCCGTGGCTGGGGTTTTGTTCACATGGGACAGACAGATTTTGAATCTCAGGACTTGAAAGTGGCAAAGTGGCAAATCGTTTGCAATCACCAGACCCTCAATGAAAGCTAAGACATTGATAAAAATATTTTACATTTTGCACCAAAAGAAGAAGCCCAAGATACCCTTTTTTCTTTGTTCTTTTTTTTAAGAATATCTTATATGAAAGACAGAAAACACAAAATCTCCTTGATGGCATAATTCAGCATTCTTGGAAAAACATATGAGAACTTCCTTCCACAAGAACTCCTTCTAACCAAGCACTTAACTGAACTCGTGACTTCCTTTGGTGGTTTCCTGACCTGTTCGCAGTAACAAGACATCTTTTCTACAAAGCATCTGGGCTGTGTCTCCAACTTGCCAAGAGCAGAATCAAAAAACACTGGATTAACACTGAAGGTACAGGTCAGCCACCACTGCTGTCGTCTACAGCTGACCCCACACGTTTACTGGGTAGATATGAGTCAGGTCTCGTTCCTTGAGAGTGTTGGCCTCTGGAACAGATCTGAGCAAACACTGCAGACTTCCAAGAAGACCCTATCACATGGAAGCCCACGTGGCAAGGAGGAAACTGAGATGTTCAGGTTGAACAACTTCCCCAAAGTCACAAGCAATAAATGCCATTCAGCCCCAGAGAACTGATGCCATTAACCCCGGGGACTGTTTACTTGCTATGGCTCTTGTCCCTTTGGCTGGATAAACATGAAGGACATACAAAACTCGGAATCTTTAAGGGTGCTAGCTTTGTTCAAACACTAGACACACGCAAAGAGCTGAAATTTTTCCATAAGTTGTTAAGAGAGATATTATGCCAGGACTCGGCAATCAAGAGCACTAGCTACTGTTCCAGAGGATCCAGGTTAGATTCTCAGCACCCATATGGTGGTTCACAACCAGCTGTAACTCCAGGTCCAGAGAATCCCATGCCCTAATCAGGCCTCTCCAGGTGCCAGGCATACATGTAGTATAAATATGCACACAGGAGGAAAAAAAACATATACATAACAAAATTTTAAAAGTTTAAAAATTAATAAATTAATTGAAAGGATATCTTATCCATTTTTATCTCAAGGTTTGAAGAATAGGGGTCCAAGTGAACAGTGTAAGGTCTAATGTCTAATAATATCAAGGATTGAGGTAAGGTTCTGTCCATTTTCTCCAGATTTCCAGTCCACTAGCTACAGTTTGTTGTTAAACCTGATTTACTTACCTCACACACTGCCTTAGTTAGGGTTTCTATTACTATGATGAAACACCATGACGGAAAAGCAGGCTGGAGAGGAAAGGGTTTATTTGTCTTTCACTTCCATCATTGGAGGAAGTGGGAACAGGAGCTCAAATAGAACTGGATCCTGCAGGCAGGAGCTGATGCACATGGCATGGAGGGGAGCTCTTTATTGGCTTCCTTTCTCTGGCTTGCGCAGCCTACCTTCTCATAGAACCCAGGACCACCAGCCCAGGGATGGCCATCCACCATGGGCTGGGACCTTCCACATTGATCACTAATGAGAAAATGCCTTACAGCTGGATCTCATGGAGGCATTGTCTCAGTAGAGGGTCCTTCCCCTCTGATGACTGTAGTTCGTGTCAAGTTGACACACAATACCAGACAGTATACACAGTGTGTGTGTGTGTGTGTGTTCCTATGCTTCTCCTCCCCTCCCCTCTTCTCTCTCCCTCCCATTCCCCAACCCCCCCCACGACATTAAGAAATAAGAAAATTTCTAATGACCTCACTATTGAAAGTCAGCAGCGCATTTCTGTTTGGGGATTCTGGCTCACCCTACTTATCCTCCTGTTGGCCTTTCCAACTGTCTCTAGTTTTTACATTTTAAAATTCATCCTTCGGTCTTCAAGCACCAGGATCCTTCCTCCGAGTTTTACTTGAAGAATATTCAGTTGGTACTTCTGAAGCTGAGCATGTACCACCCACACTATTTAGATGTGCACAGCCTTCTTCCCATGACATATCTACTAACTGACTTGGAAACTGGATGATGCTACAGAAAGTGACTAAGTATTATGATAAAGAGGAAACATCTGGGAGCCACTGCTTTAAGATAAGGTTCATTTATCTTAAGGAAAAAATAGATTAAGAAATAAGTGAAAATAATAGTAAATATATTATAAATATGTGTCAAAGATAAAGAAATTGAAAACATAAGGAATGGGAGGATATGCTAGTTAATCCTCACAGAAAAACACAAATTCAAATTTACCCAACCATGAGTGGAGGCAGAAATATTCTCCAGTGATCTCAAGAGCAGACAATAATGTTCAGTCATATGAAGCAAACACAAGTTATTTACTCCAAAACCCAAAAATAAAATAAAAGTTGAGCTCTTATATTTAGCATACTTAGGCAAAGAATGCAGCCAGGTCTCAGCCAGCCCGTGCTAACTATGCCACCTGGGAAAGAAACAGCTACCTTTGTACCTGCCAGAAACAGTGGGAGAGGAATCAGAGGTCAAGGGAGCCAGTG
>LOEQ01000908.1:0-24670 GCA_001685075.1 Bramus lutescens | reverse complement strand
TTTGGAAGAGCAGGCAATGCTCTTAACCTCTGAGCCATCTCTCCAGCCCTGACTAAGCAATTTCTAAGGAGACTCTAATTCAGTGAGCTGCCTTCAGATTTTCCAGAACTCCAGGGATGGATCTCTTGTGAATTATTGACCAATGTGCTGGTTACTTTTTATGTCAACTTGACACAAGATAGAATCATTCTTAGACGTGGTAACTTTAGTTTGAAGGAAATAAAATGCTCCCATTAGACTGAAGTATAGACAAGCCTGCGGAGCATTTTTTGATCAATGATTGACAATGAAGGGTCTAGCCCACTGTGGGTGGTGCAACTTCCACATATAAAAGCAGACCAAGTAAGCCATGGAGAGCAAACCAGTAAGCAGTGTTCCAACATTGAGTTCCTGGCCCGACTTTCCTTCACAATGGTGATGAACTATCAGCTCTAAGCTGAAATAAATGTTTTCTTCCCCAAGTTGTTTTTGGTCGTGGTGTTTATCACACCAACAGAATCCAAATGAAAGCTCTAAGACTGGGGTAGGCTTTGCACAATACAGCTGTGTTTGAGTCATCCACGGTCCTATAAGTAACCCAGACAAACTCAATGGTTCACTAAGAGTAAAATAAGAATGACTCTCTTCACAATCACCTACGTTTCTCTTTATTACACTAGAGTTTTCAAACAGTGGAATAAAAAAATGGAGATAAAATTTTTTTGAAAGACAAAATAGAGTTGTTAAAACATGTATTGAGATAGCATTTGCATAAAGCTTGGAAGACCCATGCTCTACAGAATCTAGGAATATATACACAGGTAGACTGTGAATGGCACTCCAGTGAGCTCTGCAAGGTGATGGATGATTGCACAAGAAATTCTGGAATCATTCACCATCTCTACAGAAAGCAGCAAAGAAATCAGATACAGGGCTTAGCAAAAGGGGCTGCAATACTAGCTCTATAAATCTCAGAAATATGAAGAAAGATTTAGTAACATACAGATATTATTCTACCTTTATTTTATATCATTTTGAAATTATTTGTGATTCTCATCCATAAATGAGAATGATGTATTCAAAATGAATATATGTAGTACATATATATATATATATATAATCTCCTGTATGAGACTAGATATAGCAGAATAGTCAATGAGAAAAAGTTGAAAATAAAATATAATGAGATCACATACCACTAGAAGATGACTGTGTTCTTCGTGGGGCAGAGATGAGCATGAGCTGCCTAGAGCCAAACTTTGGCAGAAGCTGTTTGCTTTTTCACGTGTGCTTTGACTCAGTCACTGAAAGCCCTTTATTTAAGGCTGACAAAATGAACTTCAGAAGACAGAGTTGAAGGTCAGTCTCTGGAGAGACAAGTGAAAGTCAACCAATTCTAACTGGAATAAGAGTAGAATTTTCTCTTAAATCAGGCCAGGCAAGTACCCAGGAGGCCAAACCACCTGCCCAGGTTTCTTTGTGCCTCTCACATAGTGGAAAAGTACCCTAAATATAACATGTTGCACCTGTTCTTTGGATTGTCGTCTGTAGCTGTAAGGTTTAACTGACATCATCTCTACCACTCAGAATTTAAGAACAGTGTGTCTGTCTGTCTGTAACTTGGGTATTTTGTTTTCAAGCTTACATCTCTCATTTATAACATCAAAGAAGAGAAAACCTCTAAGACAAATGGAAAAAAAATCAGTCAATGTAAGAGTTTAGGGTATAAAATGAAGTAGTGGCCTCTCCACAGGAGGACCCACGCACAAAAGAATTGTATAAATGTTCTGAACTTTTTCTCCACTGCTATGCCCAAAGTTTTGCCAGACATGCAAAATAAAATCAGGGGATGTTCAGTTGTGCTCAGAATGTGGCCTTACAGCAACAACAAATCAGGTCATGGAATAAGTCACCTACATTCCTTGTTTACATATGAAGTACACATTTTGTCTAGCAACTCTAGGAATTCTAAGGATTCTTGCTGGAAACCACATGCAGCAGGCCAGCAATGTACAGAAGCGGGGGACAATGTGATGTATACACACAGGTAGGAACCCATCAACTAGATTCTCTTGGAAAGCCAGAAATTATGGGCTCTACATATCTCATGTGCCTTTTTAAAAGAATCTAGATTGTGTTTTGCTTGTGATCATTTTTTTAGGATTTTTTTTCTCTCTTTTAGTAACAGGATCTCCCAAAGACAACTGACTTCTTCATGATTGATTCAGTGAGAAATGTTTAGTTTTCCAAGTGAACAAGATAAACAATGAAGACACAAAAATAGAGACACCATGAACACGGGTGTACAAAGAGAAAAGCACTCACTGATTCTACTAAAATATAGTGCAAAATAACGTAAGCTCAAAGACTAATGAGACACATGGGAAACTCTTACATGCCCAGCTAATTGTGATCTTGCTACAGTGCTATTAACCTCAGAATCAGGAACATAAATGAGACAGTCAGGGAACTGTGAAAGTCAAAACTTTTCCACCAGATAACCCATTTTATGATCTTTGCCCCTAGCTTTTCTACTGGTTTTCAGAGCTGACTTATATTAGCATAGCCTACAGAGGTTGATCCTGGATCATGTCTAGGTCCCAACCCCAAAGACAGACATCTGAATCAAGGTGACTTTGATAAGGTAGGCAACACAGAGAACTACTATGTTGGGTTTTTTGTTTCTTTGTTTGCTTGGTTTGCTTTGCTTCATTCTCAAAACATAGTGTCAGGAGGCTACATTTACATCTCCATTTTAAACATGTGCTCCACATTTGACAATTCAAGCTCTGTTCCTGCCAACTCATGAAACCACAAAGCAGACCTTGTATTTAACTGAGAGCTAATAAAGTAGAGTCGGGCTCTTTTTTTTATCTTACTGCATGCAGCTTCCCTGAAATTCTATTCATCTAGGAATAGTTACAGAGAAAACCACTTCTTAAGCGTCTTCAGACTCTTGCACCTTCCTACTGATACAATCACATCATAAACTTGTTTCACTAACTTGAAAATAATGCAACCGAAAAGGAATAAATTTATCATCACAGTAAACGGCACAGGCATAACTAATCTCCTATGGATTAATGCTAGTCTAAAGTCTTAAACTATTCTGTAACAGCTTTTTCTTTTTTCAGATTCAAACACCCCATTTTGGAGGGAAACTTATAAGACACAGATGTTAGGCAGGAGGTGTAACATTCCATCCTGTAGGATAACTACTTGAGGCCCAAGAAGTAAACTACACAATGGCTTCAGGAAGTCCCTGAAATTGATCAGATTCACCAGGCCCTTCTCTTGCCAAGCATAACTAACCAGTAAAGACTGCTGAGAGACACTCTAAGATAATGTAAGCTCTATGGAAAAGGCAGAGACAAGCAGACCTGCCTGGAGAAGGCTCATAGCAGCTGAGCTATCTGCAAAGGGCACTCTCCAACCTGTTGATCTGCCTGCAGGATTTGGACTTCACTGCAGGTTTCCAGCTTCCAGGAGCTGTCACCCATGCTGAGGTGGGCTTTGGTGATTCAGCTGTCCTCTGAGTTATTTCTGTTTCTATGAGTAACCCCTCATCTATATTCCTATAAGTAACTCATATAAAACTTACTAGTTCACCAAGTTGGACTTTGGTGGTACCCACAGTTTGGTGTGTCAGCACTTCGGTATCTGTCATGTCTCCCAGAATCAGTTCCACAAAGCATGTACAAAACAAAACCACAATACCCCAGAATTTAAAGATGTAGTTTTTGAGGCTACTAAGGCCAGTCCTTCTCCCTCAAAATCCTTATAATAAAATGAAGATACTGATATTCAAATCACTCATATAATTAATAACATAGAGAATTGCAGATCTGTATGTACTTGGAATCACATTTTATGGTCACACAGGCAAAAGACATATAGTTGTTCAGCTGGGGACAGGTTTCTTGAGTGCCAGCATAATGGGTTTTCTAGCATACTTTAAAACCTATTTATAGCTTTTAAATGGAATAAAATATTCAGAGTAAAGGAAGAGGGAGAGAACTAAGTGTCTGAGGAGTGGAGGAAAGCATTTGAAGCAGCAGTTGCTGAGAGTGGAGTGTACTCTGGGAACACAGAGACAAGTGCACGCAGCATGGAGGATCCATACATAATCAGGGAGCATAGCATGGATCCAGAGCCCACACGTAAGCAGAGAACACAGACTCACAGTGGCAGAACCTGGAAAGTTCCAGAATTTTCTTCTAGTACTGTGTGCAGTTCAGATTAAGGGTAAGAAGAAACAAGAATTAGAATTCTTCTAGAGCTGAGGTTTTTCACGTGTCTGTCTGTTCCTTAAAGAAATTAAGACATTATTAAGAAGGTGACATCACAGAATTTAAGAGAAGAAAATGGAGACAGAGAAAGAGAAGCATGCATGGAGTCAAGTTCCCAAGGAAGAAATGGGTACGTGTTTGTGGAAAGTTGAGGGAAAACCCTGGAATGATAGAAAGTCAGGTGGGGGGGGCTGGAATGTTATAACTTATAATTTTTAAAAATCCGCAATGTAGACACATAGCATTAATTGACTAAAATGGAAAATTCTCCTGGATTTGAGAAGTCATGGTTCAAAAACAAATGGTCATTAAGGGAAATTAGAGACTGGGGATCTATGTGGAAGCCCATAGGAGTGGATCTGTTCACTTTGACTAAAGGTCAGAGTTCAGACCTATTCTTGTTCCTTCAAGGTTATATGACAAGAGGTTTGACCTAAGGTGTGCCTACTAAAAGGATGTTTTGACCTAGGTGTGGTTACTTGATGTTTTTTGGGTATTAAGAAAGTGATTACTTTGTTCTTTGTATCTTGGTAAAGAAGTCTTTTGCCTTTTCCCTCCTTTTTGGATTGGCTTATATAAAGGCTATGAAAAATAAACACAAGGTGAATCTCAGCGTTTACTGAGTGTCCTCCCAACTCTATCTGTTGTCTCTTGTCTACTTCTTTCTCTGTCCTTACTCCTGCCCCCCCAAGTGTGGACGAATATGTTGGGCTGGACCGGACAGTTCTGGGACATTAATAGATGGGTGTACCAAGAAAAGATAGCCTTTGATAGTCAGAATACAGCCCTACAAGGCTCCAAAGGGCACAGAGATTATGTGACACTTTGTACATTGATGTCTGGTTCTTTAGTAGGTTTTGGTTTTGCTCTTAAGGCCTTGCTTATAAGGAGCTTGCGATAGATAAGGATATACCTTATATAAGGATATATCTCAGTGGGGTTATTCTAATCTGGGTGTAATTAGAAGCGAAATGCATAATAACTAGCTCTTTCTTAGTATTTTATATTGGCAACCTATGTTTTTTATGTTTTGCAAATGATGCATTTCCACAAATGTGGAACTAGAAGTCACCACTGATTCTAACATGCATAGTATTTATGTTCTACAAAGAAAAAGATGCTGCCAATTATAACTGCATATCCAAATAACAGATATAGACAAGGTATATCATACACTAAACAAAATATACTAATATCTCATAAGAATTTTATGTACATGATAACATTACTAACTCCATATTAGAGGAAAAGAAATCAAGACATGGGAAGGTTAAATAGTTGCCTATTTAACACAGAGGTAACATGCAATAGAGCCAGTACTTGAACTCAGAAAGCCTAGCTCCAAAAGCTGACCTTTGAATGTACACAGAATACAATCCCAGCTCAGTTAGTACTGGGGAGGGGAAAAGAAACAAATCTGAGTTTTGTAATGAGCATTTTAGAGTTTGTGGCTGATGTATCTGAACATTTAGACAAGCCAGAGAGGCCTTACATCCCACATAATAGGTTATACCAGGCCTGGTCTCTTCAAACCTTCTTTCCCAGATAACAGTTTCCTGAAATACAGCCCTGGATACCACTAGTCAGTACCAGCTCATCTCTGTCAGTTGGGAAGTCCTTGCATCTGGCCATTTTAAATCCATTACAACTTTAGGAATATACAGTCTTCTCTTCTTCCTGGTATCATGTATTTCATTTCATTAAGATAATACCTGCAGTCACATCTGCGGATGTCCCTAACACAGAGGCCAGGTGAATGAGCAGCCAGGCACCCAGCTACCAGAACACACAGCCTGAGGCTGTACATCTACAGCTTTCAGAACCAGCAAAGCTGAAAGCTAGGCTCATTAAGTTCATGCATTTCATTTACAGCTCACTGCCTTAGTTGCTATGGTAACAGATGCCACAGAAATAGAAAGTCACGGTCATGGTTGACATTTCCCACTGACATAGCAGAAAATGTTCAATTTTGCTGGTCATCAAAGATTATATAATATATGGCAATATACCATTATTAAGTTTCTCTTTTGCATGATAAAACCCAATGTCTAAAAATCAGCAAGTATAAGCCTTATTTTCATAGTTATCAACGAGAAAATGGTAGTACTTGTGGCTAGAGCTTTGATAATACAATCACTAACATCTGTTGAGTATGTTGGGCGAACCAGGCATAGTTCTGGTAAGCATTTCCAGAGGAAGACACCATACATTTCATTCCATAAGACACCCAGGGAGACCAATTCAGAGAGAGAAACTGGTGCCGTCTTTAAGCATTATCTCAAATTCCGAACAGGTGTGTGAGGAGTTTGACACGCTTCCTCTGAAAACATGCCCCCCAAAGAAAATTTAGAATTCATTCAAAGATCCAGATGCAAGTATTCGTTACAATTGTTACAATGACAAAATAGTTATCATCTTGGGCTGTTTAACAAAGTTTTAAATTTTCACCCACCACTACTGCAATACAATTGTGACTATCAACTTGATATGTTTAGTAAAGTCAATTATTTAACTTCATCAAAATCCTAATACTCTGCAGTTATTAAAATAATTGATAAAACTTCCCCTTCTGTTTATGTGTATATGTTTTCTACACTTAGTTTTGTTATTGGTGGAATGAAATAGCTTAGACAAGAGTTTGGGTATCTTGGCATGGCTCTGGCTCTAAGCCAGTGTTGAGGAGGTGCTTTCACTACTGCATATCAGTGACTCAAAGATCTGAGCACTGTGACTGACAGAACTGATTCTGGACTGAGAAGACCTGCTTTGGAGCTCATTTCTGTCATCCACGTGCATGGGACCCGAGGGCTTGGTTTCTCTGTTGTGTTTCCTCATCTGTCAGTGGGATAATCCTGATTCCCATCAAAGACTTTACAAGCCATAGGGTTGACATTTATACAGTGCTGAGAGCAGTGTCTGCACGTGGGCACAGACAGTTGTCATGTGACATGCACCCTCCCTCTTTTGCATTCTTTCTTTACTGTGTTCAGAATGCCTCGATTTCTTCCAGCCTCACTGTAAGCTCCCACTAAATTTCATCTCAATCTTCCTGGGCCAGTCCTGTTTCACCTTCTCCATCTACAATGACCATCTCACCTAGCCCAAAGTTTTAAACACTGACTCCCGAATATGTAACTGCTGCTCAGAAAGCCTCCTCCACTATTCCCGAGTCATAAATCAATACTCCAAATGCTAGCTCAACATTTGATGCTGCATAACATATCTGCACATCAATTGTCCTACACACACTTGATCCACACACTTTTCTCCTCCGGTCCACGGAAATTGCACACTTCCATTGTTCAGTCAAAAATGGACACTTTCTGATTCTTCTCCCTTATATTCAATCTACTGGGGAATTATAATGGCTCTTCCTCCCAAATGAACACATAGAAATGTATCCATTACTGTCACCATAGTCCAAGCCGCCAACTCCCGTGAAATTTAGTTCTTGTCTGGATTCCCATTACTGTCTTCTGATAATTAGTTTTCCTGTGATTGCAGTTCTACCTACCACCCAACTTCCTACCTTGTTTTCCCATTTAACAAAGAAGCCAAAGGGAGCCTTTCTAAACAAAAGGACTATAATGTCATACCTCTGTTTAAATAGATCTGGTAACTCCCATTTCACTAGACACAGAACCAAACAAAACAAATTAACCTATGTGAAATTACAGAGTTCAACATCAAAGGTTCACTCCTTCATCTTCCTACATCACAGAAGCCTTTGACAGTTGACAAAAATCTAGGGACCCCCCTTCCCAGAATAATGGTATTACAGCTATAAAGAAACAAATAATAAATTGCAGGAGAAATCAGTTCAGTTTTTAAATGTTTGTAAGTGCAATGTAACCTATGTGTTCTAGTATTAACACTTTAAATAGCAAGATCTATTTAACTGGGAGGTCCAAGACAGTACTGAGACTTTTGGACAAACGAGTCTGCCACATCCACCTGCTGTGGCATACAGAACTAACTCAATAAATGTCAACTTTAATCATGTGTATTTTTATTTTTGGTTGAGACCTAGTAATAGTACTCCACATTTTTTTAGCAACGTCATGAGTGATTGTGGCACAACAATGTTCTTCAAATTCTTTGCTCATGCATACAATATATTTTAATTCACAAAACCAAAACAAAAAACTGACATATACAAATGGGCATCTGAAACCATATTTTTGATAGAGTCTCACTCTGCAGCCTTGCATGACATGAAATTTATGCTATAGTCCAGGCTGGCCCTGAACTCAGAAAGCTCCATCTACCTCTGTGCTATAAAAGTGCTATAAAATTCCTGTGCACTTAAACTGCTGTAAAAGGAAAGTCCTGGAGAGGTTACAGATCTTGATAACAAGTGAACACATGTTTTACGACATCTAAGTCTCAGTTTGATGTTATTCCCATGCAACTGAACAGATCCTTAAATTTTACCCATGACCACTTTGATAAAGTCTTGATAAAGACTGTTGTTGCTCTGTATTACTTATGGCTACTTCTCCCTTGCAAACTGCTTAGTTGTTCCAATGATGGAAACTTCACAGAAGCCTAGAATAATGGTTCTCAACCTGTGAGTGGTGATTCCTTTGGGGTCACAGATCAGATATCCTGTGTATCCCATATTTACATTATGATTCATAACAGTAACAAAATTACAGTCATGAAGTAGCAACAAAAAATTTTGTGGTTGAGTGTAGAAGGAAAGTTTCTGTCCCACCCAGTCCTGCAGTCATTCAGTCCCCCCAAAACACATAGAGGCTTATATTAATTATAAACTGTTTGGCCTATTAGCTCAGGCTTATTACTAACTAGCTCTTATAACTTAAATTAACCCATAATTCTTATCTATGTTAAGCCACGTGGCTTGGTACCACTCCTCAGTAAGGCATTCTCATCTTGATTCCTCTGCATCTGGCTGGTGATTGCATCTCTGCCTTTTCTCTTCCCAGAATTCTCTTAGTCTGGTTGCCCTGCCTATACTTCCTGCCTGGATGCTGGCCAATCAGTGTTTTATTAAATACCAATATGAGTAACAAATCTTTACAGTGTACGAAAGCATTATCCAGCAGTTGAGAGTCACCACAGGAAGAACTGTATTAAAGGGTCGCAACACTAGGAAGACTGAGAACCACTGGCCTAGAAGCCTCTATCTTCTGTTCCTTTTGCCCATATTCCCTTTACCACCTCCTGTTTACTTGCTCCTGTCCTGGCGCCCATTCTGGCTATCCCATCTGTCTCCCTGAGAATGACCAGGTACATCTCACTACGTTTCTTCCTGTTTTTCTGTTCTATGGCTCCATATCTGAAATCCACACCTGGCTTTTATTAAAGAGGCGTGAAGCCCTTCACTGACTCTAGTTTAACTTTATTAAAAGTGGACAAATAAGATAACGCCCCAATTCTTCTCTTGCAAACCTCCTAGAGGTAACTCGAAGACTAGATAGCCCTGCAGGCATAGCCACGGAGTGGCTTTGTGGGTCCAGCACAGCAGGACAGGGGCTTCTACAGTGGAAAGCCTACATCCTACTCTCTACATAGCTGCATCCCTTCAAACACTCCAGGGCTGATCTGAGCTTGGTGAGAGGGAAGGAGGTTTAAGGAGTGGAGGAAATGACCCAGCATACTGACTGAGACCCTGTATAGGTTAGGAACTCTGGACACACTTGGGACTGAGGCTGGAGAATGAAAGAAGAGAATTCTCGGAGCAGATGCACTCTAGAGAGCTGTCTGTGTCCTCTGTAACCTTAGGCTCCAGTTCTAACCACTGTAAACCAGGCAGAAAGCCTCAGTGAGAGCAGTTTAGCCACGCCCTGGGGAAAAATAAACAAGATTGACACTTCTGTAAAAGGAGCTGGTTGCTTTGACCTACAGCACTGACTCATGTATGTTTCACTCCTAGATGAGATCCATATTTTCAAAAAGGTTTCAGGTGATATGGGAACATTATTTTTCAGAGTGTAACCCAGAACAGTGCTCTCCAAAATGTTTTGTGCATGCGCCCAGGGAATTCCCCGCCCCCTAAAATAATATACTCCTTATATATAAGTAAATTGAAAGCTAAAGTATTTTAAGTTTAAACTGTTGTGTCAGGTTATGAAGAGTTTATGGTACTGATATCCTAAAACAACTCTACCACATTTAAATTAGTTAATGGAATCTAATAAACATCTTGACTTATGACACCCAGCACTATCTATTTTTTTAACAAAATATGAACAAATTCTGCTTTAACATTCAGAACTTTTTTATGACTTCTTTTTATCTCTTAAAACCTTTCAATTTCGGCTTCATCAAAGAATTTACCCAATATTATAATTGATTCAATGCCTTAATCACCTTCTCATAATTTCCATGGGATATAAACATAAAAAATATTTAAAAACATTCACTATCAAAAGAATGTTGGGTGGAGGTTTACTTCTGAGTAAGTTATTCATTTTATTGGAATCGGTAGGTTGTGCTATTAGGCAATTTAACAAACTCTGAACAAGTTTGCAGAAAGAAATTGCACTGTCAACTTGAACATTCTACAAAGCTGATTAACTCAACAGACCTTCAATGACTGAGGAGAAGTTGGATTGCTGCAGTTTCAGAGACTAATTACTATTTATCTCAGGCTATCTTTAGCCTCCTAAATAGCCATTCCTTGCCCACCTCTGTGTGTGACTGAACATCTTGTGACTAGCAGATAAAATCCTTTCGGATTGTATTAAGGAAACTCCACTCTCTACCACCCGAAAGACTCAGAGATCATGACACCACGCCTGAGGCCTACAGCAGAGGCTTCAACCCACCTGCTTAATGCTTCCATCAACATATTGAAAAGGTGCCTTGATTTATGACTTCCTTTTTTTCTATTACCATAAAAACTTCATCAAACTGTTAGCATGTTGGAACACAGAACATGGAAATGGACAAACTAAATCAGCGCTCCAGGCCATGGTCACTCATATTTGGCTCCAGAATAAACCTCTGAGGTAAAAGTTATGGGGGTTTTGTGTGGACAATGGCATCTCAGGTACTAATTATGAAAGGTAACGGGAGCACCTGGGAAGCAAGCTGCAGAAAGTTGTCTCCGCTGCACCCATAGAAAGGGCCTACTATGTCCCTCAGTCTGAAAACTCTTCATGTCTTGATTACTCAAATGCCTGAGAATCTTGCTTAAAAAAAAAGCCCCAAGACCATTTTTCAGGGAAAACTGGAAGTCCAAATAGGGTGGGTTCAAGGCACAAAATGTTAACAAGTAGCAGGAGGCTTAAAATGAAAGTTCATTAATCAAACAGCGGACATGGGCAGTGTCTGATGGCCAGGGGATTGAGGGGAAGTCATGCAAGGGGAAGGATAGTCAAGGTCTTTGTAAAGGAAGCAAAGCTGACACTGAGAAAAGTGAGTAGAGCCTGAAATATGAAATCAAGTTAAATTACTGGTCAAGTCTGAGAGGTATAGGGTAATGCACTTGGCATTGTTTCCTTTAGCTCGTTAAAGAGACCCTTGTGGAATAGCAGTGTGCTATCTTACTTGATTGTTGCAATTATGATAATTATCTGCTATTAAAAATAAGTTATTTAGAAAAATAATTCTTAGGTAAGTTGGTTTTGGACAACTTGCATTATATGAGCTCATTAAAGAACTGGCCTGGCACTAAAGGCATGCTTCATCCAAAAATTAAATAATTCAAAAGACAAAATAAACACTACACACACATACACACACACACACACACACACACTATACATATGTTTCATATTCTTCCCAGAATGAGCAAAACAGTAAATGTTTTAAGTTCAAATGTTCTTTATTCTTCCAGTAGTTGAAGCAATAGATTTAATAAGAAAAAGAGGATGAGGCATCACCTAAAATGAAACCAAGAGTGTCTACTTATTTGAATCATCTCGATTCCACTGTTATACCATAAATAATGAAGATTTAGAATGTATCTGTCCACAAGGCAATGGAAGTCACTGACTGCCCTCTAGACAATGTAAAGAACTCCAGGCAAGACTTCCTATTCAAACCAGCCCCTACCTTACATCCCTTCCTACTTTTACATTCTTCCTTAATATCCCTAGAGGGCTTAAAACCATATTTGGTTATGTTATTTCTCTGCCTAAAATTGCTCAGTGACTTCCCCAAATGTTTACAAGTCAGGCCTCAAAATGGCATACCACATATATTCCTTCTCCTGCTCAAAACCCTTTATCCTCCAAATCTACAGGCTTAATACCATTGCACAGTATACTATTTACTCCTCAGGATGGCCCTGAACTTGTGATCCTCCCGCTTCAGCTCTAGAGGACCTGAGAGTATGTCTGTGCAGCCAGGCCCAGCTTGCTTATTTATTTGTATATTTATTTATTTATAACATTGCTCTTCCTCAGCTTCATCTCACTTACCCAGACTATCATTTTCCATGTTGACTTGTGAGGCTTGTTTTAATTTCTCCATGAAGGACTGATGTCATCCAAACATCTGCCATACATTCTTCTATCAGAGTATTTAGGATGTTGGATTAAGATATTTTGGATATATTTCACATTTTCCCCGCTCTCCTTTCTCCAACCTATCACCCTATAGACCTTGGCCAAAAAGAAAAGTAAAAACTAAAAATAAAATCACAAGCTGCTTCAGAGTAAGAATCTTGTTGTAGTCACCTTTATATTCCAAGCAACTATCACATTTATCTGTGCATAGTACTCAGTGAGTATTTGCTAAATGAATGGATGCATTATTAAATACATCTGCAAATTTAATAGCAGTACCAATGAAGTAGATACTTATAATGTACTGGTGTCACTAAATAAGAGTGAGATACAGTCTCAGACTCTGGTATCCCAGCCAATTGCAAGTTCTAGGATTACTCCATGAGATAGAATGTGTTCTCACAAAGTCAAGAAAATCCCCTAGGAGTCACCTTAGCCATGCCACAAAGCTCAACACACAATGGCAGCTCTTTATCTGAATTCACCTCCAATTATCTTGACTACTGGTAAACTGAAGGAGTCCTAATGCTAACAAAAAAAAAAAAACAAGCACAGAAGACAGATTTGAAAATCATTTCTATTTTAATAAATTTAGAATTCTTCCTTGGCCATTGTACTCTCTACTACTTAATATACAGAAAATGTTCTAATATTTTCCTTTATTTTGAAGTCACAAGGATATTTTTGGTGACGATGTTTAATTATTTAAGATGCCAGATTTTCCGAGGAGGAGTATATTCAATGCACATGATCAATGCATTTATTATACATGTTCATCTTCACATGTATGAAATGTCACTTTTAAATCCTTACTGTAAATAATACATATATGCTAGTTGTATCGGCTACTTTTCTATTGGTGTGGTAAAATTGCATCTCCAGCAGCAGCTGAAGAAAGAAAGGGTTTATTTTATAGCACAACTCCAGAAATATAGTCTATAATGATGCAAAAGGCATATCAGCAGCACGGAGGAGAAGCAAGGAGATCACATCTCATCTCCACAGAGGAGGCAGAGAGGTAAAGACAGAGAACAAGGCCCGCCCCAAGTGATGTACTTCCTCCAGCTAGGCTTTACTTCCTATGGGTTCTGTCATCTCTTCAAACAGAGTCATGGACTGGACACCAAGTGTTCAAACACAAGAGTCCATGGGAGAACATTTATTATTTAAACTACCACACTAGTGAAAATAGGGGGACAGTCAAATAAATAACCAGAAAATCATCAAATAAACTTCAGCATTACATTACAATCACATGGGGCTTAACTCTCAAGAAAGTACAAATGGATCTTCATCAACAAATCAAAATGTCAGCTGCTTGATGGTGGCACAAGACGTTAATCCCAGCACTTGGAAGGCAGAGGTGGGTGGATCTCTGAGTTCAGGGACAGTCTGGTCTACAGAATGAGTCTCCATGACAGCCAGGGATACATAGAGAAACTCTGTCCCAAAAATCAAAATGTCAACCACCAATCAGACTGAAGAATATCACAAGTCATTTTAATAAGTATCTCCCTAGTGCAGTAAATTCAAACAGAGCTTAGAAGTCCGGGTCTACAATAAAATTAAATAAAATCTCCAGTCCAATATAATCATGAACTGAACAACAGTGAAAGGAAGCCTTTGAAATCAGGAATGACATGAGAGGATGGCCACGAGTCACTGTCTCAGCTTTAGTTTTCAAGTTCCAGATAGCAGGGAAGACTGGGGGGCAACTGTAATTTATTCTCTAATGTTAACAACCCAATTAAACAGTGGACAGAGGACAGAACAGACATTTCCTACAACAAAGATATGCATATGTCCAGTAGACCCTCAAAAAACTGCTCAGTAGCACACCGTTGGAGGATGCAATCCAGAGCACTGGAGACCATTTCATATTCATTAGAACAGCTACTATAAAAAACAATACTTGAAGGATGTGAGGAACTAGAAGTTCGTTAAGTATTGATGGCAATGAAAAATTATATAGCTTTTTTTTTTTAAGTATGGAGGCCAGGTATGGTGACACACTGGGACAGAAACATGCAAATCTCCAAGGTAGAGGCCAACCTAGGTGGTCTACAGAGAGTCAAGGCCAGCTAGGGTATACATTAAGATCCTGCCTCAAAAGAAAAGAAAACAGAAAAAGACCAGAAATTCTTCAAAGAGTAATCTGCCAATATGACTTTTGGACACACACACACACTAGAACACTGACAGCAGACTCGGGGAGTGAGGCTTTGTACAATCAAAGAGATGAATTATTGAACTAAACAACAGGAGTAATACACACACAGTTAGATTCTTAGGATCTACTGAATGACTTCAAAGGACAGTGTCTTAGATTTGAGGGAAGGAACCTCATAAATGCCATGCCTTCCCATTCCGAAGCATGAGTGGTCTCTCTGGCCATTCAGGATGTACTTCATGTGTTTTTTGTAAGCTTTGTACAGTTTTCTTGTTGCAGCTTTTACACACTTACATATATTTCTGGATGTTTAGTTATGAATGGAATTTTAGTGTGTGTGTGTGTGTGTGTATGTGTGTGTGTGTGTGTGTAGTATGTGTATATCTGTGTCTGTGTATGTTTACTCTTTTGTACTACCATGATTTGACTTTAGGGTGGTATGCATACTGGGTAAGCACTCTGTCACTACATTACCAACAGCCTTCTTTTTACTTTTTAATTTATTTACTTGTTCATGTGTGTAAATGTATGTGTGTATGTGCTTGTCTGTATGAGTACCACATGTATGCAGGTACACACAGGAGGCAGGTGTTGAAATCCCTGGAACTAGAGTTACAGACAATTATAAGACACTGTAGGTGCTGAAAACCCAATCCAGGCAGATCTTCTGCAAGAGCAACAAATACTCTTGAACATCTCAGAGCCCCTATCTTTTATTTAAGTAACCCAGACTGACCTTGAACATAATCTGTAATCAAAGATAGCCTTGAACTTGGAATTTCCTTGTTCTAGCCTCTGGAATACTTAGGATTATAGACCTGAATTACCAGGCCCAGTTTATTTATTATTTACACCTTTGTACATGTGTCTATATATGTATACTTATGTGTGTGAGTACACATACATGTGTGTAGAGCCCACTGGACAACACTGGGTGTCTTCCTCAGGAACATCATCTATCTTTTTGGGGACAGGATCTCTCATTGGCCTGAAGTTCATCAATTAGGCCATCTAGCTGTTCAATGAGCCCCAAGGACCTTCGTGTCTCCAACTCCCCCAGCACTGGGATTACAAGCCCTAACATCTGTCATTTTTAGGTGGGTTCTGGGGACTGAACTAAAGTAATTTATGTTTGTGTTACAAGTACTTTACTAACTGAACTATCTCCCCAAATTTTAGTACACCAAGATATTCGCAATTGTAAACAATTTGTATATAGAACAATATTTTGGACATCATTGCTTCCGTTTTGTCTCTCATTGAGCATCGAGCTCACTGATTCTTCGACACCAGCTGGCTAGTAAGTCTTCCGGATCTGCCTGTCTATGCCTCCCCAGCACTGGAACTATACACATCGCCATGCCTGGCCTTTGTACGTGTGTGCTGGAGACTGATCTCAGGGCCTCCTGATGCTTGTGCAGCAAGAACTTTGCTGACTTCAGGGCCATGTCACCAGTCCTGAAAACCTCAATGTAAAGTTTATATACAGGAATTTGTGTGTATCAGAATCTAGAGGAAAACGCAAATTGAGGTGATTGACACAACATCTGGGCACATACAGCAATAACTACAAAAAGTAAAAATAAATAGTCTAGTTTCATCTCTAGAAAAAGATCTCTTTCTGGAGATCATACCATGGAATGAATCTGTATGCACAACGTGAACTAGCACTTTGGTAAGAGTATAGCATTTACTGGACATACTGCTGGACAGGTGGGCATCAGCTTAAGAAAAACAAAATACCAGTGGCTTGCTAATATAAATTAATATATTACTTTAAAAAATAAATCCAAACATGCATGTGAAATAATTAAAACAATGTTTTTTTCATCCTGTTGGGGAAAGTCTTCTCAAAAGCATAAACTGGTGCAACAACAAAAATCCTAGAAAGATTTGCCTATAAAACTCTGTAATAAAAAATAACATGAAGTAAAGACACAGCGACTTGGAAGCTAAGGCTGTAATATATACAAAGGGGACCTGAGTCTGACTAAGGTTGTAATATAATATACACAGGGAACCTGAGTCTGACCGCCCAAGACCCACTATGGAAGAAAGAGAATTGACGCCTCAAGTTACCCTCTGAGCTCTGTGTGTAGTGATGTGCAAACCCTTGAACAATGGGCAAATAACCAAACAAATGTGTAAACAAACAAACAAAAAACCCTTAAAATTTTTTTGAACATGGTATAGGGGTCAACACTTAGACATTCCCTTGCTGATTGTCAAGCTTTACTGGCGATTTGGTTTGGGAAAGTTATTTTATTTTTGGAAGGAAAGTTATTTTCTCTCCACAGTTCCAAGCATTACAGCCAATGGAAGCTTAGTACTTTCACGTCACCTCCAGCTTCCCAGTCTGCCTGTCTGCGTGGAGCCACAAAATGCAAGGCTGTCCTGGTCGCTGGTTTGTATAGCTTCCAGTTTATGTCCTACCAAAATCACTTCATGAAAGTGATGGCATATATAGAACACACGAGTAAATCCATCACCTAGGCAGTTCCAGAGGACCCAGGACAATTCTTCTAGACACATGACTTTAAAGCAATATCCACCCATAGCTAACACACACTGTTAGCCATGAATGGGGAAATTACAATTCAAGTTACAGTGAGCCAATAAAACACTCCAAGATATTTTTAGTTCTCCCTGTCTGATGAAGTAAGGATGTCTGACTCACCAGGAAGTATTCCCTTGCTTCACAAAGATACAAAGGCAAATGAGAAACAAACCAGAGGGTAGACAGATACTAACTCAGGTGAGGGCAGGGCTGGGCTGGTCCACAGTTCTCTCAATAAGGAACATTTCCAAGCTGTTCTGAGCTGCTCCAAGCTTCTGGAAGGTTAAATCCCAGGAGACACGCCTGTGCTGACAGCATGCTCATGAGAACTTCAATACCCTCTGCTGAGTTATCTTTTCTACAAAAGCCATGGCCGCCCTTACACTCAGACGACAGTGTTTATGGCATTCTCAAGCCTAGCTCGAAGAATTAGCAGTAGAGAATAAGGTTTTCTAGATGTACAAAGGCAGAGAAACCAAATGTCCACAGTTCTTATCAGAAGATGTGAGTGCTTTTGTCTCTTTGCCCCTCCCCTGAGCTGTTGGAGCCCAAAAGACTATAAAGTAAATGTCCAGCTGACAGACCAATAGGCAGATCCACAGAAGGTGGACGTCCACATGGAATAACCCGTTTTGCAGAGCTGTGGGAACACACTTGACTTTTGGAAAAGTCATCATCATATCTGCGGAAACCTTGTGAGGCCCTGATTCTCCCACAAAGTTACCTGCTAACAGACCACATAGAAATGTCTAAAGAACACAGGCACAGAGTAGGAAGGTAGTGTGCCCCACCATTGCTAACAAAAAGATCTGGGAGTCCCCAAAACTGGTTATCACAAAAGAGATTGGATGAGGGGAATGGGTAAATCCAGGATTCAGGGACATTTAGTAATTTATTAATTATTTTATTACATTAACTTTATCTAATGGATTGGAGTGTCAGGTCTTTCCCTTGGATGCTGGCTCTTTCCTGGGTCATGTCACCTGTTCCAGAGTGCAGCTTTGTCAGGTTATACCTTCCTTTTTGTGATTTTGATATGCATATTATCATTGTCCTTGCCTATGGAATTTTTCAACTATGTCTATAAAAACTAGAAACCTTGTGGAAATCACCCCTTATTCTCATTCTTCTCCTAGCTACTTCTCAGAAGGCAGCTCTGGCTCTTTCAAGAGGTCCTGCACTTAAATGGGGTTTGTGAGTGGAATGCTACAAGTTGCTTAATGATGACAGAGATCTGCTGCATCCCTAGAGCTGGGGCAATGAACATGGATCGCAGAGCTGGTGGCAAACATACCTCCAGCATATTAAAAGGCCAAAAGAGGCAGAGTCAGTGTCCAGGGCCGCTGAGACCAAGCTGCTTACCATTTTAAAAGCACTCCTGGTCAGAAAATGATTACAGATACACAATAAGGCAGATTCAGACAAAATAGACCTCTGAATGGGTCATAGTGTTGGGAAAATGTACATGGCTTATGAAAGAGAAGAAAGAGTACAGAAAGTCAAAGATGAAAGGATTAAAGATAATTAAACATTAAAAAGTAATAGAGTAAAAAAAATAAGCCGTGTAAAGATGGAACACACACAGAGAATCTGGATATGTATATTACTGTGTTTGCCTGAAATTTTTGACTGTGAATGAGCTCAGTACAGAAAGACATTTCATTGCACAGGTTGCTAAGCTAAACCAACATATATACTTTAAAGATATCTTGACTTCAAAATTTGAGTCTAAGGATATGTTACTTTGGAAAAGAGGTTCTGCTTTTGTTTCCACAGAAGATGAGAATCTGTGGATTCCTTCCAGCCTAAATTAATATGGTTTAATGGAACAAGACCCACTGAAAGGTCTCCATGAACCCTAAAATACTTCACCCAAGAAACAGCAGGAAGAAGTTTGAAGAAAGCAACACCTAAATTCCCAAAATGATTGTTTATAAATGTTTGTTTTCATTTAAAGGGGGATATGATATATAAAGATGAATACTTCATATTAGTATGGATCTTGGTTTATTGATACAAATTTAAGGTCTATTTGTTACACTGTATATATATATATATCTACTCTTGTTTAAGGTATTATGTTAAAGTAGCTCATTTAAAAATGTAATGTATAGTTAAGAAATATAGATTGATAGTCATCAATAATAGTCCAACTTGCAGTCATGTTAGGTTTTCTAGATATACAAAGATATATTTCAATTAGATAGGTATTCTTCAAACCTTTCAAAGATCTACAGAATATGGGATTTAAAATGTTTTAAGAACTTAGACTTTTCTCCACAATGAGACATGTCTGCTTCTGGCAGCATCAATTACTTCAGAGAGGTTGATGGGAATTGAAGAAACTTGCTATGGAATTTGTCTTTGATGTGACAAAGCTAGCCATTTGCACAAGAAAGTGCTCTTATCTGGACTGCTTGATGGCTTGCTGTATAAATTGAACATGCAGGATCCATAGAAAAATGATTGATGAGCTTGCAGGTGAGACAGTCCTTCAGGGTTCCTACTTTACAAAAGAACAGCCAGACATTTTGCAGGACACAGAAGAAAGCAACTGACGAACTTTGTTAGTACAAGGCAGAATAGATTTTTAAATTTCCTACTTCATGAAAAAGTCTGCAAGATACTATGGGCTTTTAGGCTAAAGATGGATGCTCCAGTGTTACAGAAGAACTTTGGGTGACTGTCCAGGCAATGGGAAGTCTCTGTCAATTCTAGAGTTTTGGAAGTTGCTTACAACGCACTTCATGTTTACTTAGGTAATATTAATAACCTTCTGGGATCTTTGGTTGAGTTGAAAACAGACAGTTATGGTTTTCCTTAGTTATGATAAAAGATAAATTAGATATGAAACTTCACACTCACAAAAATATTGTAACTATAATTCTTGCTTGATAACTGCTTTGTTATATGTAATTTTACTATGTTAAAATTAAAACCTTCCTTTTTATTTAGACAGAAAAAGGGAGATGATGTGGGATTTCCTTCTGAATGCTGTGAATATGTTTTATTACTGTTGATTAATAAAGATGCTTCTTTAGCCTATGGCAGGGCAGAATAAAGCCAGACGGGAAATGCAAACAGAGATATATAGAGAGTGTAGGCAGATTCAGGGAGATGCCATGCAGCCACCCAAGGAGAAAGATGCCAGTCAACTGCCAAAGAAGCAAGACATGTAGAAAATGAGGAAATGCCACAGCCTTGTGGTGATACATAGGTTAACAGAAATGGGTTAACATAAGGCATAAGAGCAAACTAGAGATATGCCTGAGCCATCAGCCAAATAGTGCTATAATTAATATAGCTTCTGTAGGATTACTTGGGTCTGGACAGCCATGAAATGAATGAGCAGTCTCCATTTACAGAAGTCCAAAGCAAGCATGAACCAAGTTCAGAGAGAAGGCAGCTATTCTTAAAACCCTGCTGTGAAATCAATTCATAATTCATAAAAAAATAATCTGTGATCTCTCTAATTTAGACTGTGCTCCAAATTAAATTATGCTATGAAATGGAGGGAGAGAGAGGAAAAGGAATAGAAAAATCACTTAAGGAACAGCAGGCAGTGTACCTGTGCAGGGCATGATTAACTTGTCTCTTGAGATTTGCTGTCACTTTTCTTTATGACCTGTCTGTGAAGGGCTCCACATGATCTGGCTTCTCTTTGAATTTGGTCAATGGGAAAAAAGAGAAAGGAACCCACTTAAAAACAAGATAAGACCATCCACAGCAAAGGGTAGTACTAAGAGAAATAGCAGCAATTCCAAGATGAATATGGAGCTTGTTGCCCAGACTATATTTGTTCAAGCCAAGAAAAGTGGGGTTGAAATACTCTGTTCACTCAAAGTTACTGTGCGACCTTCAGAACACAAGACAGGATCTCATTTAAAAGAACAACATAGGAAGGCACAGCATAAGCATGGTGGAGGTGAGTGGGAGGAGCAAAGCACTTGAGGCACAGCATGAACTAACACTGAGTTTCCAACTCAACCCCTCTGTAGGGGCCAACTTCAGCCCCTGTGGAAGTCCACTAAGTGACAGCCCTCAACTGGCACATGGCCAGGGTTCCTAGGGCTCAGAGACTGGAAGTAACAATTCCCTTAATGTGGGCACAGGACAACCTGAGAACAGTGGATGCTCCAACAGAACCCAAGAGAAGTGACTGCACTGTCCTGAGCTGCGAAGGATGCTGAGAACTAAGTGATGGCAGCAGAGAGGATGCTGGCAGTGGACATGAGCATCACTGTGAAGTACTGTTATAAATTAGTAAGACCCTAGAGCCCACCATTTAAGATTACAGGTCCTTCTATATTAGCTCCTTTCCTTCTCATCATGAACAAAAATTAATTTATAGGATTAAGTGACTTCTTAAGCCTCTCAAAAGAATACTGATTTGGAAAAATCAATAAAGTGGCTGAGGGCGTCATCATAGGGTGGAGTAGGGGGAACCCATGATGGAAAAGCTAGGCTTGACATGGACTGACCATCTATCTCAACATTACAGAATCCCAACAGTACATGCGAAATAGAAATAGTGAAGGGTTATTCTCTTGTTTATTTATGTTAGCGACTAATAAATTCTGGCAAGAGTAAAATACACCCAAGATGTAAAAGCACAAGACTTTAGCTACCTTGACTGGCCTTCAATTAGAGCTCTGTCTCTAAGCTCCCTAGAGACTGGGTATTTCAGTATGTTTTCCCAGGGGCAGGGAAACCAATAGAGAGTCCACAAAATAGGTTCAATTACGCACCAAAGTCTTCTGAGATTTCAGTTTATTCAATAACAGAGCTTAAGATAAGCATGGTGTGTGTGTGTGTGTGTGTGTGTGTGTGTATTCACACATGAGCACGCGTGCACGCACATGTGTGTTAACTTTCTCAGAAATTACCAATGAGGTACAAAATGTGTGGGTTATCTTATTCTTCTATGGAAACCACATCTCCTACAATACATCAGTACCAGAAGGATCCCAGGCCATCAAGTGCCAGACACGAAAACAGAGTAGTGCCAAAATACTGCCACCAACAGGGTTTCCTGGGAGTGCATAGCCAGCCTGCTGCTGCCATATTACTTCAACCAAAGAACTATCATTATTACCTCTTTCATCTGCCCACTTCTCCCCAGGTCATTTAAGGTCTTAATGGCTCTGAGAACACTTGTCAGAAAGACTAGGAACCACTGCCAAGGTTAACTGGGATGGATGCTCCTGTGAGCCTCTAGAAGTGGAAGACGGGGGAATAACAGAAAACAAAGACTAAGGAGCATCACAGTTGGACTAGACTGGATTCAAGAAGCGCTTATGACATTTATTTCCTTATCTCTCAGCAAATGCTCATCATGGCAAGGAAGGCTGCCATGATATACTAATTAGATCAAGACTAAAATTTCTACCTCAGAAATTAGGACTCATTGTATTCTCTATTTTGTTTTGTTAATAGTTAAGGCAAATTTCAGGTCATTTAATTACTGTGTGGACCATGATAAGCAAATAACTTGGTGGGTGGGTCAATATTATGATCATAGATAACATTACAACTTGGGTGTATGCTGGAAAACTGAAATGGCTGTATATATTTTCACTAAGGTAAAGTAGTTTTCATCCCATAAGAAAAGCAGTGCAGAAAAATAACATGCTATACAGTAGTTACTGTCCCAGAAAAACCACAAGTTTGTGATTGGGTATGTGGAGGCTAAAGACCAGCTCCAGACTGCCTTGCCAATGTGTGTATTCTCAACTGCTGACACTTGATATTACAAAACAAAACAGCCTCCTGAACCAAGTAAACTTCCAAAAAGAAGTATTTTTCTCTAATTATGTAGACTGAACTTGATATGCATGCCTACCAACAGCAATAATAAACAATAATAATAATAATAAAAGCCACAAACACAAGAATAATAAAGGAAGGGCTTTCTTCCCAAGATTCTGAAGATTCAGTGCAATGAACTGCTAACATGTGAGAGAAATGGGAACAGAGGAAGTCATGTGATTTAGCAATGAAGAGTCTCCTGTCCCGTGGGGAAGACAGAAGATGGAAAACACAAAATCCCTGGGCTCACAGAACAGACAAAAGATTGTAAATGATTCTTTTCCACAGAGGAATGTCTCCCGGGATATTGGCCAGGGCTGATACGGAAAACAGCACAGCGGCGTTTGTGCAAACGCCCGACCAGGTGCAGCACAAACTTTGGCTCGCCTCTTGCTTCCATCACATGACTTTGGTTAAGCGAAAACTCAGGGAAGACTGGAGGTGATTGGCTTCTCAGAAAGCCTCTTCTAGCACCTGCCAATTTCTAGGTAAGCCTCTAAATAAAATCAAAGCATATTTTTGGAGTGACGGTACAAACAGGTATGAAATATAAGTCTCCAAATAGCAAAAAGAAAGAGATTTCAATAAAAGTCAACCCCCAACCCCTGCCCCCCCCACAATTCAAATATATCCCTGTCTAGTTCTACGTGATTTTTTTTTAAATTTCATGTGAACCTTTCACTTAAAGAGTAAAATATCTACAGTCCTATTCCATTTAAAAAGAGCAAAGTTAAGTTCCTGGGAAGTTTTCCAGAGAGTTAGATTGCCTTAAAATTGGACGTGCATTAAATGAAGCTTTGTCTAACAAAAGTGAGCAAGTAACTGATATGGCATCTGTATGTTCAGTCCACACAATGTTCCTTTATCTTGGAAGCATTACTCAGAGACAAACAGAACATCAGATTACAGTCCTGGGGACTCATACTCGCCTCTTCTACGGATGCTGCCAGCTCACATAAACATTATATGTGCGTCGAGCGCCTGTTTCCAGAAGAATTTGTAATCTATCTGCTCCGTTTRGTTCCCCAAAGTCTCTCCTACTTGACACGTGTGCCCCCTTTCATTCATTCCACTGAACCTTTCATCCCTAAGAGGGCCACTCATAGTAAGTGTGCAGAGTGGTATGCTTTAATACCAGGAGCAAAAACAGAGGAAGCCTTCTTCATTATAATGTATAATGAAACCAAACCCTGATTCTGAGAGTTCTCTGAACTTGCACGAAAAGCCATTGCAGGAAGGGGTTCATTCCTGGGTGCCATGTTCCTCCCACATTACCTGCTTCAGTGTACTTCAGTCCCACTTTTTCTTCTGTGTCTTTTGTCTTTGGGGGTGGCCAGACAGCTTGGAGTCTGCCAGGAGTCCTGTCGTCCTGCTCTGTGGGGCTCTG
>LOEQ01000907.1:265604-283013 GCA_001685075.1 Bramus lutescens | reverse complement strand
CAAATTAATGAGCTCCAGGTTCATCTGGTGACCCTAAAGTGGAGAGCAACTGAGGAGAGCACTCAACAATATCAGCTTCCGGCCTTCACCTGTGCATGCAAGGCAAGTACACTCATACACACGTGCATGCACACACACCACACACAGTGATTTACAGTCTCATAGAATAAATAAAACAAGACTCTTTATTTCCAAATTTGCATAATTGGCTTCATGTATTGCCATTTACATCTACCATGTTAATGAAAACTGTGTTTCTTCTGATCAACTGAGTTGTGTAATGCTATATGGTCTTGATATATTGTAGGGAAAATTACACAGCAGGTTTCTGGGTAAACTAAAGGACCCAACAGAGTTTCTTCAACTGTGTTCCATGGATCATTGAATTCAGAGTCACAAAGAATGCTTGTCATGAAGTCAAGTTCCTAGCAGTTTCCCAGACTTTCTCCTACATCTCTGAGGACTGGGGCATGGAACCTGCTTGTTAGCTCTCCGGGTGATTGATTCTTATATGAACTAAAATTATATACCCAACACATAATGTGTTCCTGCCCTTGCTTGGCTCAGCCCTGAGGTTTGCCTCTAGGCTATGAACAACCCCCAAACCACCTAAAGCAATACTCCATAGCTGATACCCGAGTAGAGGTCTGTCAAGATAGCAGCCCTGTTAACACTGGGACTCCAGGATGTTGCCGGAATTTGCAACTCATTTTCCTTTCTACAATGTTTTTAGTTGGAAAATGGAGAACCAACTATATAAAACAAAATTATGCATATATTAGGTCAAATTTTACCTGCACACATCACTCTCTGAGAATAGAACATACTTTCACAAGTTGAGCTAAGTCATTCAGTTCAATATCTATTATCTTCTTAATTACTTCTTCAGTGTATCACTCTTCTTGATCTAAAAGAAGTATATGATTTCTAAAAGTATGTCTTTTATTTCTACAGGGACATTTTTACAAGGATATTTTCACTTATGAAATAACTTTGAATGCAATTTATCATGTACTTGATACTAGTTTTTGGTTCACTCCTCATAATACTAAGTCATCTGGGCAAAAAATAATGTATTTTAGATACTGTGAAAAGTGCATAGACAACTCTCAGAATGGGAGGAAATATTTGAAATCCGTGTGTATTAAGGGACTGGTACTTGCAATGTATAAAGACCTGAAACTTAACAACAACAACTGACTGTATGTTGTGAATACCATTGGTTAATGAAGAATCTGTTTTGGGCCTAGTGCATCACGAATAGGGCAAGGTGGGAATTCCAAACAGATAGATGTAGAGAGAGCATAGTTGGAGTCTATGAGAAGCCATGTAGCTGCCGCAGGAGACAGACAAAACTTACTGGTAGGTCACAACCATGTAACAATACACAGATTAATAGAAATGCGTTAATTTAAGATAATTAGCTAGAGAGTCAGGTGGTGGTGGCACATGCCTTTAATCCCAGCACTCAGGAGGCAGAGGCAGGCAGATCTCTGTGAGTTTGAGGCCAGCCTGGTCTATACAAAGAAGAAGAGGAAGAGGAGGAGAAGTAGGAGGAGGAGGAGGAGGAGGAGGAAGAATTAGCTAAAAATATACATAATCTAAAAGGCCAAGCAGTGTTTTAATTAATACAGTTTCTCTGTGGTTATTTCAAGTCTGGGTGGTGGGGAAACAAGCAAATAACCTCCACCTACAAATTGGCACTAACATGACATTTGGGGCCAATGTCTGCCACCACTTCAGGTCCAGATGCTTGTGTACCCCTTTGGGGTTGGGAGGAAAGTAGCTGAGACCATGCCGGTAGCTCAGCGCTCCTGCCTGGACAGGTGGCAGGATCAAGTCTGGTAGGGGTTCACAGGGCAGGAGAGCATGGCAGATTCTCGCCACCATACACAGATATTTCCAGGCCGTGGAGTGCACTGCATGGCAGATTTAATTTTTACTCAGATAAAACGGGTTTGTATGCTGCATGGAGCCTACCACAGTTGAGGTGGAGAGCGTGGGTCCCATCCAGTGGTCCCAGAGCTGGTGGTAAGGTACCTCCACCATATTTAAAGCCTGAGAGAGGTGGAGCAAGTATCCAGGGCTGCAGGAACCACAGTGCTTACAATTTTAAAATGTGTTTGAAGAAAATCACTTAAAAGAAATCCCACACTAGATCAGAATTAAAAATAATAGAGGGTTATTTGTTTAGGGGTAGACTCACAGATCACAGTCCTCTGCTGGATCAAGGAACAGCAACTGAATCCCCCAGTAGGAAGAGAGGCTGGATGCGTGCTTTACATCAGCATAAATAGTATAAGACGCCACGCCCAAGAAGGCCGGTAACTTAAAGGCTACTGGTGGTAGGAATTCCTACAGCATGTGTTTTGTCAGAAAAGGATTTCAGATTCTTGATAGGACAAATTTGGGATCTCTAATGGAATTGAAGAATAGATAGCTATAGTTTTTCTTTGTTATCATAAAATATAAAGTAGATATAAATATTATAAATATTCTTGCTTGATAACTGTTTTGTTATATGACATTTTACTATGTTAAACTTAAAGCCTTCCTTTTCATTTAGACAGCAAATGGTGGGGGGTGATGTGGGATTCCCCTCTCTATGTTATGAATACCATTGGTTAATAAGGAAGCTGCTTTGGGCCTATTGCTGTGCAGAATAGGGCAAGGTGGAAATTCCAAACAGATAGATGTAGAGAGCAAGAATAGGCAGAGTCAATGAGAAGCCATGTAGCCGCCGCAGGAGACAGATGCTGGATGCCAGACAGAACCTTACTGGTAGGCCACAACCACGTAGCAATGCACAGATTAATAGAAATGGGTTAATTTAAGATATAAAAGCTAGCTAGAAATATGTATAAGTTAATAGGCCAAGCAGTGTTTTAATTAATACAGTTTTTGAGTTGTTATTTCAGGTCTGAGTGTCTGGGAATGAATGACAACAAACAACCAATTGAAAACTGGACAAAAGGCTTAAACATACCAGCAAAAAAATAGATATAAATATAAACAGTCTGTAAACACATTAGCATATTCACCATTTTTAGCCATCAATTTCAAGTCAATGCCACAATAAAATATGACTTCACATTCAATAGGATGGATATTATTTACAAAATGGGAAATACTAAGATTGGCAAAGATACGGAAAAACAGGGAAGTTTTTGTGCTTTGCTGGGGAGGTAAAATGTAAAAAGAAATGGCGTAACAGTTCTTCAAAACATTAAACACAAAATTTATCATAGGATCCAACAATTCCATTCCCCCAAGGAACTAAAAAAAAAGATACTGTACACTGATGTTTGTTGTTACATTATTTATAATAGCTGAGAGATTAAAAAAACCCTAGTATTCACAAACAGGTGACTAGAGAAAGAATGTGGCCTATACATCCTGGAATCTGATTTTAAATGCTGGTATTATAACATGGGAGAACCTAGAAGATATGTTACCAAATGAAATAAGCCAGGTACAAAAAGAAAAACATAGACAACAATGAGGGCCCTAAGAAAGACATACATGGATCTAATCTATATGAGAAGTAGAAAAAGACAAGATCTCCTGAGTAAACTGGGAACATGGGGACCATGGGAGAGGGTTGAAGGGGAGGGGAAAAGGAGGGAGGGGAGCAGAGAAAAATGTATAGCTCAATAAAATCAATTAAAAAAGAAAAAAACAAAAGAAAATCATTATCTGCTTATACTTATATGAACTATCTAAAGCAGGTAAATACATAGAGACAGAGACTAATATAGAGGTTTCCAGGTGTTAGTAACAGGAGGAAATGGAAAGCTGTTTTAACTCTGCGTACAGAATTTCTGTTTGGGGTAATGATAAGTCGTGGAAACTGGTAATTGTACAACATTGTGCCTGTGAATGGTCTTTGAATTGTACATTTTAACTGGATAAATGGTGATGTCTATGGCATATTCACTTTCATACAATTAAAAATATACAAAGTAAACACAACGGAACAAATATTTCTGTAGCAGGTTATCAAGTCTTTGGGTATATACCAATGAATGGTATAACTGGGTTATATGGTAACATACTTTTAGCTTTTTAAGAATGATCCTCACTGATTTCCCATAGTGGCTGGAACAATTTGTAGTCCCACCAACAGTCAATGAGAATTCCACTTTCCCCACATCACTGTCAAGAAATGTTGTCAGTCATTTCCTTGATCTTAATCATTCTGACTAGGGTAAGATGAAACCTCAAAATAGTTTCAATTTGCATTTCCTTAATTACTAAGGTTGTAGAATACTTTGAGAGAATTTTTTAATCTTATTTCTTCTTTTGAGGACTCCATGTAGATGAATGCGATAAAGTAATCCCACACTAGCTCACGGAGTTATAAGAAATTGTTCTTTATTTAAGGGCAGACTCACAGATCTGCAGTCCTCTGCATGAGCAGGAACAGGAACTGAATCTAGCAGCCAAGAGAGAGAGAGGGAGAGCAAGTCACTGCAAAAGTTTTACTCTGCATTTATAGTACAAAAGACCATGCCCAAGTGGGTTGGTATCTTAAAGGCTATTGGCTAAAGGAGTTCCCACAGCAAGTCCTTGTTCAGACTGGTAGCTCAATTTTAAATTGGTACATTTGTTTCCTTTTTTAAAATATAAACTTTTTTTCATTTTACATACTAGCCCCAGTTCCCCTCCTTCTCCTTCTCCCAACTCTCCACCTCCCTCCATCTCACCCCCATCCACTCCTCAGAGGGGGTAAGGCCTCCCTTGGGGAGTCAACAAAATCTGGTATACCAAATTGAGGTAGGACCAAACCCCTCTCTGCTGTATCAAGGCTAAGAAAGGTATCCCACCATTGGGAATGAGCTTCAAGAAGTCAGTTCATGTTCCCAGGATAAATCTCACTGCCAAGACCCCCTCCAACAGACTGTCACATAACTGTCATTCAAAGGGCTTAGTTTGGTTTCATGCAGGCTCCATAGCTACCAGTCCAGAGTTCATGAGCTCCCACTAGCTCAGGTCAGCTGATTCTGTGGTTTGTCCCCCATCATGATCCTAACCACCCCTTGCTCATATGATCTCTCCTCCCTCTCTTCAGCTGAGTTCCAGGAAGTAAGCCCAGTGCATGGTTGTGGATCTCTGCATCTGCTTCCATCAGTTACTAGATGGAGATTCTATGATGACATTTAGGGTAGTCACTAATCCAATTATAGGGGAAGGTCAGTTCAGTCACCCTCTCCACTAGGAGTCTTAACTGGACTGGAGTCATCCTTGTGGATGATTCAGTGGTTAAAAAAAAATGACATCTTGAATTTGCAGGCAAATGAAGTAGAAAAAACCATCCTGAGTGAGGTAACCCAGACCCAGAAAGACAAACATGATATTTACTTACTCATAAATGGATATTAAACATAAAGCAAAAGATAACCAGGATGCAATCCACAGCACCCAAGAAGCTAAGTAACAAGAACCCTAAGAGGGATACACATGGAGGGCCCCAGGAAAGGGTATAGTCATGATCTCCTGGGTAAACTGGGAAGGGAAGTAGAAGGGGAAGGAGGATAGGAACATGAGGGCCGGAGATGGTGGAGTTGGGGGAGGGACACAGAATGGGAGTAATGAAAGAGCTGTCTTTATAGAGGGAGCCATTATGGGGTTAGGGAGAAACAGAGTGCGTTTGTTTCCTTGATTGTTTGTTTTATAAGTTCTATCTTCTAGATCTTAATCTTTAATTGGATAAATAGGTGACAAAGATTCTCTCCCATTCTCTGGGAGCTTTCCCTTTACTAGGTTGTTTCCTTGCAATTCAAAGGTCCCATTTGTTGGCCGTAATTCCTGAGAAGTGAAATCCTGTTCAGAAAGCACCTTCCTGCACCTCTATCTTGTAGGGCACTGCCTGTTTTCATACAGATCTTTCAGTTTCAGGTTTCACATGGAGGTCCTGAGTCAGTGCAGTTGACTTTTGTGCAGGATCATAGATAATGGTCAAATTTCATTCTTCCATATGTGGATATTCTGTTTTCCCAGCACCATTTGTTGGAGATGCTGCTTTTACTCCAGAGCAAGTTTGTGTTGCCTTTGTTGAATATCAGGTTGTAGCATGATTAATCAAAACCCAGAGACATAAATTGGGGTTCAACCTGAAGGTCAGAAAAGCAAAACAGCCAGCCACTGGCTCTTAACCTCTATCTCAGTCAGCAATGGCGATCCTACCTCCAGGAATCCTTAGAATGAGACTGTGAGTGAGAGCTGTCTCCTCCCATCTTATATTTCTCTCTAGTGCTGGGATTAAATGCCTGCACCACTACCACCCAGTTTCTGTGGCGAACTAGTGTGGCTACTGGGATTAAAGGTGTGTCACCACTACCTGATCTGTTTTTCCCTCTGAACTTCAGGCAAGCTTTATTTATTATACTACATCAGGTGGTTCTAATTTCAAGCACGTACGACTGGCTCTGCCATTTTGTTCCATTGATCCATATGTCTGATTTTTTTTTTGCCAGTGTCATGCTTTTTTATAGCAGAATCATATATTATAACTTGAAGTATATATAGAGAGATAGATATAGATAGATTTCTATATATGAACTCCATAACCATATAATAATATAACTTGAAATCTGGTATGATAATCCTGCCAACATTTTCTTTTTGTTCAGAATTGTTTTGATTATTCAGGATCTTTTGTGGTCCCATAGGAATTTTAGAATTTTTTAAAAATATTTTTATTAAGAATGTTGTGAGGATTTTAATCAGGATTGCACTAACTCTGTGATGGTCATTTTCGCAATATTTCACAATATTCCATCACATGGAATTTCTTTTCATCTTCTAGTGGCTTCTGCCATTTCTGTCTTCTGAGATTTGATGTAGCAGCTCATTGCTGCTCTGTTCACAATATCCAGGAAACAGAAACAGTCCAGATGTCCATTAACTAATGAGCAGTCAATGGAAATGTAGTATACTCATACACAATGAAATTCTATTCAAATTCAAAAAATGAAATCATGAAATACACAGGTAAGACAAACACCACATTTGTTCTCTCTAATTTGTGGATTCTCAATCCCGATCTTTAGGTCTGAGGTATAAACTGGAGTAGCTAGGGAAGCCAGGAAATGAAAGAAGGAGAAGTGGGGAGGATCTCCACAAAGGAGACTGGCAGGGCAGTGCTATGAAGGGAAAAGGGGAAATGAAGAAAACTTAATTGGAGAGGGAAGATAATACAGAAGGAGAAGGAAGGAGGAAGTGGGAGGGAACTAACTTTAAGGATGATTAAAAGCGCCATACGGAATCCTATAATCTTATGAGTTTACTTAAAATACACACACACACACACACACACACACACATGCTTGTTCATGCACACACCCATGCATGCGGGCATGCGCGCGCACGCACACACGCACAGTTTTAATGATGTTAACCCACATGGTGAGATACTGTGCTCTCATTCCCCCCCTCCCCCGGGAGCCACAGACTAATAAAACTCCTATTACCAGGCAGTGGTATGCCCCTTTGGCCCCATTGGTCAGGAGTGTCCAAAAGATCCTCCAAACAATATAAACTAATGTCTTTGCTCTTGATTACTGCCAGAGGATCAAGGTAAGATCCTATTGCTAAAGACACCGCACTTGACTTGGAGACATCGAGCTGGTACTGACCTGGACTAGTTCTCATGGTGTCAGAAGATTTAAGCAAACTTCCAGGGGAGAAATTTGATCACAGACCCAGCCAGCTCTCAGGTCTGAGAACTACAATAAAAATGAAACCAGCAAGATGGCTCCCAATGCTGCAAGAACGCTGCTTGTGTCTTGGGAACAATCAACAGCTGTCTAGCTGGGCCTAAAGCTTGCTCTGTTAGATGGAATCCATGCCTCATACTTTAATTCTAGCCAAGAACCTACGACTGAAGGGGCCATAGATCCTAGAGGCGCATCTACTACTCCCATATTGCTAAAGGAAGTTTCCAACTGCTTTCTAAGTCCTCATCCTTATACCATAGATAACTGCAGCTCTCACACTCATCCAAGAAGTCTTTTTGCAGCAGAGCGAGACTAGTGTAGAGATCCATAACTAGTCAAAAGGCAGACAATAATTGATCGTGGGGTGCCTGACCACATCTATCCGATACCTACGGGTCGGAGGACGTCATGGAGTGAAGTGCAGAAAGACTGTAAGAGCCGGAGGACCTGGATGACTGTTGTGTGATGGCGTCTTCTGGATGAAGTACAGATGCTGCTCCATAAATTTCAGCAATGTGACCACCTGCACGAGACCTGCATAGACCACACCAGTCAACATGCCAACAAAGACGGAGGAAAATTCCCAAAGCTCCACCCTAGATGAAGAGCTACAGAGCCACAGCTAATTAATGGCTGCTGAGGGAGGGAGGGGTTGTTGTTTTGATGTTGACTTTTATTTTTTATCCAAAATTTGATCCAAAATTTGTCAGCCATAACACATACAAATAAGGGCAACACTACTGGGACTCTGTAGATTGTGCATACACACAATACACACACACATACATACACATAAACACATACATGAACACACACACATACACACACAAGAATAAATATGAGGTCATGAGTCTCAGTGGTCAGTGGGTACAAGAGGAGCTACAGGAGGAGAAGAAGTAGCAATGATGCAAATACAGTGTACAAGTCAGTTTCAAAGAAGATACGCATCTTAATAATTTCTTATATTGATCACAAGATGAAAAGGTTACATTGTGCATATATTATTAAATAAAATCCATCAATATTAGTTTTGCTTATTCCCTTGAATTTTTAAACTACACATTTAAATTAATATGCAGGTGTGAAGATGTCATAGTGCTACCCATTATGCATTCATTAAAACATTTAAAAATCATTCAAAATATACAGAAGATACAAAATATACAAACATTTTAGGATAATGCATCTTTATTTCTATTATAATTTCATTACTATTTGTTTAATTTAGTTTAGTTTAGTTTTTGAGACAGTCTCACACTGTACTGCAGGCAGCCTCAAACTCACAGTAGTGTTCTTGCTATAGCCTCCTTCAAGTGCTGAGATCATAAGCTCGAGACATGATGTCTGAGAAAGTAATGCCTGCATAGGGTGAAACATACTAAACTAATGCTCTATCCAGTTGTCAAAGGCATACAGTTCGACAGAAAGTTAAACAGAACAAAAAGAAATATCAAAAGCTTCCCGTTTTTCTTTAATTTCTGGGTAGTATAGCCTTCTAGAACATCAGTTAGAATGTTAGTTAAATAAGTTAATTTACCTTGTTTTATCAGATTTTGTGAACACATTCCATGCTGTTGAAATATGGAGTAGCATAACTAAGTTGGAGAGAAATGGCAATGTTATCCACAGAGCCAGTGTGTATTTTATTACTTATGAAGTCATTTGTGGAAATTATATATGCCAAATCAATACATATTTTATCTGTGTTTTACCTCTTAGGAGACAGATGACTTACCAAGAAATTTCTGAATAGTTTGTTCCCATTATGGATGTACTACAGTATCTGTTAGTATAAATGTATATTTATATTTCCTGGAAATCCCCTCATTCATTGATGAAAATATTGAAGATTTGTTATTTTTCTTTTTCATTACTCCATAGAAGATTTCAAAGATAAAACTGTCATGTATCATATAAGAATTGAAAATATCAAAAGGCATTCATAAATTGGCACATAAGACCAGTAACTAGATAAGCTGAAAGAATTGATAAACAATGTAAATTAATGTCTCTATTATCTAACTGAAATCGTCAGTGACACAATTATTACTTCTGTACTGAATGAAAAGTTATTGTTTCTGTATTAAGTTAAACTACTATTATAAGCCAGGCAGTGGTGGCACACATCTTTAATCCCAGCACTGGGGGGGCAGAGGCAGATATATCTCTGTGAGTTCAAGGCCAGCCTGGTCTACAAGAGCTAGTTACAGGACAGGCTCCAAAGCTGCAGAGAAACCCTGTCTCAAAAAAAGCCAAAAAAAACCCACTACTATTATACAATCTGCAGTATTGATTATTATTTCCCCTGGAATCACATGAAGCATTTTAATATAGTAATATAGTTAATATTTCACAAAGTTAATTTCTATTTCTTACAAAAGTATAACTCAAATCAATCTTTTTAGCATGCTGCTTTGTCTTAATATTCTGAACAAACCAGTTTTACTGTTAAATTACTGCCAGACTTCATTTTTATGTAATTACTCTACTTTTGATTTTATGTTTGCTTTTTTTTTCCTTTACACAAAATACAGAATGTCTTAGGGTTTCTATTGCTCTAAAGAGACACCATGACCACAGCAACTCCTTTTAAAGGAAGAACATTTCATTGGGGTGGCTTACTTACTTAGTTCAGAGGCTTAGACATTATCATCACGGTGGGACATGGTGGCGTGCAGGCAGCAATGGCGCTCAAAAAGAAACTGATAGTTCTACATCTTGATCTGTAGGCAGTAGCAGGTGAACTGAGATGCTGAGCATAGCTTGAGCATAGGAGACTTCAAAGTCCACCCCCACAGTGACACACTTCCTCCAACAAGACCATACCTACTTCAACAAGCCACACCTCATAATAGTGCCACTCCCTACGAGCTAATTACATTCAAACTATCACTGAGTATAAAGCCAGTTTTCAAACTGATTCTCTAAACAACAGTTTGCAAATAAAAAATACTGACTGATGGCTACAAGAAATTGGGAATATTTAAAGCTGAACCTAGGACTTCTCCTATATCTGAAATGTATGTTAATAAAGAGTTAGTTATTTATCCCCAGATCTATTGGTGCAATTTGTACTGGCTGTTCTATTACACTTTCAATTGTAGAAATCAAAATGCTTCAAGCTGCTTAGAAATTTAGTTGTAGAGTGTCATCTTTAAATTGCATCTGCATGAAGCAGCTGAAGCTGTGAAGCTGCAGAAAGACCCATACTCACAGTGTTCTGCAGTGGCTTGCATGCCGTGCACATACCGATGAAATGCAAACCAGGAAATCAAAAGCAGCGCAAACGAGATTGTAAAGTACAGGGAAGAAGAGTGCAGAGCTTCAACGCAGGACCAAATCAGAGGAAGAATCTTGGCTCCACCGAACCCCCAGTGAACTACTTCATAAGATACAAACTTTAGTATTTAAAATATACTGCCTATTATTTGCGTTATTTTTACTCACTATTTGAATTAACTAACCAATAACAGCAATGATATTAGCAGTGTTTACTGTCCTAATTGCCATATAGAAGGGCTTGTCTAATAGGTGCATTAATAGTCCAATACATGTCATAAAAATTTTAATAATACCAGATTTATGTTATTTGGTACATAAAATACATGGAAGTTTGTCTAGATGTAGGGTAACATTTAAAGTAATGTTAGCCCAATTTAATAGAAATGATTAGATAAATCACTGTTCTTATCACTTAGCTTTTAAATGGTAAAGCAAAATGAATTAAATTTTTTCTTTTTTAAAAGCTTTATTTTTAGCTGTGTGCATGCATATGTGTGTATCAGTGTGAAAATATGTGCACATGAAATGCAGGCCCTAGGAGGTAAAAGGAGGATGTAGGATCCCCTGGAGCTGGATTACAGGCAGTTGTGAGCATTCTGTATGGTGCTCTAAATGCTGGTCCTCTGGAAGAGACGTTCATGCTTTCAACTACTAAGATATCTCTCCAGCCCCTGGTTTTGTTTTCTTGTGTTTTGTTCTAGCTGCAGGGTAGTGCTGTTAATGTTTAAAAAAATGGAGGAGGTGAAGGAGGAGAAGGATAGAAATGCAATACAGTTTCTCAGATTTTCCAGGAGTTAGAGTAGAAATTCTGGAAAAGGAACCTTGTAAAAGCACATTCCACAGCTTTCCGGAGGTACAATAGGCACGTAATAAACAGCATCCTTCAGGAATCTTAAAGTAAACTTATCTTTTCAGTTTTACCTCAAGATCTTTTAAGCAGGAAAGCATTTAAAGTATACGGCCTTATAAGACCTGAGAAGTCATCAAGAAACTGCTGGTGCTTGGGAAACTGAGACAGGAGATCACGAGTTTGGAGCCAGCCTGGGCTACATAGTGAGTGCCAGGCAAGCCTTGGATATATATATAGCAGCACTCCATCTTAACAGTAAAACAGCAAAACCAAGCTTCCCAAGTGGTTGTACATTTTATTCCCATCTTCACACCGCCAGCAGCTCTACTTTCTTGCTAGCGGGTGGTCCAGTCGGCCTCTTCAAACTTTAAACTTCCTAATAACTAATGATGTCGAGTCTTCCCATGTGTTAGTTTGTTATTAACAGTTCCTGGCGAAAGCTCTTCAAATCCTTTAGGCACTTTCCATTGCTTTATTAGTATTTCTATTCCTAGGTAAACATTCTTTCTTGGACATATATTTGGAAAATAATTTTCACCAGACTATGGCTTGCGTTTTGAACTTTATAGCCATGTCTTTTAAACAGGAATGGGTTTCAACATTTTATAGAATAAATTTTTATAGAATAAAGTTTATTCTTTAATATTTGTTCTTTCTCTATATTTTAAGGAAGAATTTTCTAATCTAATATTATTAAGATTTTATACTATGTTTACTTCTAAAACATTTATAACTTTTATGCTTAAGTTTAAGATACTACTGTATTTAAAGTAGTTTGTGCATATGCATGAGTGAGGTAAGAAGTAACTGATTTTGTTTTTGTATTTTTTTCACCATTTTTCTGTCTATTTGTTCTGTCACCATTTGTTGACAATTCTATCTGGAGGGGGAGATGCTAACAAGGGTAGCAGATATGATCAAAGTACATTATATTCCTCTACAGAAATCTTATAACAAAGCAAGTTTTGCCCAGTTTTTTTGTTTGTTTTTGTTTTCATTTTTCGAGACAAGGTTTCTCTGTGTAGCTCTGGTTGTCCTAGAACTCACTCTGTAAATCAGGCTGGCCTCGAACTCACAGAGATATGCCTACCTCTACCTCCCTGAGTGCTAGGATTAAGGGCATGGGTCACCACTGCCCAGCTTTGTACAATTATTATATGTTACTATAAACCCTAAAACAATTGTCCTTCCCTTATGGATTTGTCTTGGCATCTTTATTAAGATTGACTCCTTGCGTATGTCATAGTCTAAAATCTTTTTTTATTGTCATTGATCCTTTCTGATGTTTCCTCAAGCAACTCATTAGTAACTTTGGTACTAATAATCAAAAATTAAGTTCTCTATTGTAGTAAATTTTATTGTTTGACCTGCAAAATTCAAACGCCACTGTCCTGAACCCCTGAACCTCTGTATGTGGCCTCATTTGGAGCTAGAGTGTTTACAACGGTGGCTGAATCACTAGTGTAGACCCTAATTTAAAATGGATGGAATCCTTTTATTTTTTTAATTTGTCATTTGTTGGGGGGTGTTACTGTTGTTTTATGGTTTTATTTTCAAGACAAGGTTTCTCTTTGTCACCCTGACTGTCCTGGAATTCACTTTGTAGGCCAAGCTGTCCTCAAACGCAGAGATCTGCCCGCCTCTGCCTTCAGAGTGCAAGGATTAAAGGCATGGATCACCATGCCCACCAAGATAGATGGTATCATTTTAAAGGGAAGAATACACACACACACACACACACACACACACACACACGGCGGCACACAAACAGGAAGAACACTACGTGCAGTGAAAGAATCCCCCCCCCTCCACACACACACACATGCTCACAAGGCAGAGAAAGACCTGCAACGGCTCACCGAAGGATTCTAACTCTGACCCTTCCCAACACTTTTGGGCTCTCTGGAGCTGAGACAATAGACTCCTATCTCTTAAGTTTCTCTACCAAGACTGTGCTAGAAAACGAATTCATTGATTCACAACTTTGTAACACAATGTGGTGAATCTGTGGAAATGGGACTAAAATTATTTCTGACTGAACTTAAATTTTTTAAGGTTTTCTCATAATGTCTATTTCATTTGCAAAATCAATGACGAATTTTAACCACTCCCATAGTATTTCCACATTATGTTTTCCTTCAAGCCATTTCTTTGGAGACTATTTCTGGAACCCCACACTCTTGTGTCTCTTGTCTCTCCCATAAAGCAGATTTATAGTAGCAAATGGTAAAGTATGCCCAAACGCCAGTGAGGCAGTAAAGTAACCACGGTACCACCCAGAGCTGAAAATATCCTGAAAAGCAGCATACAGTAAGCTGCATCCTTTTACAAGAGCAAAAAGTTGCCAGACTCCAAAGAAGAGTGATTCCAGCAGTTGGGCATGTAAGTTTCGATGACATAGAATTCTTCTGGACGAAAGACTGGTGTCACACGGCCACATTAGGAACCTTTTATCACACTGGCCTCCAGAACTTTTCAAAATTATGGGTTTGGGGAGACACTGAGTTTTACAATGCCCAACAAGCCTCACCTCTAGCAATTTCTTGCTTACTCTCTGTGCCGCTAATTAAAAGTTAATCGGGCACTAACTTTCAGTTATTAATCTTTCTCTCCATGTATCCTGTCTTTCTAAGTAGATTATGTGTTCCTTGAGGGCAGAGGCTTCTCTGTAGCTGTTTTTTTTTCATAACTCTGTTTTATGGTACTTTATAGTGGTTATGATGATAAAGATAAAAAGAAAAATGAATTAAAAATTAAGTACAGTCATAGCACATTTTTTCAGTGTGATTAGATATTCAGAGTGTAAATTAGACATGGCCCTCAATCTTGAGTATCAGAGCAAGTGAACACACTCTGAAGTATGTAGTATTCAAGCGAATTTAAATTTAAAAGACTCCCATCACAGCCTTTTTATTGCATCACCCTCAGTACCTAGCATAACACCGAATATCATTTGCTCATAGCTAAATTGCTTTGATAAATGATTGATAGTCACAAATATACATTTTCTCAAAGACAAATGGATGGCTAGTCAGTGGTTCCCAAATCTTGGATATCATAGACTAACAAAATTCCATAGACACTTTTGTCGGTCTCTCAGCTGGCAAGAAACGATGTCAAGAAATGTGGTTACCATTATGGTTGTAATAAGAAGGTGTTTTAATACCAAATTAATATAAAGGATATATTAAGGACAAGAAACAGTCCTTTACAGAATACATATAACTTCATTTAGTTAAAACCATACTCCATGCTAATGAGACATCTTTGAGTGGAAATAGTACCTTACCTCTGACTTTAAGCAAGGATTACACAAGTTTAAGTGTTGTTTCTGTGGACCAAAACAGAGCAGTAGTAAGCAGGTTCTGGGCTTTCGTACTGGACATGAGCACTGAGCACTAGGAATTCAAATGGCACAAATAAGCTCATTCGAACAGAGGAGAATTCTAAGCGCTTTCCTAGCTGTTACTGCTTAGATATGACATGTCCCCAGACAGGCTCAGTGTATACTCTGTTTCAAGTTAATGGGACTATTTCAGGAGGTGGTGGATCAGAAGGTGGGGCCTCGCGAGAGAAAAGAGGTCCCTGGAGACACAACTTTGAAGGTTCACAATCCATTCTTGGTTTTCTGTTTCTCTGTGGTCAGGATACAGACTGCTGTGCTCTGCTATACCCTGTAGAAGAAAGTTTCTGTCCCACTTGGTCCCACAGTCATTCAGTCCCAAATAAACATACAGAGGCTTAAATTAATTATAAACTGTTTGGCCCGTTAGCTCAACCTTATTATTAACTGGCTCTTAGAACTTAATTTAACCTATAATTCTTGTCTATGTTTAGCCATGTGGCTTGGTACGTTTTCTCAGTAAGTCAGTCTCATCTTGCTTCCTCTGCTTCCGGGTGATGACTGCATCTCTGCCTTTCCTTTTCCCAGAATTCTCCTAGTCTGGTCGCTTCATCTATACTTCCTGCTGGCTACTGGCCAATCAGCATTTTATTAAACCAGTATGAGTGTACAAGACCATTATCCCACAGCACCACACCTCTTAATCCTTCTAATCCTTTCAAACAGTTTCATTCCCTGATGACTGAGCATTCAGATATATGGGAGGGTATGTTCTTATTCAAACCAACATTTGAGTTTAATCATGATTTATTTTAAATAGATTTATATTGTGATTGATTGTTGCAAAACTTACTTAAAATTTTTATTTAATATTTAGGGGAAGTTTAAATTAAATTTTTACTTCTTTGGATATATATATACACATATATTTTACATGGAAAAATGTGGCAAAAATGCTAATTTGCCAAAGTGATAATTCCTCCAAGGCAAACATAACACTTATTAAGTATGAGATTATTATTAGCACCTTTGTTTTTAACCATCTTGGTTATTGGTGTAATTGATTATATTATATCCAGTTAATAGTAGTTATTGAAAAAATTAAATAACAATAAAATATGTAACAATAAAAATCTATTCTCAGAGTTATTGCCTTCTACTAAGGAAGAGCAAAGAATAATTTACACAGATGTACGTTAAAGTTTGTTCTCTTTTTTCATGTGAACCTGCATACGGATGCACATAGACACAACTTGGAATTTTGACCATACTCTAGCATCATCATAGCAACAAAATATAGCAGTTCTGTAGACTGATAAAAGTGAGGGATTTAGCATAATCGTTTCAGTCTTTTGTTCCCAGCCTATAAACTGTATTAATTATACTTCCCTCCTCAGTTATTGTACTAATTATAGGAAATACAAATAAAAGACTTGGCACGTACTCAATAAAGAGCAGCTATGAGTATTGTAAAAACAAGTTTTAATAGTTTGTGGATATGTTGAGCCTGTTTCAGGTTTCCTCTGATTCTTATTTCCATAACTAACAGCTTTGGCAATTCCGCCCAAACAACCTATTAGCTTTATTTGAGTTTCCATAAATATTTACTAAAAAACATCCCACATTATTAGAAATTCAAGACAAAAAAGTGAATTAATTGTTTTGCACATAGTAAATGTGTAAACAATTCAAACCAACTGCATTCACATTTGAAGCCATATTATTCTTATTCTTAAAAATTGTGGAAGCTGGAGAGACGATTCAGTGGTTTTGAGCACTGTTGCTCTTTCAGAGGACCCAGGTTTGATTCCCAGCACCCACATGGGGGCCCAGGACCATCAGAAACTCCAGTTCCTGGGGATCTGACATGCTCTTCTGGTCTTAATGAGCACAAGGCACACTCATTCTGCATATACAGACAGATAGACAAAACACTGATACACATAATATATATGTATAGATATAGATATGTAGATATTCACAAGTGTATATTAATCCCTTCCTAATATGCAAAGAATTTCTTGTTCGAGGTAATCATATAGTACATTTTATCTCATGTTTAGAAGTTTTGAGTAAAGCTTCATATACCAAAGAAAACAAGTATTTGATTACATTTAATCATTTTGTGTGTATGCTTGTCTGTATATGTGTGTGTATTTCTCTCTCTCTCTTTTTCTCTGTGCGCACGTGTGTGTGTGTGTGTGTGTGTGTGTGTG
>LOEQ01000907.1:229972-261240 GCA_001685075.1 Bramus lutescens | reverse complement strand
AATAGGTTTCTGCCTGGGGAAACATGAAGCCAGTCCAGGACTTGGAAATTTGGGGACAGGTACCCTTTATTTTATCATTTGGATTTATCCAAGGGCAGGAAAGAAGACTTCATGAGGAAATAAAATATTTATGCCTCTTTTGTTTACCCTTGACTGCACTCTGTCAGGAGTCTAAGAAGCAAGTTGTCTGTTACGTTTTCTGTCATCTGGAAAAGTGCGCTCTTTATCTTGGCTCCACATCTTAGGCCAAATTCCTGGGTTTGGAAGCAGGCACTTAAAGAGACTGTTGAGAACACCAGGACTGAGTATTTCAGATACCCCAGGAGGTCAAGCCAGGTGCTCTGGGTGCCCCGGGGGGTCAGGCCAGGGTGCCCTAAGTGCTTTGAGAGGTCAGGCCACTGTGATCCAGGTGCTTTGGCGGAGTTTTCCTTGCACCCTGGAAATAACTTTCTGTATTGCTCAGTTCTCCTCCATAGCCCTAACCTCCTTCCTGTCCACCCAGTCCCCATCCTTTTCTCCATTCTACCACATTAATCCAGATCACCTAACATTAAAGAAATACTAATTCACACATCTATTTTTATTATCACTGTTGCCCCCCAAAACCAGACGAAATAGTGCAATTAAGGCTGTTGGCAAAATCCAGAAGTCATATGGATTTTGTCATAAGACTAATTTGATTTCAATACTAGACTCTGCACATAATCAACATTTGTCTTGTAAGCAATTTAATTGTTTCAAATATTATTAGATAAAATAATAAACCATTACTACCAGCGTACTTGCCAAAACCAACTTCAGCTAGCCCTTTCTATTTCCCAGCACTTGGAAGGCTGAGGCAGGATAATTGTAGTATTTAATGAGAATAAATGGTAGTTGAAAGCAGAAACTTTATAAATAGCTGTATAGATTTAAATTTTGAAATAATAAACTTGGTAGCGCTAACCATCTATCAGATAGTGTTAAATTTACTCTTCATCATTTTGCTTTATGCCAGTAAGTACCAACTATTCATCTCACTCAGGCATTAGGCTGACATTTCTATTTATTCCACACTGTGGGCATTCTCTGAATGTACTTGCGTGGTCTCCAGGGTTGACGCTAGAGCCACACACTGCAGTGTTGTCCACTGTAGTCTTTCACGTGAGTGGGTCGTAAAGGACGAGTCACGCTTTTACATTTCTGCAGAAAGTGGTCAGTTCCCAGATTACTGCAATAGCCATTTTACAAACAGGCTCTGGAACCCACCCAACGGTCACTCATGTAGAGGCATTGTTACTGCCACTTTCATTTTGTAGTTTCCTGTAGCAGTGCCAGCTTTATACATGTTTCAGTTTCTCACCAGGGTGTCCTCAGCTCAAGAATACTTGATCAAAATATCCAAAACCAAAGTTCTTCCAGGTCTTTCCCCACATGCCCCACCCCCCACATTGCCCCTACAGGCTGTTCTGATCTTAGCTTTCTCTCTTGCTCTACTGTCAGGGACCAGCCTCGACAAAGATACCTCTTGCTAGGGTAGGGGTGTTGGGATTTAGAAATATAATGAAGAATACAAAGACGCATTTAAACATAATAAGATAGAAAACATATAATAGTATTGGGAGGGAGTTCCAGTGAATACTGAAATCACCTGCATTTAATTTCCAATGGCTTAAAATACCCCTGACCCCAAAAGGTGGGAGTAAGGCAAAAAACTGCATTAACATGATACAGGGAAATGAACAGACCAGTTGAAGGTTGCAGGCTACACCCACAGTTAAACATTCTGTTGCTAGAAAAAAAATAAGTCACACTCACACCCTAGACCAAAACATTCTGTAGGCAAACCACTCCATAGGTGGAATCCATTGTTATCTCCTTAAGGGAACTGGAACCTTAGTTGAATCCTTAAACTTTTGTTTGAGGTAGAGACGTATCTACTTCTCTACTCCTGAAATACAAGGTCTGGCTATTAGCTACACCTGTTTACAATAACCTTGCAAGAGCAGAACTCTCTGACCTTTGCTCAATGTGGAAATAGGCTCCCATTTTTGGGTTTCCACACTCTACCATTCTTCATTCAAAACAACCCAGATGTTCTCCTAAAACTGGTGGCCACTTTGGTTGACTTGCACTTGGGACTTAATCAGTACCCAAACCATTTAACTAGCCTTCCACCACTAATCTGCCTCACCTTAATCATCAGAAAAACACAAGAACTAAGAAGTAAATAAGAGATTCCTGGCCCTAGAAACTGATAGAAGACAAAGAACAGAGAGCTACATTGTGCTATAGAGGTTTACAAAGCTCCAATGTCCAGATAAGAGCAGACATATCTACTACGTAGAATAAATAGGCCATGGGTAATTAGCTGTATCCCAAGAGAAAATGTTTAGCCTTCCTGAAGGCCACCTTAGCCACAGGGTACAACAGAAAGAGAGCTCTCAGCATGGGTCAGTGTATGATTTCTATAGGAAACTGGAGTGTTGGAAGTTTGTATCAAAGAAAATTCCCAATTTCAAAGCCTTTACTCAAAAGAATTTTTAGCACCCCATGAACCAACCAGACATATCTTCAAGGTCAGATTCAGCCTGTGAGAATACACTTGCAGTTTGTCCTCAAAAGTAAAATAGAAAAGTTAAAAAGCTGTTGAGGTTTCCAAGGTAGCTGGGGAGGAGAGGGTGAGGTGACCTCAGAAATTTACTCCTGTGCTTCTCTCTGCCTCTATCTTCCTGAGCACATGGCATTGTCCCCAGTCTACTTGAAACAATGAATCAAGCGTTGACTTGTGACAAAGATTATTAATTTTTTCACTAACAACTAAAGAGAAAGACCAAGATAGTATTTCCTTTCTCATATTCAAAAATGGTTTTCTTCTGTGTCCTCTGGCAGCAAGAAGTAAATAGCCAGGAGTAGATGTAATAACTAGACAAGTCTTTCATTTCAAATAGCTGGCTCCCACATGTAGATTTAAATATGCTGTGGAGAATTCAGGATCTTCTTCCATTCTTTCCTATAAATGGAATTCACTTCTAATGCTGAGAAGTCTAAATAATCACTGAGTGCCACACCAAATATGTAACATCAGGACAGTGTTAGACAGAAAACAGGGTTGAGAGAGGAGGGGGAAGCATCCCTTTCTGGAATCAGCAATTCAGGAGTTACAGGTTTGAAAATGTCAAGAATCAAGAAGTCTTAGCAGAGCCAGGACAAAGTACTAACATAGTACTTTTGCTCAACAGAGCAAAGCAGGTTGAATCTCTTGCTCTCAAAAGTCAATGGAAATAATATCTGGAACTGCATGGTTGTCTCTTCCCACTTGTGTTTAGTCTGAGTGAGGCAGGTTTGTAAATATAAAACAAACATTAGAATTGGAAGACATTATGGAATAGTGCAAAAACCTCACTAACGTTAAGGGTTTTTTTTTAATCCCATGTTGAGATAACATTTTAGATATTAGTTTTCTGGTGAGCTTTTGTCATCTTGGAACAAACTGGAGTCACCAGGGCAGAGGGAACCTCCATTGAGGAATTACCTCCATGCGACTGGTCTGTGAGCACATCTGTATGTGCATTGTCTTGGTTAATGATTGGTGTGAAAGGGTTCAGCCAGACATGGGTGATGCCACTTCCAGGCAGGTGGTCCTGGGCTGTGCAATCAAGCAAGCTGAGCAAGCCATGGGGAGCAAGCCACTAAACAGTATTCCCAAATAGAAGCTTCCCAACACTCATCTTTGAAGTCTTTTCATGATTGGTACTTTCTTTAGAGAGACTTTCTCCAATCATTCTTTGTGATACTGTGCCCATCCTCCACCAACACATCACCGTCTTGCTGCTTTATCATTTCATGATAGTCTATATGCAAACATATATGGTGCTTTGCTCTTTGGGTACCTGTCATATATGGTGCTCAATAAACATCCAACAAATGAATACATGTGTCTTGTTATATCATGAAAAACATCATCTCTTCATAGTGTCCTTCCCCATAGATCCATATACTCATTATTATCAAATTAACTTGTATACTTAGTACTGTTATCACTTACTTGGGAATGCTTTAATGAGCTGCAAAATGAAAATTTTCCCATTTTTATAGTTATCACTAGCTGCTACTTAAATTTACATTAATTTTTCACAATATATCAATATTCTTTCTTATATCACAGAGACAGACCGTGTCTTTTAATTCTCTAGGCAACTAGTAAACTGTCCTTATATCTTCAGTCCTCAATATAAAGATACTCAGTTGAGATGATCAGTTTTATTTAAAAGCTGAGGTTCCAATTTAAAAAAATCCTTAGAAAGGACCAGACTCCCTTTCTCAATTTATGTCTATATGTATGCACCCTGCTGCTAACATTACTTTTATTTAGAGGTTATTGTATTGAGGAGGGATTTTTTTATTACTACTCTTTTTGGAAAATTACTAATTTGCCTTATTGAAATTTTATTAGAATTTTCCCAAAATAATGGAAGTCCCCTGTGCTTCTGTTAAAAAAATGGCAAATCAATACTTAAATTTGCTATAGCTAGATTTTGAAAACAAGTCCTGTTGTCCTGTTGAGAACTCAGAGGGCTCTATTCTCAAGGTCAGGGTTTCTCCCATCTTGCCCCCAAGGAAGTGCTTGAGCTTTCCAGAGAGAAAAGAAATTGTTAGAGATTCCCTCAAGTCCAGAGCCATAAGCTATATTCTGGATCAGAGTACAAGCAGAGAAAAGTTGGGAAATCTGAAGTTGTCTGTGAGGAATTAATGTTATACCATCTACTCTGTTTTCTTTCATTTGACTTATGTTCCTGAGCATTTCCTACAGGCCTGGCACTTTCAAACTCTTGATCTCACTTTTCATATCGATGATTATTTTTCACAATTCCATCCAATTAGCACTGTATTTACATCCCTTCCATTCTTCCCGCTCGCCCTTCCTCTTCCTCCTGTGCACCCCACCCACATTCTCACTTTAGTCCAGGCATTTACGGCCCAAGGGGGTAGTAATATAACTAATTACTTATCAGAAGAGCAAATAATTTTTTCAGAAATGTAAATAATCCTTGGAAAAGATCCTAGAGACTTACCTGTGTCTAGCTGGGTTCAAATTTGTTTTTTGTTTTGCTTTGTGTTTTAAATTTAAGATTTATGCAAGTGGGTGTTTTGTGTGCATGTGTGTATGTGTGCCAACGTGCAACTGGTACCCAAAGAGGCCAGGAGAAGGCAGGCATCAGAATCCCTGGAGCTGGAGTTATAGAAGGTTGTGAGCGACCATGATAGTGCTAGGAACCAAATGGAGGTCCTCTGCAGAGGACTCCTGAACCACCTCAGCAGCCTCATGTATGAAACCACATGTCTTAGTTACTGTTCTGCTTCCATGAAGAGGCAATGTGACCAGGCTACTTACAGAAGGAAGCATTTAATTGGGGCTTTCATACTATTTCAGGGGGTTAGTTTGTGACCATCATGGTGAGAAGCTCGGTAGCAGGCAAGCAGATATGGTATTGGAGCAGTAGCTAAGAGCTTACATCTGATCTACAGGCATGAGAAAAAGAACTGGGAACTAGGTGGGAATGACATGGGCTTTTAAATTCTCAAAGCCCACACCCAGTGCACACATCCTTCAACAAGGCCTCACCTCATCTTTCTCAGTTACACCAAGAATTCAAATATGTGAGCTTCTGGGTGCTGTTCTCATTCACACCACACCACTCATTAGTCTGTTACCTACAAATCTCTTCATATACAAGCAAGCAAGGAGATATATTTTAGGGTTCAGGATCTCCTGACCTTGCTCAATGATCATGTTTCTGATACTTGCCCCAACCTGTGGTGTGGATGGGGTAATGAGAAACACACCAATTTGGAAACTTTTGTCTCTCCAGGGATAACACAGTGATACAAACTGACCAAGAGACCAACGAGCACAGTAAGGCATTGCAAATAAATTTTCAGTTCTATTTCTTTCTAGTTTGATGATTCTTCAACCTGATATTTAATGTTTCTGAGGCTTAATTCTGTTTTCTGCATAGTAGAGAAAACAATAGCAATTATCTTATAGGTTTTTTTAAATTTTTTGTTGGTTTTGTTCTGTTTAGGCTTTTGGTTTGGTTTGGTTTGGTTTGGTTTTTCGAGACAGGGTTTCTCTGTGTAAACAGTCCTGGCTGTCCTGGAACTCACTTTGTAGACCAGGCTGGCCTTGAACTCACTGAGATCCACCTGCCTGTGCATTCCAAGTGCTGGGATTAAAGGCATGTGCCACCACTGCCAGGACATATTTTATAGTTTTAACGATTGAGTGAGTCAGTGTATGTAAAGCATTTAGTTCAGAACATGACATCTTAAATATTAAAGTTACAGTTGCTGTTTTCACACAGATTTCAAATTATGTTCAGTCCTTCGCTGTTTTTTGTTTGTTTGTTTTTTGTTTTTTTCTTTCTGGTGAGGTGCAGTCTATTTGATTGCTGTGCTATTGGCTGAGATTGGCTAAGGCTGAATGTCACTGCCTCTCCAGCCCTGGTTCCAGCTTAGATATGTGAGGGGAAGAGCATGCTACCCTGTTGGCCTCGGTGCGTGTGTGTGCACACACATGCATGCACATGTTTATGTGTGCTTTCATTGCACATAGCTATGGGTTTCATAAAGATATTTTCACACTCACACAAGCGTCTCATATATTTTAATCACATGCACCCTTTGCCTTTGTTAGAATATTTATTGCTGTGATAAACATGACAAAAAGAAACTTGGAGAGGAAAGGATTTATTTCAATTTACAGTTTCCCCTCACAGTCCATGGCTGAGAGGAGCAGGGCAGGGACTCAAGCAGGGTAGAAACCTGGAGGCGGGAACTGAAGTACAGGTGACATTTTGTGCCATCTCCTCACCTGTCAGTAGTCTCTCTGCAAGCATCCACACATTTTCAAGAGCTCCAGAGCACGTGAGCTATGGAACTGACTTCTGGTCACTCTTTAAGGGGTCTCTTCTGTCACTCACGCTCGCAGCTTTCATCATTTCTGCCGGTTCTAGCTTCTGTGTCTCTGCAATTATACCATTTCCTTTCCCCCTTCAATCTTCTTCTGTTTTCTGGGCTGATTCGCTTCTTGCCTTGCTGTGGATTTAGGAAACAAAAGCGATCAAAATGGCTTTTATGGATTATATTATACAATCAAGGCACTTCCACCTGAAATGTTCAACCCAGCTACCATGATGCAGAAGGTTTGAGCTTGGGTTTGACATGCTTCTCTGCAATGTTTATTTTAACTATGGGTTCAGAGTTGTTCTTGACCTAATTTAGAAATTCAGATATAAAGATGGATGCTGGATAGGCAAAACTACGCGCCGGCACACCATCTCACTGAGGATAAATCTAAACACACGAAAGCCTTCTGCATAACTTGTCCCTGTGAGGCATCGAACCTTGCTAGCTCCTCCCGAGTCTCTCTGCTTGTCTCTCAGCTTGTCTAGGCCTTTGCACTCCCAGTCTGGCTATGACACTGAATTAGCACACATTTTCTCTCCTCCAAACCCACCCCTCCCACAGCCTCTCTCGCTACCAGGCCCATCCCTATATGATGGTTTATCCTTTTGTGGGTCATTGTCCACGTAGCATGATGAAAGCTCCAGGAGAATAGGAGTTGGTTCTTCATTCTTCTGGAAGCAAACTGCCTTCTTGCTGATTCCTGCAGCATGCAAAGCTCCCCCTTAACCTTAGCCTTTATTCCATTCTCTTTCTGCATAAGAAGCTGCTCCCTGGATGTCACATGACTTAGCCCTTACCTACTGGCACCCTCCTCTAGTGCCCATCCCTACAGGCAGGGCTTGCTGAGGCTCTGCTGTCATTCTCTACCTCCTTTTACTGCACTTCCCACACTGGGATACTAAGCCCTTACATTCTTATTTATTTATTTATTCATTCCCTCACTAGGCTATAAACTTTCCAGTGGTGATCACTGCATCCTAGGCCTTTCAAGCGGTTCATCAACAAATATTAGTTAGGTGTTCCATACATGTTTTTTTTGTCAAGTAAATAAATTCATCATCATACGAAAGAGTTTAAAATTGTGTTAGTCTCAAAGATCCCCAAGATGAAAGCTTTACTTTACTTTGATCTGCTAAATAGAATAGACATCTACTTGCTTACAAAGCAACTGAAATGTAAAATAATAAATGTATCTCATAATTATACAGAAAAATAATGCTGATCCTATCATCTTGCTCGCAGGCTAATCCAAGAAACTGGCAAATGGGAGGAGTTTGTCTTCTGTCTCCTCTCTAAGAATCTGTCCTGCCTTCTGCTCTCTTTTCGCAGGTCTCTTCTCTGCTAGTGATGGGCAAAGTTTGTTACAAGTTTTGTTACTACTTTGTGGCTAGTTTCGGATCGCTGAGTAGAAAATTTGCTTTTACTGGTCCTTCTCCTCACATACAATCAGTGAATTACTTTTACTGGAAATGCATGGGCTCGTTAAAAGTTATATTTTTAAATGTAATTCCTAAGGGAAAATGTATGGCTGCAGCCTATTTAGAGCACAGTACTGGCAAACCAACACCACCAAAATAAAGGAGAGGGAAGGCAGATTTTCACACTAGAAATGGTTTTACCATGAAACCAAGTTTCAGGACCCCTCATTTATAGGCGACATTAGCCATGTTTAACTATCAATTTTCTTAAAGTGTTGTCTGGATTGTTGCCATTTTGTACTATCATGTGTTGATTTTACATATTAATAGTACACAGCGTATTTTAACCCATGCAAACACAAACTGACCCACTCAGGATAATTAATATTTCCTTCTCATATCTTTTCTATTGGTTTATTTAGAGCCTTTGAGCACTGCTTTTCTAGCCTTTCATAAAACGGAACAGTTCACTACAAACCATGGTCATCCGTTTTCCCTACAGAACCCCAGAGCTGATCCTGTCTACCTGAGTCTTGGTATCTGTTAGTCAACTTGCTTTAAAGCTTTTCTCTGCCTGCCTACATCAAAATACAAAATATTTACAGATATGCCTAAAGGATGATGATCTATTTGGGTCAAATTTGTGCAAAAAATACCTTTAAGGCAAAAGAAATATAATACTGAGTGACTAGAGATAACAGATTTACCCAACTAAGAGAATGCCAGCACCGAGAGCAATGCCTTCACAGGAATACTGGGGAAATGTCAGATTATTAAAGCTCTGAAAAACAGTGTTAAAGATTGGAGACTTACCTAAGTGGTTTTAAGCTTGTATTCCTAAAAGATCATTTTAGCAGAAGCATGAAAACTAATATAATACAGGCCCAATTCTAAATTTGATCATATAAGTGAAAGTCTCTGTCAAGATGAAAGGTGTGTGAATCTGAGAATTAGACATAAAGTTATGTTTAGGATTTTTATTTTTCTACTCAAAATAGACACTTCCTTCATCTTATAAGAATGAGATTATTCTAGTTCTCCAAATTTAAAAACACATCTCTAAAATATAAAGAAACTTTTATCACCATTAATTTTCTTTCTTGTAACCTCTCTAGAAACCAAATTTTATATTATAATTTTTTTATAATTCAAAATAAACAGATAACTGCAACCTGAGATGAGACAAATTCAAATAAATATATCTTTAAATGATAAAATTTTAAGTTTGTTAAGGTAACAAAATGCAGTCTTAGTTACTTTTCCTATTGTTGTGACAAAATAGCCTGAGGCAAGCAACTTCCAGGAGAGAACAGGCTTACTCTGACTCTGATCAAGGACATAGGGCAGCATGGCAGGGCAGCCCTGGCGACAGGAGCTTGAAGTAGCTGTTACAAGTCACACTGCATCTGCCATCAACAAGCAGGAAGTGACAAATGCTGGCACTAGGTTCATTTTCTTCTTTTCACGTAGGTCCCAGGACCCAAGTCCAGAGAATAGTGCTGTGCACTCTTAGGTGGCTCCACCCACCTCCGTTGATCTAACATAGATAATTCCTCACAAGCATGTACAGAGGCTTGTCTGTGATCATGAATCCTGTCAAGCCGATAACCACTTACAACAATTACAAAGTCCAAAGTGGTAAAACTGAAACAGGATGGAGGCACAGTATTAATGGCATTCTCCGTTTGGAGAACAACACGGTACAACAGGGGTTACGTAACTATTCTTTACTCCAATAACACCACTTGTGAAAAATCTTCAAAATCAACTCTAGACTGGGATTGAAGTGCAATTGTTTTCTAGTTAGAATATTGTTAGATTGTAACTTGAAGAAAGTTTAATAGGTAGACTTTTAGAAACTATGTTTCAGGAGGGTAGGTAGTAGGTAGATCAAATTACCTACCAAGGATGTACCTCTGACGCTGACAGAACTGACAGTTTAGGAAAGAGCACTGTCTTAGTCAGTGTCTCTGCAGCTGTGAAGACACCACGACCACAGCAACTCTTAGAAAGGAAAACATTTCACCGGGGTGGCAGCTTACAGTTTCAGAGCTGTCGGCCATTCTAATCATGGCAGGGAGTGCGGCAGTGCGCAGGCAGACATGGTGCTGGAGAAGGAGCTGCTACATGTTGCTATTCAGGCAACAGGAAGTAGACTAGATTGAGTGTCACACTGAAAGAAGCTTGAGCAAAGGACACTTCATAGCCTGCCCCACAGTGACTTCCTCCAACAAGGCTACACCTACTTCAACAAAACCATGCCTCTGAATAGTCCCTTCAGGAGTGATTTTCTTTCAAACCACCAAGGCATCTATTTTTATCATTCATTGTATTCATTTTTGAGGTGATTGTTTGTGTCTTTGAGACTAGATCTCACCATGTAGCCCTGAGTGGCTAGGAACTTGCTATGTAGACCAGATTGGTCTCAGACTCATAGAGATCTGCCTGCCTCTGTCCTCTAAGTTCTGAGACAAAAAGTGTGCACCACTGTTCCTGGCTATTTACTATATTCCTACATTTAAAAAATGTAATTCTGGGGCTGGCAAGATGGTTTAGTGGATAAAGGCACTCACTACCAAACTTGGTGATCTGAGTTCAATCTTTGGGATCCATGCGGTGGAAGGAGAGAACGGATTCCTGCAAGCTATCTTCTCATCTCCACTCATATGTCATGGGACTCAGGCCTGCGCATGCTCCTCAATCCATAAATAAACATAACGAAACATTTAAAGACATAACTCTACAATTAAATAGTAAGGCCTATAAAAATAAAAACATTTGATGATTTTAAATAGGTAACTATTTAAAATAGTCAATAAAAGATGAAGTAGAAATAAATTGGGAGAGATACTTATATTTACAACTATAAATAAAAATGCAATATAAATCAAAATATAATATTCACAATATAGAGTTCTCAAAATTTTAAGGCAGCGGTCTGACACAATAAAAATATGTTAGTGATATAAACAATATCAGAAGATGAACTGGAAAATGGACAAACAAGATTTTCTACTCAATAGTAAAGGAAAAGAAAGAAAAGGAGGGAAGTAGGGAGGGAGGGAAAGAAGGAATGGAGGAAGGAAAGAAGGGAGAGAAGAAGGGAGGGAAAAAGAAAGGAAGAAAGGAAGGAAGGGAGGGAGGAAGGCGGGAAGAGAAGGAGGGAAAGAAAGGAGGAAATTCTTTTGACTTATCAAAAATGAAAAGGACTTGATGTACTGGTGTGTGTTAAGAATGGACCTTCAGGGAGAAACGGCTGAGAGTTTAAGGGAACTGGCTGCTCTTCCAGAGGACCCTGGTTTAGTGCCCATCGTCCACATGGAGGGTTACATCCAAGTCTAAGTCCAGTCCCCAGGTATCCAACACCTTCTTCTTGCCTCTGCTGGCACTACCCACATAAGTTACAGAATTACATTCAGGCTTTGTGGAATTGTAAATTTCTGAAGGGAAAAGTTTAAAAATAGGAACCAGTTTAAAAGTAGATACATACTTTTGATCAACCATTTTCTCTTCTAGGGTAGTAGTTTTAGTCTATAACTACAAACAGCACTGAAAGATGGATACATGGGTTATGCTCTATGGCACTACTTTCTGCTGGTGAAAGCTTTGGAAGCCATCTGTCCCTTAACAATAACTGATTTAATAATTTATTGTTCAATTAAAGTGCACATCACATAAAAAGAACAGACCTCTCTTTAAAGACATTAGAGGTTTACAATATGTTGTTTCTCTAAAAATCGGTGTATAAAACAGTATGCATCTGACTTGAAACAGTCATCCAAACTGTGTATGTGTGTGTGTGTGTGTGTGATAAGATAGCTAGAACAAATTTTTGTGTGGTTTTACTTTCTCTTTCATACCTTTGTGAATTGTTTTTACTTTAAAAGCAATGACTGTGTGCTATAAATTAAAATTGGGGGGAAAGTGAAAAATGTACTTTCCATATTATTTGTTGTTTTGAGACATTTTATGTAAAATACATGGCAGCATGTTATGCTGGCTGGTTCTTTATGTCAACTTGATACAAACTAGAGTCATCAGAGAGGAAAGAGCCTCAGTTGAGGAAATTCCTCCATGAGATCCAGCGGTAAGGCATTTTCTCAATTAGTGACCAATGGGGGAGGATGCAGACCATTGTTGGAGGTGTCATCCCTGGGCTGGTGGTCCCGGGTTCTAAAAGAAAGCAAGCTGAGCAAGCCATGGAAGCACATAGCCCTTCTCCATGGCCTGTGCATCAGCTCCTGCCTCCAGGTTCCTTCCCTGCTTGAGTTCCTGTCCTGACTTCCTTTGGTTATGAACAGTAATGTGGAAGTGTAAGCTGAATAAACCCTTTCCTCTCCAGCTTGCTTTTGGTCATGCTGTTTTGTTGCAACAATAGAAACCCTAACTATGACAACGTTATGTATATGTATCTTCAGTTCTGCTGGAATGAGAGTTCTCCCACTGGTTACTTTTTACAATCCTTTCTTTATACTTAATGCTTCATAATGAGAAAAACATTCTTGAAACACCTTCAGAATCTATGTCATCAATATGTAAAATGTAAAAATAGAAGTGGTTAGTTGGAATTTGGGTATAACAATTTAAATTTTTTTTCATTAATTATATTTTAAAAATTTCTATTAAGGCAACTCAATTTTTACATGAGAGATTTGTCTTTTGTTTTACTCTAGTTTGACACCCCATGTTCTCCTTGCCACAATACAGGGAGCTGGACTGGGGTTTCATCCTCATCCTACTCCACCCCCAACATTGCTGAACTGTTCCATTTTCCCAGAGACGAAGGTTGTTCTTCGAAATCTAACTTTTTTAGTCCCCTATTGTAATGATCTGTCCTGTCCCTTTAAGAGACAAGCCCTGCCCACAGTGGCTCTTCCTTCTGCTTCTAGCCTGTAAGCTCTCTCTTTTCCATCTCTTTTTGGAAGAGCCTGCGGCTGTCTGCCATGGCCCCTCTCCTCCCCGCCTCCTTTCTCGCTCTCCCTCTGTTTCTCTCTCTCTCCGCCCCTCTGCCTCTCTCTTCTCATCCCCCTTCTCCCTCCCTCTCTCCTTTCCCCTTCCCCTCCATAACCCACTAAATATATATCCAACCTCACTCTGCATGGTGTGCCTTTCCATCTCTGTCTCTCACCCACTGCAGCTCCTCCTTGGGACTGGCTGACCCTCCGAGGTCTCTCAACCAGTGAGTGGCTCCCTGCCTGGGACCCACTGCCCCTCATGGCCTGCTGCCTGCTGCCACCACTTGGGGACTGGTGTTATTTTATTTTTACCATTATACCTATCTAGCAAAGACACTTCATGTTCACTAATGTAACCATCAGGACAACCTACAGTAAGCAAACACATGCTATAATATAAGTGAATCTGAGCTGAAATTTTAAGTTGGTATCCTTTCCTTGCTCCGGCCAGAACTCAGTGTGAAGAACGCTTTGATCATAGGTTGATGTATAAGGCACTGCAACTTGCCTCATGCTTAAACGCTTAGGTAACTCTCTGATGTTACTAAGTCCCTATCAGTGTTTCTTTCCACATCTACCTGCACTCATTCTGTCCCTGTCTTCATGAATTTTCTAACTACAATTAATAGACCCTTCCGTTTGGGAGCTCTTCCCTGCTCAGGGTTCAGAAGGTCAGGGCTGGGAGGGCTGCAACGCTATAAATAGGATATTCAAGCTTCAAATTCCAGGAGTTGTGGACAATAGGAAAGGAAAATCTATACCCCTGGCATTTACCCTGGCAGACCATTTGTTTCAAAGGAACAATATCACTGTCTTTCATATACTGACAAAGATTTCACCAGGTTCCCAGTAAGAATTAGGAGTAGCATTACATACTCTATATTATTTATACTTTATCTAGATATACACATATTCACTTTTATGATAGTTTATTATATAGTTCTGCCATGTTCAGTTAAATCAATATATTGCAAAAGCAGAAGTTATAAAAAAAATTCCTACGTAGGCATACAGACACATAGGTAAATTTAAAGAGCACACCTAGGAAGAGCCACCTCACACAGACAACGTATGGAACTATCTTTGTATAAATATTATAAATAACATAATTTTGTCTTATAAATGACTTTTGTTCAGAATGAAGAGAAAACACATGGGGGGAGGGGGGAGTTGGGGAGAGAAAGAGAAGCTTTTGATTAATAAATTGAAGTCAAATCCAAAAAGAAAACTCTGTTGGATCCTTACAAAAAGAAAGGAAATGTAGTTTAATGGGAAAAATGAATTCTCCACACCTTCCTACGTGCTTGGACTTTACATGTTTTATTTCATTTGCTTTTCGCTGAAAAGTCCAATTAAATTTTATTTCAGGAAATTTTCTCAAAGATAAAAAACTAGAAGTTACAGAGTAAGGATGCGGGCATAAATGTTATTCTTAATGCCTTTTTTCATAGGCTTTCTCCTCATAAGGGACATCAGGAGTTCCCATCTTGTCTCACTGTCAATGTAAACCAATTAGCCATGCAGACTGACGTTAAAGTGGTCATGTGATTAGTGGTAGGATAGAAATGAAAATGCAAACATTGGGATTCAGACTATTTTCTTACTCTAGTGAGTAAATCATTTTGTCTTCTGCTCTTTAGCCAATTTGGAGTTGGAGATGTGAAAAATATTTGTAGCTGCTTCATTTAAGCTAGGTCTTAATATCAGAAACTTTTCTAGAACAAATAGAGACTGTTACAGGGTGCAGATGTGTCTCTAATCATTTGAATACAAGTAGCTACATACAGCCTGACAATTTCGTGTGATGATGATTTATTAAGACTCAGCCAGCCTATTTATTCCTTTCTTATGAGGTCTTTGTGACTTGGGCCAATCATTTGCAGCTTATTCATCACTGAAAGGGACACAGTTGTATAACACTTTAGTCATGGCATATTAATTTCTTAGTAAAGTCAAGGCAGTTTCTTGGTTTCTAATTTTGGTAAAATGGAAGTTTCAGAAAAAGCTGTGTAAGGTTGACTGGTAATTTTTTTTAATAAGAGGAGAAACACAAAAAACTTGGGTATTATTTAAGGACTTACAAATATTCTTTTTAAGACATTTACATCAATTCTATAAGAAAAATTATATATTTGAAATGTTTCAAAATTAAAACTTTCCAATAATACCACACACTTATTTAGAGTTGATTATATGCTAGGCATTACACTAAAATCTTATAATTATAGAATCCTTTCCTTTTGCCCTAGCCATATACATTAGCCACAATTATAATTTCTAATTTCAGATGAGAAAAAATGGGGCTGAGAAAATGACATGACTCGCTTGGAATAGCCAGACTTGCATCCAGCATCGGAACCACAATGTGTACTACTAATCAAGAGGACGAAGTGGGACAGCAAACTTTCAGCTCTTCCATTCAGCACTCGTCTGTTATTACCTGTAACGTAATCCCTAATAAAGATGAATGTCTACTCTAGTGGCATTGGTTTGGGAGTAGGCCGCGTGTAAACAGGGAAGTCCTGTGTGAGACCGCTCTTCCTCGGTATCATGATCTTCAGACTTACCCTAGATCTGTATGCCTGTGGGGTTGGTTTTTGCTTAACTTCTGCTTTTGCAATATATTGATTTAGTTGAACATGACTGAAATATATAATAAACTCTTATAAAAGCAAATATGTGTAACTACAGATAAGCAAAATACAAGTATATAATATAGGGTATGATTATTATGCGACTCCTAGTTCTTCCTAGGAACCTGGTGACAGTTTGTCAGTATATGAAAGACAGTGATGCTATTCCTTTGAATCGTATCAGTCCCATGGTCTGTTAATTTGTCTGTGTGCATGTGCGGAAAGCGCCCTGTTGGTCTAGATATCACTTCAGCTTTTCATGTGTGTGTGTGTGTGTGTGTGTGTCTTGGTGTCACAATGCAGTCTAGACTTGCCTGCATAGCACAGGCTGTGCTAACACTTGAAATGTTCCTACTGCAGCCTCCTGAGTGATGAGATTTTAGGTGTGTGTCACTGCCCAGCACAGTCCATATTGGTCTGTTGTGTCAGGGTAATCATCAGAAGGACATTTAGTTCTACTTGGGCGACATCGTAAGAGTGAGCATCAGAGTGCAGAAGAGGATACCAGTGTTTCACTCATGAGGGACCACACTGAACTGTGGTAAGAAGAGTTGGGTCATGTTTGTTAAAATACGAGAACAAAGCTCAGACTCAGTAGGTGGCCAGCCTTGAGCTGATCCCTCTACCTTTTGAGTGCTGAGATTACAAGTGTGTCTCACCATGCCTGGCTTCGAAGAAACTGTTTGAAATCTATACTTATTATGTAGGCAACAGTTACTTACGTTTAGTGTGTATGCGTTTATAAACTAGTGTGTGTGAGTGCTGGTATGTGTGGTATATGGATGTGTGATGCATGCTGAGTGTGCAAAGAGTAGAACACTGCTTGTCTTCCTCTGTCACTCTCCATTTTCCTGTCTTGAGAGAGGATCTCACACTGAACCAGAAGCTCACTGCTTCAGCTAGGCTGGCCAGAGGAGTTCTTGGGACAGGCTTCTTTCCACCCTTCCCCCAGGCTGGGGGTCACAGGTCTGTACATATGTGCCTGACTCTTTACATGGGTGCGGATGATTCAAACGGAGGCTTCACGCTTGTGCAGCAAGTGCTTGTATGCCGTGTTAACTGTGTCTCTGTGGGTAAAATCCAATACAAACCAACAAGGAGAGGAGCTAGCAACCACTTAACATAAGCATCTACTTAGCCTGTTATCTCTAAAGCTAATTTAGAATTTAGATTATATTTGATCTTTAGTCCCAGAAAAGCTAGGACCATACCTCAGCGGCAGGACGCTGGTTTAGCATGCAGGAGGCCTGAGTTCAATTCCCGGTAAACACCTCCAACCTCTTTCACACACACCCACAAATTGGTAGTATGAGGGAAGATGGAGATTTTAAAGTTTCTGGCTATTTACCAACATCACATATTAAATATTCTAACTCACCTTTTGGCTCATATAATGAAGTATCTTCTAAATGTCTGTAAATCTCTAAGGCAATCATATTGCACATTATTTTAGTTTTACAATGTTAATATTAAAAAAGAAATTCTCATCACTTACAATACTTCTTTTAAAAAGTATCTTTATTTTCTATTATTTAAAATTTTAGTCATTTTTCACCTTCTATGGGGGAGCTGTAAATTAATCTGAGAAGAGTTCTTCCAGGTTTTCCAAAGTTCTTTCTGTAGAGTCCACAGGCTTCTTGTAGCAATTATTCTGTTTCTACTATTGGTCTTGTGTTAGTTTTAATGCACTAGTTACCTCATTTCATTGCAGTAAGACAGATAGATTGTGAGATCTGGCTGAACAGTTGCACTGATGATACCTACTTCAGATCTAAAATCTACAGTCACCAAAGAACCGTACTTCTTGTTTTCAGTTGAAACAATCTCATATAGTTCCTCCTGACCTTGAATTTGCTGTGTAGGGGAGGCAGGCTTTGAACTCCTGAGTTTAAGATTCTGAGAACATAAATGAATGCTAATATACCTACTAAGTTTTTGTTGTTTCCCGGCAGAGGTTGAACCCAGTGCTTTATGCCCATTGCACAAACACTAAGCTATGTCCCTACCTCTCTTTTCACATTTTATTGGGAGACAATGTCTCATTAAATTTCCAAGGCTGCTCTTGAATTTGCTCTATACCACAGGCAGGTCTAGAACTTGATCACAAGACCCTCTTGCCTCAACCATCAGAAGATGGGGTTACAAGCCTACACTAAGAACTCCTAAGACCAAAACTTCATTTGAGCCCAAGTCCCTAATGTGATTATTTTCTGTTATGTCAAGGACCAGCCTCAACAAAAATACCTTGCCAGGTAGGGACATTGAAATTTAGAAATATTAGTGAAGAATATAAGACATGTTTAAAAATAATAAAACACAAACATATAGAATAGTACCAGGAGGGAGTTCCAGTGAATACTGAAATCGCCCGCATTTAATTTTCAATGGCTTAAAATACCCCTGACCCCAAAAGGTAGGAGTAAGGCAAAAAAAAAAAAAGAAAAAAAAAGAAAAAGAAAGAAGAAACTGCATTAACATGATACAGGGAAATGAATAGATGAGCTGAAGGTCACAGGCTACATCCTTAGTTAAACACCTCTTCCTAGAACAAAACAAGTCACACTCACACTCTAGACCAAAACATTCTGTAGGCAAACCACTCCATAGGTGGAATCCATTGTTATCTCCTTAAGGGAACTGGAACCTTAGTTGGATCCTAGACTTTTGTTTGAGGTAGAGACGTATCTACTTCTCTATTCCTGAAATACAAGGGCTGGCTATTAGCTACACCTGTTGACAATAATTGCGAGAGCAGAACTCTCTGGTCTGAATATAGGTGAGACCTTTGTTTGAGGTAGAAACACAATACCTTGAAGGAATAGAGGTAAGTTCCAACTCTCTGACCTTTGGTCAATGTGGAAATAGGTTCCCACGTTTGGGTCTCCACACTATTGGATGTGGCAAGGGAGGTATTGACATTTACTGAACCTGAGCCTTCAGAGAAAAACAATTAAAAGCCGATGGATTTGTGAAGGAACTGGATATTAATAGTCAAATCAGAACACAGGGGATGGAGACACACTACTTGGCATGTGCATTCTTATCCCATTCCAGAGCTGCACTTTGTGAAACAGGGTCACAGGATGGAAAGAACCACTAAGCCATTTGGTAGAAATAAAATCTGAATTTCAAAATAAATTGACAAATTTTCATTAGCTTTTTTTTTAGGATTTTGCTCTAAGTTTCTGCAGCTGACTTTGGTGTTTGAGTTTTGTAAGCATCTTCTTTGTCAACATGGTTCTACTTCAAGAAAACTGAATTGAAAACAAACAATGCTCAACAAGAACGTATCATGTTTCTGAGATTTTGAAGATGAGTACATACAACACATATGGCTCTGTGGCTATTATCTTGCATTCTCCACCTCCTCCAAACATGTTCATATTCTCTTTGCTGATCTGTGGAAGTCAAATCCAAGAGTCACTTTCAGAATGTAAATCTGGATTGACTGGGATTCAGATAGGCTCTGTGTGTATGAAGTCCTTGTTTTTAACCACTTTTATTGAGATAGAATTAATACACACTGTACAACTCAACCTTTAAAGGGTAAAAATCAGTTTTTTCATATTCACACAGATTTGTGTAACCATCAACAGTCAATTTTAGAACATTTTCATAATCTCCAAAAGAACATTGTAGCCTACCCTGTGTCTACCCATTTTACCACTTACTAATATACCTCCTCTGTAGAGAATGCTTTGTTCTGTCCACACAGGTCTCTTCTGCCAGTCCATGTGAATGAATCATACAGCATATGAAATCTTGTGCTTAGCTCCTTCTGTTTCCAGTATTCTGTTTGGATCCAAACATGTTGCAGCATGGATTGGTACTTGATTCCTTTCTATGGACAAATAATATGCCATGGTATAGATAGGCCACATGTTTCCACTTCTGGTCATTGTGAATAATGCTGTATACTATTTTTTGAACACAAATTTCTATGTTGATGCACACTTTCATTTCTCCTGAATAGCTAAATCACATGAAACTAAATGTTTAATCAACTGAAGAGCAGCTAGACTGTTTTGGAAACTGGCTACCAAATCCTAAGGTAGTACCTGTGGGTTTCAGTTTCTCCCTATCTTTGCCTTTAATCTGTCTTTTTATTACAGCCAATGGAGTGCTGTCCCAATTCTTTAGTGATTGATGATGTCAAACATCTTTGCATGCTCATTGGATTTGTATTTCTTCTTTGGACAATACCTAATTAGATTCATTGCCTATTTCAAAATCAAGTTACTTTATTTTGTAGTTTATACATTACATATAGAGATCCCTTATATAATTGATTTTTTTCTTTCCTCTTTTGTAGATTGCTGTTCTTGTTCTCCTGATGTGGGATTCCCTTCTTTATACGTGTTGCTTTTATTGGTTAATGAATAAAGAAGCTGCTTTGGCCTGCGATAAGGCAGAACAGAGCTAGGTGGGAAAACTAAACTGAATGCTGGGAGAAAGAAGGTGGAGTCAAAGAGAAACCATGTAGCTGCTGCCAGCGACAGACATGCTGGAACCTTACTGGTAAACCACGAGCCTCGTGGTAAAGTATAAAATAATAGAAATGGATTAATTTATGATGTAAGAGCTAGCCATTAAGAAGCTAGAGCTAATAGACCCTGCAGTGATTTAATTAATACAGTTTCTGTGTGATTATTTCAGAAGTCTGAGTGGCCAGGAAACAAAGGTGTAGCCTCTGCTAACATTCTCCATTTTCAAACTTTTGGTGATGTGGGTGCCCCTTAAAGTATAAATTTTGATGAAGCCAGTATGAACTTGTTGGAGTAACTGATGCTTTTCTTTTCATATTTAAGGATCCTTTGCCAAATCCAAAGTTATAAGCTTTACCTGTTTTCTCCTGACAGTTTTATAGATTTTTATTTTATGTCATTAATTTTTAAGTTATTTTTTGCAGATGGTATAAGGGAAGGGTCCTAGTCTTTGCATATGGCTATTCAGTTGTACTAGCACCACTTGTTGAACAATACTTTGGCTCTTGAGCAAAATCTTATCTGCTGTATGTAAGTGTTCTCTTCCAAATAAACTGGTCAGCACTTGTCCCTTAATTTTGTGCACATATATATATATATACATGTATATATAAATGTATATACATTTATACTGGCTTCATTGGAGTCTTACAGTCTTATACCTCAAGGGGTATGTGTGTGTGTGTGTGTGTGTGTGTTATATACACAAAATAAAAAAGGGTACTGATTTAGAATACTACAAAACTAAATATTTTTGAATAATTGTCTATAATTTTATTTATTTTGCTTTTTGAGACAGGTTTTCTCTGTGGCTTTGGAGCCTGTCTGAAACTAGCTCTTGTAGACCAGGCTGGTCTTGAACTCAGAGAGCTCCACCTGCCTCTGCCTCCTGAGTGTTGGGATCAAAGGCATGTGCCACCACTGCCTGACCATTTTTATATGACTTATAACATATGTGGCCACCCATGAATTTTGAAATCTATTAATGTATGTGTGAGGATGTACACATCACAGTGTGAACGGAAGTCAAAGAACAACTTTTTGGAGTCATCTTTCTCCAACTACCTTTAACTGGGTACCGAATAGAACTCAGGCCTGCAAAGCAAGTGCAATTACCATTGAACCATCAACTTTTTGATTGTCGCATTCTACTACTGCAAAACATAAATCTCTATATCAGTGGTTCTTACTTAGCCTTTCAGATGCTGCAACCCCTCATATTGTGGTGACCTTCAACCATAAAATTATTTTTGTTGCTACTTCATAACTTCAATTTTGCTACCATTATGAATCATAATGTAAATATCTGATACACAGATGGTCTTAGGCAACCCTTGTGAAAGGGTCATGACCCACAGGTTGAGAAACACTGCCCTGTAAAAAATGGCAGGCACAATCTTCACTTCCACTCCCCTTGTAATCCCTCTTACTATTAGGCAACAGGAACCATCAAAAACATGAGTTTACCTTTGACTTAAAAGACCCAAAATGTGTGGAGAGGGTAGAAACTAAGTGACTGAATCGCTGTTATGAGAGGGCTAGCAGCAAGAGAAACACAGCCAACTGATAAAGGCTGGGCAGCAATAACTAGGCAGGTGGATGTGTAGATTGGATTCCAACTAAAAACTCCCGACTGACTGCAAAGTAGGGAAGATGTAGCTAAATTGTCTAGATCTAGATTCAAAGTATCCTTTAATGTTAATAATTAGCTACTTCGGAGTAAAGAGGTAACCTCTTGCTGTCTTAGGAAATCAATCCATTTGTTTTCCTGATCTTCCACTTGTTTCTCCTGATCTTCAAAATGTAAAAAACACAGTAATTGAGTAACTCCCAGGATTAGGTGATGTAAGATTTTACAGGGAACTAGCATCTGGAATATTGGGATGAATACAATAAAAAGTTCTTCTAGAATGTCTTATCAGGAAAATCATGGGTTATTAAACAATAGCAAGTATCCCTTATAATTCTTGGTTATTTTTTTAATAAATTTTGTGTTCGACTTTGTAGCTTCAATTAGCACATATATGAAGATGACTCCTACCTCTGTATCTAATTCCATTTCCTGGATATCTATATGTATTTCCAACAGCCTAGCCAGAAAGCCTGAGTCAACAGCCACCTCAGTTACAACTTCTCTAACACCAAACTTATTCTCTGGGCTTGAAGCCTACACTTGGTCCTGTACCTGTCTCAAGTACACCAGTGACTATCTAGAGCACTAAGCCAGCAGGATCAGGAACACTCGATTCCCTCATCCTTTCCCTTATTATGATTACATTAATTTCTTATTGAGTCTCCTTCCTCCATCTTCTTTCGCCTTTTATTTTTCATTTCATCGCTCAAGCAGTTTTTGTTTGTTTGGTTTGGTTTGCTCTAATTGAAGTTACAAGAACAATATAGTCGTAACAAAAGTTCAGGTAAAAAAGCAGTATGTCAAAGAGCAGCTACTTTAAACAACTAGATTCATATTTTGTAATTGTATGTCATTTCCAGGTCTGCTACTTTTCCTTGTTTGGGTAATGTAGGTAGCAGTTCTAATGTTACTGTGCAACTATTCAAAAATGCAAAGCTTTCATATTTACCTGTGAGACTAAAAGCCACTCTTTTGGACTAGAGTACATCTCAGCCTCTACTTTATCTGTTGCATCCAAACTTATTTTCAGATTATAAACCTTCTAATGCACATGTTTTTATATGCTCTGCCTCCTCATCAGAATAACTGATTTAGTTCCTGTATTTCCCTGTCAGCTACTTGGAAATTACTTCAATGACATTCAAAATTCACCATGCTGCAAAGCTTTATTAAAACCCTCATGAGCCTCAGTAATTTCACAGTACTTCTGATGCAACTTACTAGGTAGATAGTAATCTGTCATTAGCTATATGAGGAAAGGAACAATTACTCACTTCCCATCTACTGTTTCCTGGATGTAGATGGTCCACGTGCTCAGTGATCGAAAGGTCTATAGGCTTATAACATTGTTTTATCACATCCTTCTTTGTTGCTGCTATTTGTTGAGACAGGGTCTTACTATGTAGCTCAGGTTGGCCTTGAACTCATGATTCTTCTGCCTCAAGTGCTATGATTACAGATGTCACCTCTACACCAGTCTTGTTCATTCTAGCCTAAAGATCTTCCATCCTCCAAGTTTGGATACACAAATCCACATATTTTCATGATATTCTTTTCATTAATTTAATAATCCTCCAAACTAGTTTTCTAGTGAGCACTCCTTAAAGAGACAGCATTCATAACTATAAGGTTCTTATAGCAATACTATAGCTAGATTTAATGTAAATACAAATTAAATATGAGGCTTTATCTAAATTCCTTGCCGCCATCACATTCAAAGCTCTAAAGCAAGCCAGTAAATTTATTTTACATACCAACCAGTTTCTCCTTCCTCCTCTCCTCCCTTTCCTTCCTCTCACCTCCTTTCTACCCCCCCCACCCACTCCTCAGAAAGGGTAAGGCCTCCCATGGTGCATCAACAAAGCCTGGCCTATCAAGTTGAGGTAGGAACAAATTCATCCCCCCTGCATCAAGGCTAAGCAAGGCACCCCACCATAAGGAATAAGTTCCAATAAGATAGATCCTGGTCCCACTGCTAAGGATCCCACAAAAAGACCAAGCTACACAACTGTCACCCACACACAGAGGGCCTAGGTTGGTCCCATGCAGGAAAGCCAGAAAATTCAAAAAAAAAAAAACTTTTGCAATGCTTCATTTATATACCCTGCAAAAATGTCTTAAATTATCTTTGCATATGTAAAATACTGTTAAATACTACTAGAGGTCTTCTGGTTTAATACTGATTTTTCTCCTTACATAAGGAAACGTTTTGAAGACTATGTGAATGTACAGGAAAAATCTAATTAAAGCTCATCTCAGGATTAAATACAAGGTAAAGCAGAAACTACATAGTGAAGGAAGAGAGAAGTTGCTACATCAGAAACATGACTATTAAAAACAATTTACATCTTTGTACTGGTGTGTTTATGTATATGCTGATGCACATATACAGGGGTATTCATACATGTGTAGGCTAGAAACCCACCACCTTAGAAGCCACTTGTTTTTTGAGACAGGGTTCCTTAATGGCCTGGAATACACCAAACAGGCTAGGCCGGTTGTCCAATGATCCACAGGAAACTACCTATCTGCCTCCCTGGTAGCTGAGATGACAAGGGATGTGCCATCATGTCCATCTTTTTCTCATGTGGCTCTAGGTGTTGATCCCAGGTTCATTCTACCTAGTCAACTACTCAGCCCGAGGTCTTAGGAAAGCATTTAAAATATCTGAGGAGCAATACTAAAAACAGCATTTCCACTGAGTGCACATTTCCCATTAAACTTTTATATCTGATCTTTTAGGGAAAAATTAATTTTATACCGATTTGTCCTGCTCCTGCTCACTGGGAGTCACCATATTGATATCCCTAATGTCACCTTTAGTTCTTCCAGAATAAGACAAGGTATGAGCTATTTTCTTTCCTTTTTTCATTGTAAGTTAAGTTATAGTTTGCATTAAGTAAAAAGTAGATAAAACTTGCATATACTATGCATTCTGAAATGATGGTCAAAGTGACAAAAATTATATCCCATTAGATTTTGATATGCATTAAGCTTGCAATAAGGAAATAGTTCATAATAGCTATTGCCACTTTATTAATGTGATTACTAAAAAACGATTCCAACGATTTTTCCATATGCAGAAGCATTAGAAAAATTTAAAATATGACTTTAAAGGGTTAGATTGTTCACACAATTTTTCAGCTCATACCCATCACAACCTGTATTTTATTTATTTTGGTACCAAATTCCTGTAGGAAGGACATGTGATGAGATTTGTTTCAAACTCATTTCATAATGAAAATGGACTTAATACCAGGACATACATAACAACATAACAGAGCATTACAAGAGAACTAACTTCGAAATCCTTCATTAATACTATCTCTAGCCCCATTGCTAAATGATCTCCTCCGAAGGACCATTTCCTCAGAACTGGTGGTACACATTTAATTTGTACAAATGTCCAAATTTTCAGTGGCATTTTCATTGTATTTAAGGCTTTGTCTAGTTTATAATGAAGGTTTTTACATGATATGGAAGTAATGAAGAGCTCAAGGAACATTTTTAAATGAACAAATGAGTTAACATACATTTGACTAAAAGTTGACTGGATCCATCGTCTGAAACAGTTCAGACAGCATTGCTGCAATCTTATATTAATAAGATGTAGGCTACCGCAATTCAGTTGTTTAGCTTCACAGTGAGTCTTTAGATCATATCTATTAATTTAACGTGTCTAGGCATTTTGAGTCTTATGAGACATTAAAAGTTGACACATCACTCAGTCACACGTCCAAATAAATCTTACAAAGACACTATTGCACTATTTGTTGTGTTTATGATGGAAAATGAAAACAATTCTATTCTGTGTTTAAAGTGAAAAATCACTTCATAGTAAAAATATTCTAGCAAAAGGTATCACTTAGCTGAAGTGTATAATTTAAAAAACCAAAATTTTGTTCTACTTACTTGTATTTTAAAAATGTGTCTATTTAGAATTGAATTTCAACTTTAACTACAAAGTACTAAGAAATGCTGACTCTGACATCTGCAGAGCAATTTGCCATGGCTCTAAGTCACTGTTTTCTGTTTGTCCATCCTAGACTACAGCACAGTGACGTTCCCACTTCTGTTTCTATTTACATTTCTCTCCTTCATGTTTGGTGCTCTCTGATTTGCTCCGATTCACCTTTCACCACCCAGAGTAAAATGAGAATTAGTAACCTGCAGTTTGCATATTTTACTTCTTAGTTTTTAACATCTGGTTTTTAAAAGTTTTTTTGTTCCATTATTTTTTTCTTGAGCTGTTCCTAATTTAACCAGGAGTGTAAAAGTGTTTAACATAAAAATGTTAGGATCTTAAAGTTTACCCCCAATTTGCTCCCTCTAAGGTAATTTTGGTGGTTAAACATGTCACCATCCCCACATCTGACACTAGTAGCCTTTGTCCCTTTCTGATTGCTTTTGCCACACCAGACTAAAGAAGAACAGCTGCTCAACAGTTAAATGCAAAACAGGAAGTCATGCAGCCTCCCTAACGCTTACCTTTCAAGGCGACTCACTCCCCCTGCTGGTTACTAGAGAATACACAGTTTACGGGGCATTAATTAGTGCATTGCTGAGCACACAGGATTTGGTTCAACTAGAGTTATTTCCCTGGTAAAATTTATGCTTAGCCACTTTTTCAAAAATGTAGGGTTTAATGTACCTGTTACTTAAAGGAATCCAGCACCAGAAGTCTGAAAAAACAATTCTGTTTAGGTTTAGTTTTTTGAAACAGGTTCTTGATACGTAGCCAGCTGGCCTCTCAGATATGGTGAAAGCAAGTGCTTTTTAAGACTCTTAAGTCGACCACAGTAAAATACTGAACTCTATAGAGAGTAAGATGAAAGTGTAATGAGATGTTGACATTTTATTAAAAACCTCTTACCTTCTTTGGGTTATATACACATATTTTCATTACACACTTCTCTTATGTTCACAATTCTTGTACCTTTCCCATTTTAAAATTCTATACACAATTTTAAGCACATTTATTTAAACAAACAGGATAAACTAAGTAGAGAAACCTTATTGAATTTTTTGAATGAGTTTTTATAACTTTAAAACATAATTTATTCTTATAATTACTCTGTAAAAGATGGCAATTAGTTTTCTTATGAACATGGGTATAAAAGTTAAGAGAAGGAAGTTAAGGAAGGAACAGAAACCTTACATTTGTCCCACATTTATTATTTTGCTGTACTAAATGTTAGCTTACAAAACGCACCAAACAGATTAGCAATAGTCCCTGATCTACTAAGTACATCGGATATAGACCCATCAGGAAAACACTTTTTCTGTACAGTTTGAATTATGATTGACATTTTAAACCAACATTTTTATTTCCTGCTCTTAACCCTAAAGATAGCTTTTTGAAAAGAGCATCAACTCTCCTTTAAAATATTTAGTGTCTCTTCTAAAATTCACTATTTTATAGGCAACATTTTAACATTCCCTTTTTTCATTTTCTAGGGAGAAAATAAACAAAAATCTGAACTTTGCTTTGTTTTAAAGAAACACAAAGAAAACATCCTCCTTTTGCTTATAGCTATAACTCACGGTAAGGAATACACTTTGAAAACGTAACCTAGTAAATGTACACACACACAAACAAGGTAAATATTTATTTTAAAACTTGAGAGTCAGGTGATGGTGCATGCCTTTAATCCCAGCACTGCAGAGGCAGAAGCAGCGACAGGTGGATCTCTGAGTATGAGGCTATCCTAGTCTACAAAGTGAGTTCTTGGCCAGATCTACACAGTGAGCTCCTGCCTCAAAAGGACAAAAACAAAAGACAAACAAACAAAAACAAACCTGAAATGAGGCTAGAGAGATGGCTTAGTGGTTAAGGGTGCCTCCTTTTCTTCCAGAGGCTTGCTTGGTTCCTAGTACCACGGCACCCACCCTAGCGGTGCACAAGAACTCGGTAGTCCAACTTGAGGGCTACAGCTCCGCTTCTGACTTCTGAGGATATCCCCACCAAACACACATAAACAAAAATCTTTTAACAAACCCACAAAAGCTAAAATAGTAATATATTTATGTTAAGTCATCTGACAATTTTAAGTTCTACCCTCAAAATCAGCATCCTTAACTCTTCACCAAAGTTTAAGTCAATATAAATGCAATTTACTTATCTTAAATATGAAGTAATTTTGAGTCTATTATAATATAATCCACAAGACATACATACAGTTTGTTTTTATCTGTTGTTCTCTCCCTCTTAGAAAGAAATGTGTTCCATATATATATATATATAAAGTTTATTGTCAGATATAAATAGTGACAAGATCATTTTTGAAAATCTTTTATTCTTATTACTTTAAGGCAAATTGGAACCATCTTGAAGATAAATATTCACTAAAATATAAATTAATCAGCTTTGCCAATTTTCTGGCAATAACATCACAGTTAAAAAGTCCATCTAAAATACTGTATATCTTTGTAATCCACAGATCAAAAATACAAATGGGAATAGACATGAACATGCCCAGCAAATAAATGAGTCAGGAAATTCCCTCCTTAATGCAAGGTGCAAAAATCAACTGGCTTTAGAGATAAGTTAAAATCTAGAAGCAAAACATACTAGCAGTGTTGAGGAAGGCAGGTGTTGAGGAAACAGATGAGAAAACAACATCACCAGCAGAGTAACTGAGACTATGAAAGAGCTCAGTTTAAAGTCGTTGTGTAGGGGTGGGTACCATTCATCTCAGCATGGGCAAGCTGAGACATGAGGGTGAAGAATCAAGGCCAGCCTGCACTACATAGTGAGTGCCTGACTCAAAACAACAAAGATCTTAAATTTAGGAAAGCAAAATACTAATTGATTCCGCAAGGAAATACTCTTAAGTGCTGAAATTATTTAATTCTGGAATCGGAAAAACGTTCAAAGAAAGTGAGCCCTTGTCTGCTTTCATTCACTATTTTATATGAGGTGCCTAGAAAAGAGCTAATTAGCACCTAATAAATCTTCAATATGTTTGAGGGAATAAATTAAAGTTATTAATTTTGGGTGCGGGGAGATTGCTCAGTTGGTAAAATATAAACCCGAAGACCTGATTTGGGTCCCTGCAAGCTGGACATGGTGGTGCACACATGTCAGCTAAGACAGGTGGATCCCTGGGACTTTCAAATAGCTAGTTTACCTAGTCACAGATTCCCAAGTCCCAGGAGAAACCTTCTCTTAAAAAGGAAGGTTGGCAGCTTCTGGGGAATGACACCTTAATTCACCTCTGGCTTCCACACGTATACACCCTCACACATTAACATGCGCACACCAAATTATGTTTTTTAAATTTAAGTTTGGATTAAATGCTGCAACCATGCCAAGACTTTGTACTAAACAGCCTATCAACTGTCTTTATTGAGGCATGCAAAATTAATAGCTCACCAGTAACATTCAAGAAAGTATACAGGAAGATAATTGTGCTTCCATAAGGAAAATGAACTTTGAAACTGAGTGAAAAGCATTCTAAGCCATTTGTAAGTTACTTAAATCTGTTCTCAAAATTAATATCAAGCAGATTGTTGACTGTAACTAAATATTTAATTTTTTAAGCTAATGGGTGTAAATAGTTGTTTAAACTGTATTCTTGTCCAAGAATTCTGTAAATGAAATAAATTTAAAATATAACTAAAGCCTTTTCTATACAGCTTCCAGTTTACTGCTATACTGAAGTTATAAGACCTACTTTTCCTGCTACTAGGAAATCAAATTTCCTACCTTTATAGTTTTCAAAATCTTTTTCAATTGGTATCTCAAGTGCTACAATAAGGTAAGCAAAGGTAAATCAACACCAGCGGTGAATAAAATACCGACAAGAAGCTTGCCCTCATCTCTCACCGAATCTTTACTTCAGCAAACTTACAAATAAACTCCTCTAGCTTTTGCTTCGCTTGACAGCAGCATAACTATGAGTAACCAAAGTAGCCATATGTGGTCCTTTATACAAGGCCTGGCAGCCTTTGAAACATACACCTTTTGAATCACAGTGCCACACATTGTGTGACCAATAAATGGTTGCTGAATGAGCTTTCCTAGTAGAGCTGTGTTTGAGCTGAGCCCACCAAATTCTTAGACATCGGTTCAGTCACAACAGCGTGTATTTGCAAGAAGGAGGGCAGACAGGATTAAGAATGAAGTTTTGTGACTCATGAGAGCACAATGAATCAGCTCACTATGGAAAAGGTCATTTGATCAACAAGTGCACTGGCCTCTGTCATATCATCTAGAGAAACTTAAAAGCAATCATCACCTTTATGAGCTTTCGAATGTCCAGAAGAGATCTTTTCCTGACCTCTAATAAACTTACCTCCGTTCTGTCTATATTTTTTCTTGTTTTCACCATCTGTTTTTTCAGGTATATATAAGCTCGTATTAAAGGGTAGAGTTCAGAAATAAGGGAGGAGGGTGCCAGAGGCATCCACAGCGCGATGCATACATAACACCAGCGAAGGGAAGCTCAACTTCATCTCCTCAAGCTGCCCGGCTACTGGGCAAAGAGTAAGGCAAGACTGAAAGCCCGGATGACAGAATGAGAAGGAAGCCGCCAATCTGGAAGGCAAACAGGAGCGGTGGAGGCACCAGGTGGCACCCGAGCGAAACCCTGAAGACGGAGACAACTTCAACGGACGCTCTGGGGAAAGACAACAGCAGCAGGGCGAGACAGTTCTGTTTGCAAGGATGCCAATCGGGTTCCTTTCTTCCCCGTTCCTTGCTTGACTCTTTAGCCCCTGACTTACTCCACAGGGTCAGGAGGGCAGTGAAGACAAAATCTTAATACCTCGCCCCCAGCGACTTCTAAAAAACAGAAAAACCTGTGAGCTGCCCCACATGCTTCTAGCACATCTGTACACATACGAACAAAATTTGAAGTTGACAACTTAATTCATTAAAAAAAATAGAATGTTTCCTCCTGAGTAGAATCCGCTTACCTACTGGTACCTTTTACCTGAAGAACAGCCCCCTTTTACAAAAAAATAAATAAATAAAATAGAGAAAGCTGTGTAGCGATGGAATTCCCTCTTGTCTTACAATAAGACACTACAGACAGGCCCGGTACTGTATTCACATTTTGTACTCCAGCCTTGTCCAGTGCCTGAGTTTCAAACATAAAGAGGAAAACGTCGTCTGAAGTGCGCCGGTCCCCGGGTTCCGGGGCCCCGCGTCCGGACAGCCTCGGCTCCACCCACACCTAGACCGCCGCGCCGGA
>LOEQ01000907.1:211850-225329 GCA_001685075.1 Bramus lutescens | reverse complement strand
ACACACACACACACACACACACACACACACACACAAAGAGTGAGTTAAAGGAATTTCCTATTAATACTTTTTATCAGATTATGTTTCTCTAAGACATGTCCACGCTCTGGTCTTCGAGTCACATATTTCATAGTGGCAATACTATATCATTTATTTACTTTTTTGAATTATCCGTGTTCAAGATAATCCCTCCCCCCTTTTTTAATTTTAAAAAAGATGGTATCTTTTTCCTGCTGGTTGTATTTTTTTGGTATGAACATACTAATTTGACTACATTGGTGTGTATGTTTAAACTGCTGATTTTATTTTCTTATGCACCTATTATGGATTTTAAATGATATGTAACATTTCCTGAGTTGTTTGCGTTTTATTTTTTAAAATGCCTATAGCAGAGTTTTAGTGTTTACTTGATTTTCGCACTTTAAAAAGCCATTTCTTTATTCTTATAGCCATCATTCCCATTTTAAAGCATATTTTGTATGATTAGAATATTTTCTCTAAGGAAATTAATTAATAAAAGTGATTTTAGATATTTGTAGTATGTGTAATTTTGTTTGGGTAAAAATCTAGGGTTAATTTTAATGAGTTGAGTTTTATGAGATTGCATTATCCTTTTTAGGCCTAAAGTGATATTTAGAAAGGTTATTTAATAATAAGAGTATTGCCAACTAAGAATTTTCCTATAAGATTTTTGATTGCCTATTATTTCTCAGGAATTGTGTTAAGTGTGTTCCCCATAATATTGTTTAATTCTAAAAAGTATGTAAAGAAGAAGCAATTATTCACAACTTAAAGAAACTGAAGTTAGGAACCTGTAGGAGATTGGCATAGTTATATAGTTCACAAATAATTGCCTTGACATACATTTGTTTTCTGAAGTTTAAGGTTCTACATCTTTAGTTTGTAAAAATCATGTATTTCTTTAATTTCTCAGTTGACTCAACATTCACAAGCTATATAGTTGAAGAAAGTCTGTACATCAGGCTAGGAAGATGAAATAGAATTTGTGTCCTGTAATCATGCTATTTTTGAAATCGGGCTTTAACTAGCTTTTTAATTTTGTTAAGTAGTCTGTGCATTTTTTACTTAAGTTTTTTTTATATTGGGTTGAAATTGTCGTAGTATCTATTTTTGGAAAGGGAAAAAATAGCATTAGAGTTACTTCATTCTTAAAAATGTAAATGACCAACTAACTGTAGTATAGAAGATAAATCTATACAGTAATATGACTAACTTTTTAAAAAAACAGCATTTATGTAATTGTCAAATGTCGATCCTTTCAAAATCGCCCACTTGATTGTGTACTTGTTCCAAAGCTGTTGCCATTACATAAGTTTGTGGAAATTTTGCTTTGTTTGTCTTGCTTTGTTGTAAGCATAGTCTCATTAGGAAGCTCGGGCCTCTCAAAGATCCACCTGCCTCTGTCTCTGAGTACTGGGGTTAAGGTGTGCACCACTATAGTCGGAGGGAACCCTTTTTCGACTACTCAGAAAAGCTTTTGAAACACCAAATTCTCCTTTTTATGTTCCCCCATTTTTAGTCCTTTTTTATTTTTTTTCACTTTCCTGTCAAGACAGTGTTTTCACTTATATAGTCTGCCTGGGATTCCCTGTATAGACCAAGCTGATTTTCCTGCTTCTGCCTCTCCAATTCTAGAATAAAGGCGTTGTACCACCACACCCAGCATTGAAGTAGGCTATTAAAAAAAATCATTATGATGACTTTTTATTTTCAGGAGGTGAATTTGAGTCAAATACAGGAAGGAAATAAAATTAATCTTTTTCAATCAGGTGTTATACCTTTTGATTTGTGGTACTTGGTTTTGTTCTGGTTTTTTGTTGGTGTGTGTATGAGAGAGAGACATACAGAGAAACAGAGAGACAGAAAGAGAAGAGGAGGCAGGGTCTCATTGTGTACTCTTGGCTGGACTAGAATGTACTGTGTACACCAGACTGGCTTGGATCCTCTTGCCTCTTCCCACAAGTGCTGAGATCATAGGTTTGCTCTACCACACCTGGTAGAAATATTGAATGGTTTTCATATACCAGAAAACTCTTCTGGAATCTTTACATTGTCTCAGTTCCCTGAAGTTGACATATTATAAAACTAACTTATAGGATGATTGAGTGCCTAGCTCAAGGTCACAGGATGAAATGTGAAAAGTAGAAAATGCATTCCTGATACTGTGTATCATTTTAAAACTATCCAGTTATTCAGTGAAGCTGTAGTATTCTTGTTTTACAAAAATGGAAACAAAGTTATGTTTTAAAATCTTGTTCTAGTGGCAAGAGTTAAGGAGACTCCAAGCCAACTATGTTTAATTCTAAAACATTTCTATTCGTTGCATTCTTCCATCTTGCTTCTTCAAAGTTTACAGTTGTTTATGTGTATGGATGCTTTGTCTGCGTGAATGTCAGTGCATCATGTGCATTTCTGGTTTCCATAGAAGAAGGTATTGCATCCCCTGAAATTGAAGTTACAGCCTGTTGCACGCTGTTAGTTACATGGGTGTTGGGACTTGAACCTGGGTTTGGTGGAAGAGCTAAATAGTGCTCTTAACCGCTGAGCCATCTCTCAAGCCCGAAAATGTATACTATAATTTTTAATGAAAAGAGTGGGCTTGGTTATAAAGTAGATTTTTTTTCTTGCATAGCTTATAAAGAAAGCCTCAAAATAATTTGTGTGTGTATTGTTTGGGTTCTGACCCAGGGCCCCGTCGTACTCAGCATGTGCTCTTATCACTGAACTATATCCCTAGCCTCCTCAAAAGAGAAGAGTTTTGATAAGCTATAGCTTTCTTGTTACTAGATTGTAGTCTTTAAAATACTTTTTTACTATGCATTATGCATATCTGTATATATACATATGTATAAGTATCAAAATTTTTCCAAGAATGTTTTGCTAACTTGTATCAAGCCTCATTTAACATGGATACATTAAACTCTAAAGTTACCTTTTGTTTATGTTTGCCTTTTATCAGAAAGGAAGCACTTGAAATATGCAGAAATTAATCTATTAAAAAATTTATCTATTTTTTTTACCTCTTTTGAGAAATACCAAAACTGTGAGAAAATTTGAAATACTGGATTCCTTTTTGATACTGTTGTATTTAGGTTATTTATCTTCTCCATTCCAAAGAATCATGTTGTCTTAAACAGGTGAAATGCATACTTGTTTGTATGTGACTGTTACTTAAAAAAAATTATATTCTTCCAGATACTTTAAATCTATTTCTAAAGCAGTACTAAAAGTCAGGACGTAGTTTATCTTAAAATCTTAAGCTTTATTGTTCATGTTTATGGTATTTGTTATTTTCAAAACAAAAAATGCCCTTGAAATTAATCATAGCAAGGAAATATATCACAAAGTTATCCCACACTGCTACTTTGAAACCCTATAAGAATTTTAAAGCTGGGCTTCTTAAACTTTTTCCACAAGAAATTATTATGTAACCCTGGGATATATAAGCATGTAAATCAAATATTTACTGATAATAAATTGTAAACATTGGGGCTGGAGAGATGGCTCAGCAGTTCAGAGCACACTGACTGCTCTTCCAGAGGTCTTGGATTCGATTCCCATCACCTATATGGCAGCCAACAACCAACCATCTGTAACTCCATCTGTAACTCTAGTCCCAGGTAGTATAACACCCTCTTTTGGCCTGTGTGGGCACTGCAAGCATGTGGCGCACAGACATAAATGCAGGCAAATGCCTACACACAGAAAATAAGTAACTTAAAAAATAATAACAAAACAAAATTTATTTTTAAACAATTCTTTGGGATGTATACTATTTTCCCACCCATTAAAGACTAAAGCAAATTTGCATGCTAAAGTGATGTATATCATTTTTTTTTACAGAAGGGATTTATCTTCCTTGAATATTTGATATACAGGATGTAATGTCTTCAGACTTGTATTTTTTGTTTTGTTTTTATTCTAAAGACAAGATCGCGCTATGTATTTCTGGCTGACCTGGGATTTATTATGTAGACCGGGCTAGCCTAAAACTCAATGAGCTCTGCCTGTCTCTGTCTGCCCATTAAAGCAGTATATCACCACACACAAACCTCTTCAGCTTTTTAAAGAGTTGATCAATATTTTGATAACCATACACACCAAGAGCACCACCTTACGTAAATATGTAGTACAGAATGGTAAAAGTATGGATAGGATTAGTTGTTGGAAATTTGTCCCTCTTTCAATGACAAGAATCGTATAATGACTGGTTACACAACTCAAGGTAGCAACTCAAATAGTAATTTTTAAAGTACAATCCAAAGAAAAACTAATTTGGTACATACAAACTGAGAAATATGGTTTGAAAGTATTAGAAGTCCTTGTTTTTTATGGTCAAACCATTATTTTTCTATATTTAATATGTACTCAAAACACTGCAGCTTTTAGAATATGTTATTCTGGAACAATGTGGTGTGATGGCATGCACAGTGCAAAAAGTGTGTGCTGCATTCTGAGTCAATAACACAGGTGAGGACTTCAGGAAAATCCTCCGGTGTCATCCGCATGTGGCTTTGAATTCAATTTTGGTTGCTGTGTAGACAGAAACCTTTTTTGTTGCTGAATTCTTCATAGCACCCTATTTAATTCCCTGACTTCTTATGGAGTTGCAAGGAGCTACTGAAAACGTTTTTGACTTGCCCTTTATCTGATAGTATTATGGTTTGCCAGTTTCAACTAAAGAAATTGATCGTCTAGGTATAGGCTATGTATATGGAGTTCAGCTTTTCCTTGTTAATGGCCAAATTGAAATTTTACATGGGTTAAATTAGGCATAGCTCGTTATAAGTAGTAGTTTTGTTCTTTTAAAAATATGATACAAAGGACATTTTTTTCCAGGGCTTTTCTTATGCTTTAGAAGACAACTTGAGATTGAAAGTTGAAATGTAATAAGCCTGAAAGCTGCTGTTCTTTCTCCTTCTTGAGGAGAGATCTAGAGATGCAGCATCCCACAGCCTCTGCTCAGGTTATCCTGAAAGTCATATACGACCTTTTATTCTCTGCCTGAGTGAAATGTCTGCATAGCATGTGGAATATAGGTGGTAGAGTCAGCGCATTATCCATGGAAATGTTTTTCTGTGTTCCCGCTTGTCTACATATGCTTTGCTTTCCAAAATGTTAAGTCAGTGAGTGTTCTTTTGTGAAAAGTAAAGCATTTTGTGAAAACATTCCCTTGATCATTTATTCCGTCTAACGGCATTTGTACAGCTTATAACATATCTGTAGAGGAAATAATTTGTTTTCTGTGTCCCTTCACCATATGGTGGTATCCTTCCTGCTTAGGCATTTGGTAAAGTTTTGTTGAATTGTTTAGCTGAAGTTGAGCTGCATCTTCATTCCATGCCCTCTCCACTTCTTTTTCACTTCCTCTTCCTTTCCTTTCCCCTTTCCTTTAAGCACTAAACTACTGAGATACAGCTCTTGCCATGTGTAGTTCTTAAAGATCTGTTTCTAGATCTGTGAGTAGCAATGGCAAGTTTTATTTCAGTCAGTTTCAAAATACTGTTTTCTTGACTGCGGGTATGTACTTGAGCCTTCTTGCCTCTGGGATAAGAACTTTTTATTTACATGCATCCCTAGTACTACATGAATAATATAACTTGCATAATAAAAATGATAGAATTCCTTTTTCAGCTCTCAGGACTGTATAGTATAAGAAACATTCCCCTCTTTGGTTCTAGTCCTTTGGACTACATAGTGGAAGTACTTTAGTAGGTTTTATTGTAAGAAAGTAGTTATCTCATTACTTTGTTTTAATCTTAACATACTTTTAAAGTTTTCTTTGCTAACTCAGATATTATATGTAATGTATATTAGGTTGTGATGAGAAATGCATTACTGCATATAAAATGCTTCTCAACTGAAATGGTTATTTGATAGCTGCATTAAAAAATTAAGGTAGATTTACTGAGATAATTTATGCCATAAAAGTCATTGTTGGGTCCAGTTCAGTTAGGTGAGTTTTGGTAGAACATTAATTAAATCTTGTCACCTACTACTATCATGGGCAAAGTATTTTTATTCTCTTAAAAGTATCCGTGTGTCCATTTGTGTATAGTTTCCTAACTCTATCCCAGTCCTTAGCAGTGTGTCTGATTTTGTTCTTATAGCTTTGACCTTTTCTAGAATATCATATAAATGGAATCATACGGTCCATAAAACATTACATGTCTTGTTTCTTTCACTTAGCAAAAAGCTTTTGGGATTCATTCATGTTTCTGTGTATCAATAGTTTATTGGTGAGTGAATTTTGAAGTTAGGTTTAATGTACTCTTTGATGGCTTTCTTGTGAAAGTATTATCAAAAACTAATACTTGAAACAGTGCGGAGTTTTCTCAGCGCTTAGTGGCTTTATTATTAAATGTTGTACTTTTGCAGTTTTTACCCATTACCTCCTCAAATCTAGTATAATTGGCATTATTATTAAATGGCATATATTAGTACATGCTGTTAGATCAAATACTTTACCAAATAGGTGAAGTAGACATTACTCTTTCTCATCATAGGGGAAATAATTAACATTATATATTTGAAACTTTTAGCATGTGGATTTTAGAACAAGAAATTAGGGATGATGTGGTAATTAACTAAAATTGAATTTACTGTTTTGTTTGTTTTTAAAAGACATATTTATGTATTTATTTTGTAAGTGTTTGCTTGCATGTATTTGTACTGTGTGCATGCCTGGTGCAAGTAGAGTCCTGAAGAGGACACTGAATATCCTGTAACTGAAGTTTCGTGAAGTTGTGAGCTGCCATGTGGCTACTGGGAATCAAACCCAGGTCCTCTACAAGAGCAGCTGGTGCTCTTAACCAGCTCTTTGTTTAGGCATCAAGACAAATTGGTATGTTTTGAGACAGAGTTGTTAGTTAACTGTGATGTTCTGGCTGACTTGGACTTCAGTATATAACCCATGCTGACTTCAAACTGAAGCAATCCTCCTTCCTCACTTCCCAAGTGCTGGGCTTACAGGCACTACCCACCACACTGATAGCTTACATTTTTTTAAGTTTAAATGCATGCTAAAATATAAAGCATATATGACAGTGAGGAAAATCTATAGTCTTCCTGTAAAGACTAAAGTTGGAGAAATCGTGTTGTTTACTGAAAAATAGAGGCAGATAATGATACAAGTTGTTCAAATTGTTCTTTGCTTATTTTATTTCACCTCCCTTCCCAACTCGAGTTTTGAAATAGGTTTCTCTTTGGGGTTTAGGAATCTTGTGTGTGTGTGTTGTGTGTGTGTGTGTGTGTGTATGTGTGTGTGTGTATTTCTCCTCTAAAGAAAAAAAGATTTATTTCTGTTTATGTGTATTGTATGGATATATACATGTGTGTGCAGTTTTCACAGAGGCCAGAAGAGGAGCTGAAGTTAGAGGCAGTTGTGAGCCTTCAAATGTGAGTGCTGGGAACCAAACTCAGATCCTCTACAAAAACAGCAAGTGCTCTTAACTGCTGAGCCATGTCTCTAGCTTCTGCCCTCCCAATTTTAGACATGTGTGTGTATGAGAGAGAGAGAGAGACAGAGAGACAGATACAGACAGGCAGACAGACAGAGGCTGACTGACTGTAGTTCAGGCTTATCTTGAACTCAGATCCACCTGTTCCAGGTTCCCTGGTTGATAAAATTGTGGGTTTATGCCTCTACTCCACACACTTTTGGAATCTTTGGCTAAAGAGTTCTTGGGACAGAGAAGATGGCTCGATCAGTAAAGTGCTTGTCGTTCAAGCTTGAGAACCTTGACCAATCACATTTGTCTGTAATTTCAGCACTGGGAAGGCTCACTGGCTAGCCAGTTCAGTAAACTCAGTGAGTTCAAGGTTAGTGAGAGACCCTATCTCAAATGTAAAGTGGAAAGCTACTGAAGAAGATACCCGTCTTCGAACTCTGGCTTCATTGTGCATGTCTATGCACATGTATACACACATACATGAGCAGGTACACAGATACACACACACACACACACACACACACACACACACGAGTTCGTCCTCTGCCTACCTCTTTAAATATTGTTATTCCCAGGATAGTCCTTCAACCTTGGTTCACAAGATTTATTATACACTACCTATATATCAATGACTCACAAATTTATTTCTTGATTCTGGCCATTCTAACTGGGGTGAGATGTAACCTTAAAGTAAGTTTTAGCTTCTATTTCTCTAATGTTATACAACACTTTAAAGTGTTTATTAGCAATTCATTTTTGTGAATTATCTACTTAGGTGTATATCCCATTTTTTTATTGGTTTATTCCAATATGCATTTTTAAAAGACAAATTGATAGGCTTCAGCCTAAATGATCTACATAATCCATCTGTGCATATTAGGAACTGGAAGGTGTTGGTGGTGAAAGGAAATATTTCTTTATAGCTTTAAATTTTACCTAATTACTCATGGTTCCTAGTGTTTCTCAGTGTTCCTTGTACTGCCCTCTGTCTTCAGATATAGTAGTCCCAAAACTGGCATTTCAAATAGCTCAATTCTAATAAACTTATGGCTTCTCTAGGGTGAACTTCAGTGCCTGGATCTCTACTATGTTAACTAATTGTGTTGTTACCTATAGTAATCATATGCTTTAAATGAACTTGATATTTTTAATCTAAAGGTATTTTCATATTCTTAATAAAATATTTGTAATAGTTCAGAAACTCACCCTTTCCTGAGTTTTCTTACAAGCCAGGACTGTGTATAGTGTTCTGGTATGTCAGATGAGGCTCAATTATAAGTTTACTGCTCAATTGTAACTTTTCCAAAAATATTAACGTTGAAGATTTCTCAAGGTGTTTGGCTTTTCATTTTAGAAGGAATTTGAGAATTTCTTATGCTATTTTGAAAATATGGAACTTTAAAGATTAAAATTTTATTTTCCTAGTAAATTATTTTAATAATAGGACATGTAACATATATTTGTGTAGTATAAAGATATATATACATACATTGCTTTTTAAGAACATATCATACTTTCTTAGTTTTTGTTTTATTCATACATAGTATTTCAGATGTTGCCTATTAATTTGTTATAGGTGAGCCATAACTTTTCATTCTACTATTGGATATTTTATTTGCCTTTACTTTTTCTTTATAAATGTTAAGGCAGAGAGCATCTTTATCTGTACAATTTGGGATTGGGGTGAGTCCCATTTTCAGGCTTTTATTCATTATAGAGTAGAATCCAGTAAACACAAAGTTAAGAGGTTTGAACATTTTTATGGCTCTTTATATGTAGTTCCAATAAATAGTTTGCCCTGCCATAATCTATTTTCCTTGAAGTCTTGATTTATTGAGAAAATTAGTTTTATTGTTCATGAAGAATGCTCTGATTCTGTTAAGATTATTTTTAGGTCACTTAAACTTTTATCTCCCCCCGATATTGTGTCTGTTTTCAGTATTAAACTTTTTGATTGTAAAATTTGTGGCTTTTTAAACCATATGCATCATTTGGAGATATGCAGTGAAATTTGTGTAAGATCTATTCTAGTTACTGGCCGAGCAGCACATGTGCCAGTTACTAACCCAAGCTTATGTCTTCTGAAAGTTGTCACAGGCTTGAGGAGTCAGTGGACTAGTAAATCAAGACAAATTGAAAGAGTTAGATTCAAAAATAAAAGTGCTAACTGGTAAGAATGTAGTTGATTTTTAAGGGATAATCTTTTATTTGCCTAAATTCAGAATTGTAATATAATGGACACAAAAATCAGTTTCTAGATAAGGCCTATTACTTAGTATTTTTATTTTTAATTTCAAAATTATACCTTTATTTAGTGCATACATGGACATGTATGTGTTTGGGAACATGTACTATATGGCGTGTATGTGTGACCACCTCGTGGGAGTTCATTCTCTCAGTCTCTGGGTCCCAGATCTTTAATTTAGGTGACCAGACTTGGTGATCTTACCAAGCCATGTTACTTGGTCTTAATTTTTGAAGTACAGAACCTTTAGTGTGATATGTGCATGACTTTGACCTAGTTTTCATTCTTCTGGTCATCAAATATTAGGTGTGTTTTCTTGTCTCAACTCAGAAACTGCAGGCATTGGAAATGAGGCCTTCACCCTACCCTCCAAGATCTTAGAGTCTAATAAAGCTTATAGATAGATGGACAATGATCTTTGTGTAGCCCCTGTGGCCCGTGATAAGGATGAACAGAGAAAGTACAGTAGGAACATAGGGCAGGGGAGGGAGGGAGAGATTGTTAGTGTCGTAGGAAGTAAGTCAGGAAAGCCTTTCCAGGAGAGATGGCATGTAATCCATAGGCTTTAGTCAGACTTGTGAGCCTGGAGCAATAGTTAGATTTTGGAAACCATGGATGACACAGTCTTGGAAAAGTGGTGACAGAAAGATGTAAGGACACAGATTGTGGAGAAACATGTATGACCTGGGAGTCAGAGGGTAAAGTGCTTGCTGCGCTAGCCTGATGACCTAAGTTCATATTCTCCACATAGACTTTAAAGTTAGTAACAATGGTGTGCACCTCTTACCTCATTCATCACTGAGGGTAGGAACAGGTGGATCCTGACCCTGGCAGCTCACTGACCAACCGGTTTAGCTGAATCAACAAGCTCTAGGTTTAATGAGAAACCTGCCTCAAAAAAAGGTGGAGCCTGATAGAGGAACCTCAGCCCTCCTCCACTTGTGTCTGCGTGGGTGAAGTGCTCCCCCCACAACCACGTGTACACACATTGCTATGAATAGTGTATTTTGCATTTAAGATAACAGGGATTGGGAAGTTATTAGGTCACCAGTTAGTTTTTATTCTTTAAATCTTGATTAGTAGTGAGAAGAAAGGATGTCATGGAGGCTAATGAGAATGATGAGTGTTCAGTTAAGATACTGAGAATGTAGAGAAGGAAGCTCATAACAGGTATTAAGTCATTCAGTGATGATGTGTAGGAAGGGTGGGTAATGGAGAATAAAGGCAGTTAATATGCCTTCTTAATTTCCAAGTTTCATACATGTGGACCTTGGAGTTTGAGATATAAGTTCAATCAGTTTTGACTGTCTATGAATAAAAAATGTAGTTTATCAAAGTGTATATCACTTTACATATTCTGGAGGGAATGGATTTTGAAAATTTTAATGGCTTGGCCAAATGTGGATATGAATGACTATTTGAAAATTAATTTTTATGCTGACCTGGAAGATCTTTCCAGTCTTCATATAATGTTAAAAGCATTATGGTAGGCTGTACTTACATTTCTATTTTTTTTATCCATTATGGTTTAAATTTAAAAAGATAATAGTATCCTATTTTCCTAATGCTTCATTTCCCAGTGTATTGACTGTATTGCCATGCACTTAGCATGGTATATTTGTTTACTTAGCATAATCTCAAAACTGGCCATTCAATTTTTACTAACTCATACATATAATGAGATACTATAGAGAAAACTACTTTTCATAAGGGGTGTCTTAATCACTTTTCTATTTCTGTGAAGAGACACCGTAAGACAGCAACTGTTACGAAAGAAAGCATTTAATTGGGGACTTGCCTACAGTTTCAGAGACTTAGTTCATTACCATTATGGTGGGGAGCATGGCAGCAGGCAGATGCTGGAGCAGTAGCTGAGAGCTACATCCTGATTTGTAGGCAGAGAGAGACAGGGCCTGACATGGGTTTTTGAAACCTCAAGTGACCCTTTTCTTCCAGCATGGGCACATCTACTCCAACAAGACCACACATTATAATCCTTCTCAAATAGCGCCTCTTCCTAATGACTAAGCAAGCATTCAAATATAAGGAGCCTTTGGAGGCCATTCTTATTCAAACCACTACAAGGGACTTATCTTTATAATTATAATTAAAATGCCAGTAGCTTTTCAAAGGTGTTAAATACAGGAATAATTATAAAACAATCAAACTGATTCATTGGAAATAATTGAAGAGTTGATTTTAACATGGCTCCTTTAATGTTATTAAAGTGCATTTTTATTTATATGTATGTGCATGTAGCTACTTGTCTGAATATGGACCATATGTGTACAGGTGCCTACAGAGGCCAGAAGAGAGTGTCAGATCCCCTGGAACTGTTGTGTGCCATCTAATATAGGTGCTGGGAACTGAACATAGGACCTCTGCAGAGCTACAAGTGTTCATAACAATTGAGCCATCTCTCCAGCCCCATGTGGCACCTTATTTGACTTTATAAAACTCACCTGAGATGTATTGAAAGGAAAAGGAATCATGTGAGAAGCTAGTGATAGAAGGGAGGGGTGTGTTTATTTTTGAAAAATGGAGAGGGAATTGCTTGATAGACTTAGGTCATATGATTGAGGGAGGAATTAGGGTAGCAGGAATAAGTGCAATTGGAGGGAACTTGTGAAGAAAAATAACAGAACGTTAAAACAAGCAGGTGTGTGCAAAATAGAATTTTAAGAACTGGAACTGATTGATATGTTCTTAAAGTATCTTATATTTTAAAAGAATATTCTAAATATTCAGATGTATCTCACATAATAGGTATACACTGTGCAAAAGTACCCTGAGTGCATAGAAGCATGCCTTATACATATACTAATTTCTTAGCAAGTATTTGTTCTTTTGCTCAGTTGGCAGCAAACTTTCTGAATGTTATTTGAAAATATATTGTTGCACATACTTTAAAACAAATGTGCTAATTCATGACACTTTAATGGATCATTAGAAAAGCATTTGATGAGAATTGATTAAATTTTCCAGGCACAATGATATGTGCCTTTAATCCCTGTACTCTGAAGACAGAGGCAGGCAGATCTCTTGAGAGTTCAAGACCATCCTAGTCAATAAAGTGAGTTCTAGGCCAGCTGAGGCTAAACAGTGAGGCTCTATCTTAAAACAAAACTAAGTTAAATCAACTTAAGTTACTCTAGTAATGTGTAAGTACTCTTTACAACACAGCTTAGCTATTATAGATGGAGTATTCCCAAGAAACAACTACTTCTATAAGGTTTGATTTTTAACTCATGTCTAATACAACTGTGCCTCCCAAGGTGGTTCTATATTCACACATGTGTATTTTCAGTAATCTCAGAAATGGACTATACTTGATAATTCATTTTGTAAGTTTGTGGCTTATAATTTTTAATTAAAATATTTACATCCTGTTTTTCCCATTTATTCAAGTCCTTCCTTCTTCCTATCCTGACTTTATGGGTTTATTTATTCATTACTAGGAAAGGTGACATATCATAGTCATCTACTCACCTCCCCTCCACCAACACAATACTTTCTCCTTTTCATTCTTTCCCAACTCGTGTGATCTTTTTGTCCCCTAATTAAATAAATTGTGTGTTGACTTCTCATTTTTGGTTGACAGTGGTGTATGGATGTGTGTGTACTAATGTTTGCTCACCTGTGCATGCACATGTGAAGGCAAAAGATTGACTTTGGATATCTTCTATTTCTTTCCACCTTATTTTTTGAGTCAGGGTCTTAAGTCAGTGTCTCTAATCAAACCTAGACACACACCCATTTTGG
>LOEQ01000907.1:181371-211830 GCA_001685075.1 Bramus lutescens | reverse complement strand
AAGCCTTTGGGATCCACCCATTTCTGCCTCTCCATCTCAGTTTTGGGCTTCATTGTACCATCTGTCACAACTGGTTTTTACATGGATTTTGGGAGTTGAACTCAGGTCCTCATGCTTATACTGCATGCACGTTTCCCAACCAGTCTTATGTTTTATTTTTTTAAATGATATATCAAGGTAAGATTAATTTTATATCATTGTCATCTTATTTGTCTTGCCTTCTCAGTATAGTGTATGAGGGCTGTGGTTCTTGGTAAAAGTGTTTTATCTGAATCAGACTCCTAGCACGTGTGTGTGCTTCAAGAACCCCAGTCTAAAACCATAGATAGTACTGAATTCTATAGATGTTGTTTTTTCCCATATGTGATAATGCTCAGTTTCTAAATGAGGTACCATAAACCATTAGCTAAACAAAATATTTATAACCACCTGTGATAAAGGTTATGCAAATTGGTCTCTTTCAAAATATTATTCCATTTCACTCTTGTGATGATAAAGTTATTTCTTTCTGTGTTTTTTGTTTGTTTGTTTGTTTTAGTAGATCAGGCTGAGCTCAACCTCACAAAGGTTGCTTCCTGAGTGCTGGTATTAAAGATGTGCACCACCACACCTACCTAAGAGCTCTCTTCCTTCCTTCTTTTTTTTGGTGGTGTGTGTGTGTGTGTGGTTTTTTGTTTTGTTTGGGGGGGTGGTAAGTTTGTTTGTTTGTTTTGTTTTTCAAGACAGGGTTTCTCTGTCCAGCCCTGACTGTCCTGGAACTCTGGAACTCACTCTCTACAGCAGGCTGGCCTCAGAGAGATGCCTACCTCTGCCTCCCAAGGGCTGGGATTTAAGGTGTCTACCAGCACCACCTGGCATAAGAGCTGTTTGTTAAAAGAAGCTCTAATATGGTGTCTTTTTGTGTGCCTAAATTGTTAACATCTTTAGTCTTGTGTTTTGAGGCTATTGTTGAGTAAAATGTTAATTTGAACACAAACTGAGTTATCTCACTGATATCTTAGCTGATAACCAAGACAGCTTCTAAGTAATGTTGTCATTTAGAATGTAGTATATACAGCATGGATACATGGGACAAAAGAATGCCTTATATTCCTGGTGGGATAGGAAGACAGAGTAGGATGGTACACTTAGAATAATAATAACACAGAATTTAAAACATGCGAATTATTGTACACTTGTCCATTTAATCATTTCAATTGACCACATGTATCCAAAACTGAGGGAAATGAAACCACAGATTAGGGTGAAGAATGTATTCACAAGCTGGGTACCCATCGTGATTCTAGTTCCAGAGCGTTTTCAGCACCCCCAAAGAAATTGCATGCCCATTCACAGTCATCCTGATTTCCCCTTGTCCCAATCCTTGGCAACCCCCAAATCTACCTGTTGTTTATAATTGGAAGTACAAGTGGCCTTTCAGTCTGGCTTCTTTTATCATCTGTATTACAGAACGTCAGGGCTACATTCCTCTCTATTTGTATGATTGTGTATATGTATGTGACTGTGGGTCTGGGTGCCTATGCCCTTACTCTCATGCATAGGCCAGAGAAGAATATTGAGTGTCCATCACTCTGATGTATTCTCTTGAGATAGGGTCTCTCACAGAACTTGGAGCTAGGTTGGCTTGCAGTCAGCAGTCCTCCAGCTTTTGTCCCCGATAGAACCCAGATTTTCACATGAGTGCCATGGATTTGAACTCCAGTTCATGCTTGCAAGTACTCTTCCCACTGAGCCATCTCCCCTGCCTCAAGGTTTCATTCCTTTTTGTTACTTAATAGTATTGTATAGTATAGATATGCCACATTTTACTTAGAGATCGTCACTTAGACAAAATGAACATTTGTGTCATTTTTTTGCTTTCTGGATAATATAAATAATTTGGTATGAAATTCATGTGCACATTTATTAATATATTTGTATATGTACACCTCAGTTTTCCTGGGTACATATATAGAAGTAGAGTTTTTAGATTGTACAATAGCAATAAAAAGTTTAGTGCTTTGAGAAACTATCAGGCTGTTTTCCAGTATTGTACCATTTTAAAAACATTTGTGTTAGGATTCTAATTTCCTTACATTTTTGCTGGCTCTTAAATTTTTTTTCTTTTTTTACATTTAGTCATTTTGTGTGTGATAGAGGGAGGCAGTACCATAGCACACATGTAGAAAACAGCTTGCCAGGAGCTAATCCTGTCTTTTTATCCTGTGGGTTCCAGGAATCAAACTCAGGTCATCAATCAGGCTTGACTGCAATTGCCTTTACCTACTGAGCCATCATCTCACCAGCCTTCCTGGTACTTCTTGTTATCTGACTTTGCCCATTTTTAAATTGGCTTATCGGTGTTTTTAGTATTACAGAATTAAAAAAAAATTCGGAACAAGTCTCCTCACATATGTGAAGTGTTTCTCACATTCTATTTGCTTTTATTGCCCCCCCCCTTGATTGCTTGTGTTTTGGATGTCATATCTAAGAAAACACTGAGTAATCCTAGACATGAAGAGTCACCCCTGTTCTGGCTCTTACATTTAAGTCTCTGATTCATTTTATATTATTTTATTTTCAGATAGTGTGAAATAGACCTAACTTCACCATTCTACATGTACTGTCTTTGTCCATCATGATTTGTGAAAAGATTCTTTGTATCTACTAAATGACAGTTTTTGCACCCTTGTCCAGAATATTTCAAAGTGAAGCTTGCTGGTGAATTTCTTTAATTCCAGTACTTGAGAGTCTGAGATAGAAGAACTGCAAGTTTCAGACCATACTGAGCCACGTGATGAGACCTTATTTTATAAAAACATAACAAAAATAAGTAAATGCCAGTGTAACAAGTGGCTTTGGAAGTAAGTTGCCTGACACCATGCCTAATGACCTGAGTTCCATCCCCAAGACCCACATAGTGGAAAGAGCGAGCTAACTCCTACAAGTTCTTCTCTGACCTACAGACATTTATTATGACACACATATGCCCAAACACCAATACAATAAATAAAAGTGCAATTGACTTTTTAAGAAATTCATAAAACACTGTGAGGGTTGGGGCATGGCTTATTGGTGGAGTAGTTTTCTAACATTCCTTAGGGTCCAGTTGAAAATATATCTAAGAATTTATTTCGAATTTAGTTTTATTACTTTGGTTTATCCTTATGGATGTTTTTTATATTTATAGGAATTTTAAGGTCAAATCAATTTTTACAAAATATGCAGCTGTGATTTGGTTACAGCTTTGTTATTAGATCTGTCTGGAGGAAGAGTGCCATCATTACTATGGGAGTCTCCCATCTGTGAGAAGGGGGCGTGGCTTTCCTTCTTTTAAGCCTGAATTTCTTTCAGCCTTTTTTCCAAGTTAGAAATGTGTTGTACTTCTCTGCCTGCCAGCAGTAGTTACGAGACAGTTTTCTTGTTTGCCCAGTTCTATTCCTTTGAAACCTGAACAGACTTATGCACATGAAGAGTGGAAAAAATCGTAGCCACTCAGGTCAACATGTTCGTTTGCTGTTACTTCAATATAACACAGAACTCCAGTATTTAAAAGCAGTCTTTGTTGTCTGTAATAAGCTACCTCAAGTGTTGCAGGAATAGGTAAGTAACTAAATGACATACACATCCAAAAAAGATGTCCAGCTGACTAGCAGTTAGGGAAATAAAGAGTACAACTCTGGCTAGTCTATAATATGTTCTGTTGATCAAGGATTAAATAAAATGAAAAATTGTTGCTTTAAGTCCGAGAACAAGTTTTTGTTTCCATTCTCCATGGTATTGTTCCTCTTATCACTGACCTTTACTTTTGCAATAGAGAAAGCAGCCGGTGGGGTAATTCATGCCTTTTCTATTTGTCAACTGTATTTTACATGTTATTCTCTTATTTAATACTCTTAAAAAAAACTCAGGAATACAATTTTTACTTTAATGATGAAGAAATGGGAGCTTAGGATATTAGCAATTTACTAAAGGTATGGCTTAAAGCAAGAGGAGGAATTTGAAGCTAATTTTTCAGATTCTAAAATCTAGTCTTGAACTTGTTAGTTGCTATACTGTTACTGCTTCTCTGTTACCTTTCAGGAGCTTATGCCAAAGTTGGTTATATTAAACATTGTATTCTTTGGATTTCTAATCCACGTTAAATAAAATTTAATGCAGAATTTAAAATTGAAGTTTGCTTTTATTTAGAAAACTCATTATTGTATTTCAAACTTTAGGTAAAGGATTTGCCCATTGTTTTAGTACTGTTGAATTAGTCAGAATTTCAAGTGTTTTTAATTTTCTCTTTGAGAATTGAGCACTTGAATCTCGAAGTCAAGATTTGAGAAGTCAACTTGGGAAAGAAGTTCTAGGAGAGCCCTATTATGGCTTTAGGGAGTTAAGAAAGGAATATGTAAAAGTTAAAAGAGTTAGCTCAGATTGTTTTCTCTGTGTTGAACATTTCTGTATACTTTAAATCTTTCTTGCCTAAAAATATAATATAGCAGGGCAGTGGTGGCACACACACCTTTAATCCCAGCACTTAAGGGGCAGTAGAGACAGAGGCAGGCTCTATCTTGAAAAACCAAAAAAATTAAAAAATAAAAATATATGTCTTAAATGTACTTAAAGATGAATAATTGTTGTGGGTTTTTTGTTTGTTTTTATTTTTGTCTTTTGAGACAGGGTTTCTCTGTTTAGCCCTGGCTGTCCTGGAACTCACTTTGTAGACCAGTCTGGCCTTGAACTCAGATCCGCTTGTCTCTGCCTCCCTAGTGCTGGGATTAGAGGTGTGCACAACTACTGCCCTGTTCTGGTTTTTTTATTGCATCTTGATGGAAGTTTCATATTTTGCTTTATCTGTACCATACCTTTCCTTGGTAATCTCTGGTTTGGTAGAAAGCATTCTTACTTACTGATTTTGGTTTGTTTAATGTTTGAATGCTTTGAACTTTATAGAAGAAAATTTAGCTTAAAGAAGTTCCCAAGACTATGGGTGTCATGGTCCAATTAAAATGAATTTTTAGGGGGCCAACAAGGTGGGCAGCTAAGCATGTAGTTGAGTTTTCTGTGCAGGCCTACTGGCCTGGAAGCATTTAAAGGTGGATGAGAACTAACTCCCAATGGTTTCATGTGAATTCCACATGATATGCATGTTCCTGCCTGCATGCATATATATACAACTTACATACATAATAATGATGATAAATAAGTCAGTGGAATTTATTAAAAATGAATTTTCAGTGTGTTTAAAATAATTGATAATGAACTTCTCTAAAGCATTGTTTTCTAAATCTTATGAAAGAGGCTCCCCTGATTTTTTTTTTCAGTTTTAAACGTCAGTCATCCTTTCTGTGATTATGTATTTAATCATTTCAGGCAACCTGTTTTTCCTTTCTTTTTTCATAAAAAACTACATATTTCATTCTTGATCTTGTTTGAAATATCTCCACTGTAAATTACCTTCTTAGTTACTGTCTTTGTATTTTAGACCCAGAATGAATTAAGTTTTTTCCTATGTTACCAAATATTTCTTTTTTTAAAAATGTATAGATTACTCCCCCCTTCTCTCTCTTCCTTCCTCCCTCCATCCATCCCTCCCTCCCTCCCCCCCCCTCTGTGTGCCTGGTACCTGGTACCCTCAGAGGTCAGAAGAGGGTGTCAGATCCCCTGGAACAGGAATTACAGATGGCTGTGAGCTATCATGTGTGTACTGGAAACTGAACTTAGGTCCTCTGCCAAAGTCACAAGTGTTCTTAACCCCAAGCCACATCTCCAGCCCTGTTATAAATATACTGCCATATATGCAGAGTTGAAAAACCTACCAGTACTCAGATAACATCATCCTAGATTATATCATCAGATAAATGGATTAGAACTTGTTTTCAGTACTCTTTTCCTTTTTAAATAACGTGATAGAGTGGAGGGTACTTGATTCCTTAGTTGATAATTATATTAGTAATACTTCTTTTTTGTTTATAGAATGCATAACGATCTAAACAGAAGTCTGTTTCTTCATGATTTAGAAAATTGAAAAAAAATTTACTAAAATTTTTAATTTCTTCTTTTTTAATAGTGATGGTGGTACATGCTAGCTCCACCTTGTCGCTAGACACAGGTCCTTCCTTGGCTTAGGCTGGAATAAATACACAGTGCCCGGCTGTGGAGGGGAGCCATAACCAGTACAGTGGTAGGAGTCAGACTGACCGTTGCTGCTAAAGTGTTTGCAGGCTGTTAGAGATTCAAGTAAAACTAGTTTTTCAAAGTCTACCAAAGTCTGCATTCAGTGATAGATTTGAACCCAAAATGACAAAACGGGAGGCAACATCAGTGTTAGCTGTAAGCCTACTACTAATAAAAGAGAGGTTATAAATGCTCACTGACAAGTCTTGTTCTTAAACCACCTGGACATTGGAGGCTCACCTTATAGAGCAGCTAGAATCAGTGAAACTAAGTACTTCCTAGGTAAGGCTAAGAAATGAAAATGTCTACTAGTCTATGTATGAGTGAATGCTGGGTTTTGTAATATAATGCTTAGAACTACAAAAAAATAAGATAATAGTCTAGCAATAATGGTGATTTTTAATCAAGTTTCATTACAATTCTTTGAGTTATAGATTTAAGATAACGTCTACATATCAGAAACTACTGATTACAAAGAATGTGACTCTCACAAGTGATAAGAAAAAGAAGTTTCACAAGCAGTTCAGAGTCACTGTAATTAACAACGAATGGTGCACGTTCATACGTTCTGTAAGACTGCAGCTCCCTGAGGCTAAGATTGTAATATTTCTGCATTGTTACTATTACCTAGCACAGTGTCAGCCATAGTACATGCTAATTGTGTGTAATTGTGTTTTGTGATCAAAATTCTAAGAAATAGATTAGCCTTAGCTGTCTTTTGACACAAGAATTTTTGTTTGTATTTCATAATTATTTTTCCCCCACTTTGCTTTGGAATACTGATTTTTCTCTCTTTGGCAGAACACCTAACATTTCTATTAGTCTTTTAAATTCCAAGATAATTGCATCTTTTTTATAAAGCCTTCTTGATCTTTTTGAAATGGGACTTGTCGTTCTCTTTTTCACCCCCCCTTCTTTCTCTCTTCCTTTCATTATAATGTTATTATGTCATGTTATAGTTACCGTCTTTCCTTAGCCTAGGAATCCTTGAAAGAACAGGAAAGGTGCAGTGGCAGCTTTCTTTCTCATCTTAATCAGCATCAAGGATGGCTTCTGGAACTTAGTAGCTGCTCAGTAAATACTTGAGGTGGATAATTCATAAAGACCAGCTAAAAATAGACTTCAGTTGAATGGTGAAGCATTTACTTAACTATTGTCTTTAAATTACCCTAACTTGGTTTTTGGTTTTCTGCTATTCCTTCCTTTATGACACCTAGCATTATATGCGTTCTAGAGATTCAAACTTAGGTTCTCCTGTTTACATTTCAAACAGCCCCAGAGCTATCTCCCCAGCACTAGTCTTTGTTTGGTAGTGAGGAAAGCAAGTGAAGAAAAAGGGAGGTATGGGAGCTGCTATTACTACATTTAGGTACTGGTAATCTGTCTTGAAATACAGTCGTTATTATATAGGCTAGGACACTGAACTAACTCTTGAGGAAGAGAGAATATTAAACTACAGAATAAGTTGAAGCCAAAACCTAAAAATAAATATATTTATGCTAGAACCGTACATGGTAAAATTTGAGATTGAGAATTCTATGTCTCTTTTTCTAATATCTTTAAGTATTGACATATTTATTTGCTATTTTCCTGTGTGTCATGTGTAAGTATGGATGTTTGTGCCCATCTGTACATATTTGTATAAAAGTTTGAGGTTAATAGCGTGCACACTCCTCAATTCTCCACCTTATCTTTTCAGACAGTCTCTCATTGACTGTGGAACTTGTTGATTTGACTAATCAGTCAGTCAGTAAGCCTCAGGGATCCTCCTTTGCCTCTTCCTCCCCTGTGCTGGGATTACAAGTGATCTTACTGTGCCTGGCTTTTTCTAAAGTGTGCTTTCTGAGGGACAGAAGTCAGATCCTTAAGGGCAAACACTTGCTAACTTAGCCGTCTCTTCAAATGTTTCTTTACTTGTTGCTGTGATAAAAAATTCTCCGGCAAAAGCAAATCAGGAGAGATGGAGCTCATTTTGGCTCACGGTTCCAGGGTATAGTCTATCACAGCAGGAAAACTAGAATTAGGAGCTTGGAAAAGCTGGCATATTGCACTTACAATCAGGAAGCAGAGAGCAATGAATGCATTCTGTTGCTTATCTCTTTTTCTCCAGTTACATAGTCCAGGATCCCAACCAAACACTTGCATCATCCATAGTGGGAAGGGATTCACACCTCAACCAAGGCATTGAAGATAATCCCTGATATGCATGCCCAGATGCCCATCTAGCACTGCCTTCTATTTTCTCTTTGAGAAATTCTTGACTCAACTAACAAGGAAAAATTACTATATTCACATGTCTAGAAGCATTCTATGAAGACTACAGAACCTAGAAACTAGTTAGTAAATATCCCATTTGGAAGACATTGTAGAGAGGACATAACACCTGGAGAACTTTGTCCAAAAGGATATTCATTAGATTCTGAGTTTGTATCCACTTCATATCTTTCATCTTTTCAGTTTCTGTTTTAATAAAGGTGTTCTTCATAAAGATTTCTTATGTGTAGGAATAAAAACTAATTTAGTGCAGTTGGCATAAATTGAGTTGGGAGCAAGAATGATTACTTCCTGCAGTTATCCAAGTTAGGGTGTCTATTGCTGTGAAGAGAATAGGTAACTGGGTGAATTACCCTTTATTTCTTCCACTCTCTGGACCACTTCTTCCTAGAACATCTCTTTCCTACTTTTATTTATTTAGAGTTTTTGTTGTTGTTTTGTTTGGTGACCTACTGAGTTTACTTTCTTGAGCATTGATGTAGGGAGGGTTATTTACTGTAGCTCAGGCAACTTACCAGTAGGTGTCTAACTGAAGAAAGATGATTTTCCTCCCGCAGCCATCAACTGCCAGTAGTAGTTCTTCAGAGAGGAATGGAACCTCCTGAGCCCCTCCCCAAGCTGTACTCGAGTGTGGATGGCTTCATCTTGTGCAGGAAACTGCAGCTTCCGTGAGATCATGAGTGCAAAAGCTATGTCATGTTCAGAAGACAGTCTTTCACAACATTTCTCCCCATCCTTGGGCTCTTATATTCTTTCTATTTTTTTTCAACGTTCCCTGAGCCTTGAGGAGTTGGGAGTAGGGAATACTGATATAGATGTACCAGACCTAAACATTTCACAGTCACTTATTCTCAGAACTTTAGCTAGTTGTTTGTCTCTGAATTAACCCCTACTCACAGCACAAAGAATCTTCTCTGACCAGGGCTGAGAGCAGCACTGATATAGATATTTAGAAGGCATTTGACCATGTGTCTGATTAACAAAACTACAGTAGTAAGTACCTCCTAGGGCTTATGATCTCCCCAGACATGAATTCCTTCCTGTAATATGGCCTCAAATACAATCTGAAAGCAGTTGGTAACCTTCAAGGGTCTGCACTATTGTATTAGTGGGCACATTTTCCTGGAAGATCACTATTATCATACTCAGACTACTACTGGGTAAAACCATTGATAATTTTCTCTCGCAGTGGCCTTATACCAAAAGCTAGCCTGCAAGGAGGAAGCTTCTAGCTCAATTCCAACTTGATTTTTCTATATTCTACACTCAAAGTATATGGCGTCTTTAGCAAAAGAATCTTACCATCTAGTTTGGCAATGCTTGTGTTGTTTTTAGGGCCTCTGAGTCCTCATTGACCATAACCTATCATGAAGAGGTATCCTTGCCCTGGACTTGGGATTTTGTTAACAAATGGCTTCTGGGAGCAGTTTTATCTGTCTACACTTGTTGAGTGAATTTATAAAGACCCCCTTTAGAAATTTTGTCTGGTGTCCTTCTAACCTTTCACATTTGTAAATAATTTTTCTTTCCTCTGACCTTACCTAGATCTTTTTATGACTCTTGTACTTTTCTACCTTATTATGAAATTACATGTGACTATTTTTTTAAATAAAGCTTATATTCTACACTGGAAATTCTTCCTAGGCTTTTGTAGGGTACATAACTTATTTTGTGTCTTTCATGATACTAATACAATAAATACCCTCTACATAGTGTAGAGGCTCATTAAATATTTTCTGATCAAATTATTTTGAGATTTACGTGGGAAAAGGTTAGTGAACTTCAAATGTAATTATTCTCCCCATGAAATATTTTTTTCCCGACCAAAAATAAACAAGCCATAAAGGTGATATCTAATGACTGAAGTTAGGAAAACTGTACTGAAGACAGCGTTAACACTTGTCAGCTAGTTAGTGGGGATGTAGATAGGAAATGCAGTTTGACTTCATCCTGTGCTTGAAGGGGAACCGTTGAGGTATTTTAAGAGGAAATCATTTGATCAAACTTGTTTTTAGAAAGTTACACAGTGAAGAAACTAGCTATAGATGATAAAACTAAAAGTCAGGAACCCAGCTAGGCAATTGAAAAAGAAGAGATTCTAAGTTCCTAGGACAAAAACAGCATAGTAGGATAGAAGAGAATATCTTTAAGAAACAGGTAAAATATTAACAGACTTCCTGGTATCTTACTTCATGGTGGGGTGAAGCAGAGACAAGTTTCTTGACTGTGTTTTGCAGACTAGATGAAGTGTTGACATTTGAGTAAGAGAATCAGCAGTGATGTCCGTGGCTAAAGTGGGTTTTGAACATAATGAGCTTGAATTATGTGTAAAACAGTCAAAGATGTCTGATAGTCATCTGTATTTCTCTGAAGGCTCAGAGTCATCAGCATGTGGATTCAGAGTAGGAGTAGCTAGTAATTGAGGTAAGGGAGCATGAAAAGTAGTTTTAAGTCAATCAGCCAGTCTCCCACCATCCTCTCCTCCCCCTCTTTTGTCCCCACTGGCCTAGAAGATGATTTACTTATAGTTCTTTTTCTTCTAATTATCTACATACGTTTTCTTTCAACCTAAGTCATGAGAAGGAAAAAAATCAAAGCAGTATAAAATTGATGAACACCATAAACTAAATGATACTAAAGTTTAACCAATGTCAGCATCTTGAAAGATTAAAGATAAGGGTTGAAAAAGTATTCCAGATTCAAGGAGACTAAAAGACACATAACAAATAAATGCAACTGGATCCTTGATTGGTTGATCTTGAGTTATCTTTCTAGACTACAATATTGGGACAGATGGGAAAATTTGAATGTGAGCCGTATATTGGGAAAAAACGTCAGTTAAATTTAGTGTGTATAGCGATACTTTATTTATGTTTTATACATAAAGCTTGCCTGAAGATCGTAAGATAAAACTAAGTCACTAGAGGCCAGGCAATGATGTTACAAACCTTTAATCCCAGGATTTGGGGGACAGAGGCAGATGGATCTCGGAGTTCAAGGCCACCCACACTTGGACTACACACAATGCAAAAACATCTAGGTGGTGTCGGCCGGTTTGCCTTTAATCTCAGGACTAAGGAGTCACACGCCTTTAATCCCAGCACTAGAGAGGAATATAAAACGGGATGAGACAGGAACTCTTTCAGTCTGAGGATTTCTTACAGGTAAGAGCTCTCTAGTGGCTTGGCTGCTTTGCCTTCCTGATCTTCAGATTGAATCCCAATATCTGTCGCTGGGTCTTTATACTACAAGTGTGATCACTTATTGTTACATAGGAGAGAATGACCACTTTCTTAGGATAGAGTGCCATGTTATAATCACTCAAGGGTTTATATCTCGAGTGCATATAATATTGTCCAGGCTAGGCTGAAACCTCTGTACTCAAGTGATTCTGCTGTGTCAACTTTGCAAGAGCTGGAACTACAGGCACCTGGCATTGCATCCAGCCAAATTTTCTTAATAAATATAGTTGAGTATTAGAAATTAAATAGGATTCTATTTACTGTGTGTTGGACTCTTCTGAATTGACTACAGACCATGCAACATTCACTGTAAAAGCAGTGTCATAATCATGGGGTTCTTGTCTCTTCAGATAAACCTACTTTGTATATGGGCCAGAATTATTGTTATCTAGTGTTGATAAACCCTGTTTTTAGTCAGACTACTCTAAGTTAACCCTACAATGTCACAGGCTGAAAATTATTTATTCATCAGTTGGCTGAGGAATAGATGAGCTTCACTTAGTATCTCAAAAAGCCACACTGATGGAGTTTCTGACAACAGTTTGTGGGTCTGCCTTTAACTTTTAAATATTTTAGCCTCAGAATGACAGATCACTTCCACCCACAACCCATCCATCAAAATATGTTACATGCCTGTACTGATAGGATTCTAAGTCATATTGGAAATTACACATGACTATTTGATAACAATAAATATCTCTATCATCTCTTGTAACTCATTTCAAGAAGTTGCATAGATTCTTTAAACCTGTCAGTAGTAGTCATTGCTACTATAATATTTTAACTATAATAAGGTTTTGTCACAAAAGTTTTATGTTATGGTACAGTTTACCACATAGGTATTGACTTCTCACAACCCATTTTTATTCTTGAATTTAAAAACATACGTATATTGAATTTGTGGGAAACTTTATTTTATCATTTATTAAGTACAGAATAAAAATCTATGGTATCCAATTCTTTATCCTTATTTCTAGCAGAAAAACATGTTTAAAACAACTATACTTAGTGTTGTCATTTTGTTTGGTAGCTATCACTTTCTTCTTTTTTTTTTGTGAGATAGGGTTTTATTGTGTAAGCCCCAGCTGCTGCTGGCCTGGAACTCACTGTGTAGCCCAGGCTAGCCTCAAACTCACACGCAATCCTCCTGCCACTGCCTCCTGAGTGCTAGAATTAAAGGTGTGTGTTGTTTCTTCAAATTTACTTTATCTGGATTTGAAGTTCCTAATAAAATAGTTTGGCACAATTCCTCTTTTTACAAGTTCATTTAAGTGTTTCATTTGTTTTTCAGGGAGAAGGTACTCTAAATTTACTAAATTTCTGCTGTAGTTGGAAAGATACAGCTTTTCTGAAACTTGTTTTAAAAAAATAGAAGATTTAAATGATATTCTTGCTAAGTAGGAATCAAGACTTGATTACTGAACTAAGTCTGTATTGTCACTACTTTCTCAGTTTTGTAGCTCTTTTAAAAAGTAGCCAGAATCTCTATCTTCATTTAGGTAAAGGAGATTAGTGTATCATAAAAGTCAGATTCTGTAGTTCTTAAAGCTATTTAATGAAATGAAAATGCTTTCTTTCCAAAGTGAATGTGGATAACACAGAATTGATTTGTACTTTAAAACTTCAGTTTTAGTTTGATAATAATTCTTTAAGAAAGTAAAACAAGTGGCTAGTCATCTATTTTTCAAGAAACTTTTTCTTAATATGGTCCTTAAAATATTGTCAGTTTCTATGGCTGCCCATAATATTCCCATTAATCTTTTTCTATAATGTGCTTGGATTTTAAACTCATGTGGGGGTGGGGGTGCATGCTCACTTTATGTGTGCATGTACGTGTGGATACCCGAAGTCAGTGTCAAGTTCCAAGTTCTTCCTTCTATAATTTTCCACCTACTCCTTTTGAGATCCCTTCGTTTTGTTGGTGGTGGCGGTAGTAGTTTTTTGAGTGTTTTGTTGTTGTTTTCTTGGGTTTTTCATGGACCCTCAAGCTACAAGAATCCTGTCTCTGCCTCTGAGTATCTAGGGCTACAGGTGTATATACAACCTTGTTTGACTTTTAACCGTTGTATTGGGGATTAGGATCCAGGCCCTCATGTGTGGCAGGCACTTTATCAACTGAACCATCCCCCAGCCTTGAATTTTTGACTCATTTTTTAAATTTGGATTTTTATTGATTTCTTTACTCTTGTCACCTGTTATAAAAAAAATCTTGCTATTCATAGTGTAGGTAAGATTCATCAGAAATGAACCAATTTAGGAATATATTCCTAAAAGTAATGTTTGATCCGTAAGAGCTGTGTATAAAACTAAACAGGTTGTTTTGTTTGGCCATCATCAAGTATTGTACTTCTGATCTATTATACAAACATCAGCCACAGTAGATGATTGCCTTCTGTGGTGTCACTGTCATTGCGACCAGTAGTTAGCATTACTGCAACACTTAGGTTTTAGCTTTTCAGCTTTATCATTTTTTGGCATCAGGCAAGTAACAGTTTCTTTGAGGTTCACTCATTTTATTCATGTATCACCTTATTTAACAAATAGAGTTATTAAGATTTAATGTGCTGTAGCAATTTTGTTGATACCAGTAAATACCAAATACAAATCCCTGTAAAATTGATTGCCTTTCTTTATCTTGCCTTTGGTAATGGGAATTTTAAACTATGACTAATAATGAGACAGTACGTTTGTAGAAGATTTGAATTACTATTTTCACCCATCTTTAAGTCCTCTAGGTACTTTCCGACAATCTCTATAGACAAAGTTAAAGGGAAGTACATTTTAAGTATAAGATTCATTGTAACCAATTTTAAAAACTCACTTTTTATGAGACAAGGTTTTTACTTTTTAAATTTTTCATTACTAACTTGCACACATCTATTCATTGTTTCTAGTAACTAGAATAATCTTTGAATGTTGTATATTGCTAACAATTTTTATCAAGACTTTTTTTAATGAAAATTGCCCAGCTTCTTACTTTTTCCTTCATTTTCCTCTCTGTAACCTGAAAATAGATGAAATTTACTTATATTGCTTTGTATTTTAGGGTGTTCTGATAAATACTCCTAAAATTCTACAAACAGAAGAGCTTTTATTGCAGCCGTTGAAGTTAATTTTTTTAACTATGGGGAAGGGGGGACTGGGTATGATGTGCTTGCTACAATGCACATGTGGACGTTGGAGTTGTGGAGTTGATTCTCTCCTCCTTCTACCTTCCAGGTTGCCAGGCTTGCACAACAAACATCTTTACCTACTGAACTACCTCAGTGGCCTTAAAAGTCAGTTTTTATTTATTTGACTTTTTGTGTAGGGTCCGTATTCTTAAACATCAACTGATAGACTTGAATAAGTTTCTTAAAGGTGGTATTATGTATTAATAAATCGTAAGACCCACTTAACCCTGCCAGACTAGGTTCACTTTGTAGGAAGTCCATATATATTGTTTTACATATACTGCAAATCAAGTCCTGGAAAGCTTTAGCCTTACAATGGGGGTAGGACAAGATCCAGTTTGAATGTTTTACTGGTGATTAATTTTCATTCTGAAATAATTCCTAATAAAGGTGGTTAAGAATTGTTTACGTTTCAAAGTAGTTTTCTGAATTGTCCTGTAGGTGGCACCATTATAATTTGCCCACTCATGTATTTTGCTTTGTACAAAGATCTACTCTTGTTCCATCTTTAGATCTTTTTTGTTGTTAGTGATTGCTTATGTATGGTCTATTCACTCTCAACACTTATTGTTGCCTGGTAATGATTGTTCAAGTGATGAATTAAACTAGGCCAAGTAGTAGAGAACTGTGTAAGTATTGCTAATAATTTAGGGAAACAACCACTTTTCATTCCATTTTTTAGCGCTCAGGAATTATGAAATTTTTATTTTTAAATATTGTTTTGAAGCACTGAAGAATGTAGGTGTAGAGTAACATTTGAGTTTGTATGTTTCCTCTTAGCTGTATGACTTTGAGAAAATTACTTAACTATTTTGAAAAGACTTCCATCCTGCAGCAGCTTGCAAGTTGAGAAGGTCAGGGAAACCATATTGTCTTGGGTATAATTAAGTTCACAATGTCTAGCACTTAGTAGGTTCTCAGGTTTTTTTCTAAATGAATATATGTTTTTGCATGAATGCCATGAAAATTACGAGTGTAAAAGTGGTAATAGTATACATCAGAGGTGTTAGCTGCTTTCCTACCAACAATAATAGAAAATTCTGTTCTTCTAGTACATGAATTTTCTGTATGCTCATATCCCCATTTTACAATGCTGTTAATTAGTTTGCCTACTTACTGAGGCATGTCATAAATGTGTGGAGGTTAATTTCTGGCTAGCAAGAATGTAGTGAAGATTAGCATTTATATAATACAATTAACAGAATGTCTGCCATATAGAATTACTGAAGAGATGCTGCTTATTAGTTGTAGTTGTATTAATAATAATTTTAAGCAGCTTTTTCTTTCATATCACATTTATCTCACAACTGTTAATATTTATTTAGAATATTTCTCTTATTAATTTCATGTTCATTGCCTAATATTTAAAAATATATGTGCTCAATACTATTGTCCTCACTTTATATTTGAAGGCACCATAAAAGAAACGAATAGCTTAAAGTTGTTCAACTATCAGTGACTAATTTATATTTTTAAAGCTTATATTTTTGCTTTTCAGTGTAGAATAATTACTTCTTGAGCCTGAATTAAGAGAAAGTATATACATCTGTTGTATCCTTGTCGTTTATTTTTCTTATTCGTACATTTTCGTTTTTCTCTTTTTCTTCTGTCCAAACAATTTTATGTCCCACATTTCTAGATCATAGATAGATTTTAATCTCCTGCTGTGCTGATGCTGCTACCAAGATTATGAATATTTTCTCCTATCCATACCAATGTCTAATTTATTAATGACTCAGTTGTTTCCCCATCCCCAGGCCCACAGCAAATATTAAAAACAGCTCTATTTCCTGACTTAATTTTTAAAGTCATTTCATGTACTCCTTACCATTTAACACTTGTTAAATGTATCTTCAAAAACTGTGTGCTGTAGATGCCTGTTGCTATGTAACAAACTAACCTTAGAACTTAGAGTGACTTAAAATAGTAACCATTTTCTTATTGTTGATCAGGAATTGAGTTGGTTCTTAGCTTTGGTGATATGCTTTTGATGGTGATTGCTTGATGTTGTTGGCTGGCTGAGTGAGTGAGTCCAAGCTAGTTTCTGACAGATAAACCCTGATGGAGATATGCAGAAGTCTGGGTATCTCAGCTGCTACACCTTTGAACAGAATTATCTCTGTGGCTGTTTCATGGTCATCTAACATTTCTTAGGACCCAGCCTTTGGAATTCCAGAAGCAGTTTGCACTGTATTTTATTTGCCATGCAAATCACAAAGGTCAACCCAGATTCCAGAGGGAAATTAGATTTCAATAAGGACTAGCAAAAAATGTGTAACTGAGCTGGGCAGTTGTGGTACATGTCTTTTATCCCAGCACTTGGGAGGCAGAGACTGATCTCAGTGAGTTCGAGGCCAGCCTAGTCTAAAAAGTGAGTTCCAGGACAGTCTCCAAAGCTAGAGAAACCCTGTCTTGAAACCCCTTCCCCTCCCTGCCAAAAAAAAGTGTAACTGTTTTTAATCTGCCACCATGAATCACACCAATTTTAGATTGTGTAAATCCAAGTGAAAACTGAATTGGTTATAAAGAGTACAAATGATTTCATGTTTTTCTCTTGCTGCTGACAAATTTAAGCACTTACTTGTTAGAATCAGAACAGCTATAACTGGAGTTAATTTTCTCCTGGAGATCAACCAAAGCATTTATTGGTTTGATTTGAAAGATGAAGTTGGTTTTGTTATCATTAAAACTATGAATCCTTTTTCTTCTAAATATATAGTCTCCCTTTAATAACCTGCTTCTTGGTTAATACTGTAATACTATATACTTTCATCTCATATCCTGAGCTTACAAATTTATAGGTTTGGGGACCTAGAGAGATGTCTCAGTGCTTAAAAACAAAGAGGACCCGAGTTCAGATCCTAGCACCCATGTTTGGTAGCTTATAACCAACCACCTATAACTAAAGCTCTAGCGGATCCAGTGTGATGGTTAAGTAAAAAGCTGCAGTCCAGAGTCACAGCAGTGGGCAGCAGGCCATGAGACCATGCCACAGCTCCCTGAGCAGCAGCAAGCAGCGGACACGGGATCCTGAGACCATAGCAGGCCACGAAGGCAGCCCGGTCCCAGGCAGGAAGCCGCGTGGTGGGTGAGAGACCTAGGGATAGGCAGGCCACACGGAGTGAAGTTGAATATTTATTTAGTGGGGTTATGGAAGGGAAGGGGAGAAGGGAAGAGCAGAGAGAGGGGCAAAGAGAGAGAGAAACAGAGGGAGGGAGGAGAGAAGTGGGGAAAGGGAGAGACAAAAGCTACCTCAGAGAGAGAGAGAGAGACAGAGAGACAGAGAGACAGAGAGAGAGACAGAGAGAGACAGAGATGGAAAGGAAAGGACTCAGGCTGGGAGCTGAAGATCAGCTTGCCTTGGTGGGTAGGGGAGGGAGTGGGTGTGTTTTGTCTCTTAAAGGGATAGGACAGACCATTACATCCAGTGCTCTTTTCTAACCTTCCTGGAGCACCTACACTCTCACTCATGCAACTTAAAAAAAAAATCACTTTAAAATAAACCAAAATAATTTGTAGAGATTAGATTCAAAGAAAGACAAGAATCTTCTATTTTTAATTTTTGAGTTGTATTGTCTCTTCTCACTCATCAAGTTGTGTAACTTTTGTATGTTACAAATAATATTTCTATGAATTAATAATAAAGACTTGTATTTTATTGAGGGGAAATATCAAGGTATATTTTTAGTTAAATGTCAAAATTCATATGCAAGCTTATAGATATTAAAGATTGTGCCTTTTCTGAATGAAAAAGAAAGTACTTGAGGTTTTTGAACCAAGAAAAGCAACGGTATATTTTAATAAAATTGCTGACTACTATGTAAAACTACCTAGGAGTACCAAGGAGCTGCATTAGACACAATCAAGTGCAGTACGTACACAAAAAGATCAATTGAGAAAGGGTAGTGGCTAAGAAACAGTCACCTTCTATGTAGATTTGAAGACAGGGGCTTCTTGTTTTATACCCATTCTTATTTTTGTTTGTTTAGAGTGATTTCATCATCACAGTGGGTCCTTAAGTTAGCAACCCTTTCCTTAATATTAGTGTATGTGTACTGAAGTGTGCGGATTTATACGTCAAGCATTATAAACTTTAAATGTAAATAACTCAAAAAAATATTTTGATCAGATAATACTGCTAAGTGTGTTTCATATATGTGTACATGATCATGTGCATATGTATGTAGAGACCAGAGGTTAGTTTTGGGTTTCTCTCTCTTATCCTTTTATTTCTCTGTATCATTTTGTAAGACAGGATCCCTGGAGTTCATTAATTCAGCAAGATGAGCTGGCCTGTGAGTTCTGGGGGATCCTCTTGTCTCTGTCTCACCCTGGCTAGGATTACAGACATGCACCACCACACCTGCCTTTTTCTGTCTTACATGGGTGCTGGGGATTTGAACCTAGCTCTTCATGCTTGCACAGCAGGTACTTTACACAGTGTGCTGTCTCTTTAGTCCTCTCTTTTGGTGGGAAATTAGAAAGTGACTTTCTCAAAAACCAGTTTGTTTCGTAGAATATATGTGTGGAAAAAACTTTGATGGTCAACAATTTAGTGTTGACTTTTCTTTATAGTTTAAAACTAAATGGCATTATAGTAGGCAATGAAACAGTGGTTTTAATGCTGCAATAGAGCAAGAGACCTAATCAATTTAGAGACTATTGTTAGGGTTGAAGTTGCCTATGAAGGTCTGTATAGAAATGTGTGGTAAGTAGCTTCAGATATGGTAATAGTCCAAGTAAAAATTATTTGAAATGACTAACATTCTTTTGTTAGCAATGCTGTTTCCTGTTGCACAGGCAGAAATTATATTGTTCTGGCAAGTGTTTAAGCCATCTAGGGAGAGGCAATTGGAAAATGGTTTTGGCTTAAAAATCTTTCTCAGTGAGTGCTGACTTTCCTTTCTTCCCTTTCATGAGGTGTGGTTGGCTATATAGTTTTCTGTGTCCACACTACATGGAGTTTTCTGGATGAAATTATTGTAGCTTCAAGTGTTACTACAGTTACTAAGTCATTTACAGTTTCTAGTCTTCCTTCTAGTCTCAACCAATCCCTGGTTTTTCCAGCATCTCTTTTTTTCTATTTCATATTTTCAAATTCATCAGAAAAGTGAACTTTGGAAATTTCTTCAAGAGCAAAATTAGATTTCCTTCTATTTAACTTAAGTTTCTCACATTTTAAAGATTTTTAAAATTATATATGTCTGCCTGAATGTGTGTATGCCACTTGCATGCCAGTAACTGAAGTTTTTACTGTCCATCAGTTGTGTGCTGACAACTGAATTGGATCCTCTGCAAGAACAGCTAGGGCTCTTAATTTTCAACTCTCTCACATTATTTTTTTAAAACTAAGTTACTTGGGAGCCAGCAAGACGGCTTAGCTGGTAAAACACTTTCTGCATAAGCCTGTCATCCCAAGTTTTACCATGGGAACCCACAGAAAGGGGGAAGGCAAGAACCTACTCTACAAAGTGATTCTCTGACTTCGACATGCGTGGCTTGGTGCACATACATGAGAGTAACAGACACACACACACACAATTAATGGTAGCAAAATACATTTTAAAAATATAGACTAACTTATTTTCCTAAATTGTGAAAAAACATGATTCTCTGAAAGAACAGTACCACCCCAACTGGGTTAAAATTGGTTGGAGAGCAGATTAAGGAGCTTGTAGATCCTGAGTCTGTAGATCTCATATGCTGAGAAACATCAACACTACATGGCTGTGTGTTGTAAGAGAACAAGCCCAAGATTTTAACATCCAGAAAAACTTGGAGAGAGCAAAAGCTAAATTCAGGAAGGAAGCAGGATTTTACCTTACCTTGTAATGAACTTTATATTGGTTAATAGATAACTCCAAACCCAGATACTTCTAAGCTAGATAAAACTTCTAATGAAGTTATAGACTTACTGAGTTCTAATGATACATATAATACAAACTGATTACTGCTTCCCTGGTTTCATACTAATGAAGAACTTTATCATGTGTTTTATTTTACTCATGAAGAAAAAGTGTCACTTTCTGGGAAGTATCATAATCTACTCCCTCTCATATTGAAAAGCAGATTTTTCCTGGGATCAATGGCTCATGCCTTCAGTCCTATCCCTCGGGAGGCAGAAACTAGCAGGTCAGATCTCTGGGAGTTTGAGCCTAGTCTGGTCTCCAAGGATACAAAGGATATATAGGGAGACCCTGATTTCCAAGCAGGGCCAGATTTTAGTATTGTAGTATTGTGAAAATATCTTTTTCTTCTGCTTAAGGTTTTTTTTTTCCCCTAAACAGACAATATAAACTTTTGGTTAGAAAACTATTATAAAAGAAACTGGTTCAAGATTTTAAAGATTATTTCTGATTTAAAGAGCCTAGAAACTCAAGATAATAAGAAATAGCAGAATTTCAATTATATGTGTATGTGTGTGCCTTTATCCACTAAAGCATCTTACCAGTCAAGGAAAGGTGTTTAAAACTAAGATGGATTACTCTCTAGATAAAAGGGTTTTTCTTTCGCAATTTATTGATGTGTAATTTACATAATAGAAAGTTCATGCATTGTACATCCATAATTACATGGTTTCCTGTCTTAGAATTTTACGTGGCTCCATAAATTTTTCCTCAAAATTCAGCGTCATTCTCAACAGCAGTGCTTAGTTCCACTTATTTTACTTTAACTGTCTCTTTTCTTCTCTGCTTCAGACTTCATTTGCTCTTTTACTAGTTTCTTAAAGTTTGGAAACTTTAGGTAATTAGGATTTGTGACTTTTCTAATACATGTTGGTGGGTGAGGATGTAGCTCAGTGGTGGGGTGATCGCCCAACATGTGCCAGGCCATGAGCTGGATCCCCAACATCAAAAAGAAAAACCAACAAACAAAAGTCACATTAACTATCCTTAATCTGAAATGTTACAAAATCTGAAACTTTTAAATAGGTTTCATTTTGGATTTTTAAATTTGGGATGCTCAACTAGTAAAGTCTATGCAAATTTACTAAAATTTCGAAACACCTCAATTCTGAATAAGTCTGGCCTTGAACATTTCAAGAGATGCATCATCTGTTTAGGCATTTAAAGCTATAAATTTCTGTATAAACATTGCCTTAGCATCCCATGAAGTGTGTGTTGTATTTTTACTCAGCTCAAAATATTTAATGTCCATTGTAATTTCTTCTTTGACTGGTGGGTTTTCCTAGATTTTCTTTTTTTAATGAATTTTGAGTTCATTCTTTTGTCTTTTTAAAAATGTCTCAGTTATAGATGTTTTGAGATTTATTTAAGTCAAGTGGGTTGATAGTGTTCCTGAACTCATTTATATCTGTGCTGATTCTATTTCATTTTTCATCATTTATGTTTATCATTTTGTTTTTTGCTTGTGTTTTTTGGTAGTTTTATTTTTAATCTATTTATGAATGTTGTCTTCCTGATGTATTGATTCTTTTATTATTATAAAATATCCCTCTTTGTCTTTAAATTCTTTAAAGTCCATTTTGTATGCTATTAATATCCACTCCAACTTTCATATTGTTATTATATGTATGGCAAAACTTTTAACTTATTTGTATCTTTGAATGTAAGATATGTCTTTTGTAGAAATGTGTGCATGTCTTGTTTCATGTGGCAGTATCTGCTTTATGAATGGTATGTTTATTCTTTTCCTATTTAGTATAATCATTGATACTTTATCATTGATACTTTATTATATTTGCTCTTTCCATTTTTTCTTCCCTGCCATATTTTGTGTTAAGTATTCTTTTAGGGTACCAAGTTCCTATGTAGATTTTTTTTAAAAAAACTACTTTGAGTTTATTTAGAAGTTCCCATCCTAATTTATCACAACTACCTTCATATTTGAATTTATTGGGGGAAATAGTTCCTTTAATGAAATTTTAAGTAGATTATCTAGAATGAGAGCTAATTTTTCAAAAATATTTTCTCTAAACAATCATAAGATTTTACTTCTACCTTGATAATGATGGCTATTTTGTATCTCTGAATCTATGGTGTTGTCAGTTCTGGGAGTTTGCCTTAATAGTTAGCTATTTATGTTGGTATCCAGTGAAATTTACATTCACCCAAGTGTAGTATCGGAACCTTTACTTATTTCAAAGTTACTTAGAAATTTTCACTTTACCCATTATACCTGAAGTAATAATGATGTTTTCTTAAGTAGTTCATAAGTGTATGGCTCTTCTCATTTTCTTATAGTCCTGTATAGGTCAGGTTGACCTTGACTTCTAGATATAGGCTCTAGCCTGTACCCAAAGTGTTCTTATCAGGTATCTATCCTTCCTTTTAATAAATTCATGTTTATATATTCCCAGTACAGTTGTTTAGGAAGTGTCTTAGTTAGGGTTTCTAATGCTGTGAAGAGATATCATGACCATGGCAACTCTTACAAAGAAAAGCATTTCATTGTGGTGGCTCACTTACAGTTTAGAGATTTAGTCCATGGCAGGAAGCAAGGCAGAATGCAGTCAGGTGCTGAAGGAGCTGAGAGTTCTTACATCTTAACCCACAGGCAACAGGAAGTCGCCTAAGACACTGGGCATGGTTTGAGCATATATGAGACCTCACTGATCACCTCTGCACTTCCTCCAACAAGGCCATACCTACTCCTAAAAAGCCACACCTCCTAATAGTTCCACTCCCTTTGGGGGCTTTTTTTTTTTCAAACCACAATAGAAGGGAAAGAGTCTACATTTCTACATTTCAACTCACTGAACTCAAAAAATTTATAGTCAGAGTACTACTTCTTTCAAAAATCCTGGAATTTTTTCTTCATGGTAGTAATTGATAATATATCAATTGTTGCTGTTTGTGTTTGGTTGTAGAATTTGCTTTTTCTCTTAATAATAGTGATTTTGGAATATGTTTAACATGCATAGTTCAAAAAGTCAAAGTTTTTTTTTAAAGGCTACACTTTTGAGTCTCATTAACTTCATTCCTGAATTACTTATAGATACCTATCTTACTAGTTTCAGGGTTTTTTTTTTAATTAAGCAATTACCTATCTATATTCTTAATTCACCTTCATGGAAGAGAAAACCACACTCTGTATACTTTGTAACATGTTGCTTTTTTTTTTCCTTAATATATTTCAGAAATTATTCCACATTGCTTAGAGGTCTGTTTAGGGTGTGTGTGTGTGTGTGTGTGTGTGTGTGTAAGATTTTTTTAATAATATTTCATAGTGCCTTTTTCAGCTTCTTAATGCATGTTTACCTAAGTTGAATATGGTACCACACACCTGTAATCCCAACATTCTAGAGACTGAGGCCACATAATAACACTATCTTAAAAAAAAAAAAACTAACAAAACAAAACCCAAGGAGGGAAAGGGGGTAGGCGATGAAAATATGCTGTCGAGTTGTGCTCAAACACATAACCTGTCTGTTTGGTCCTCCTGTAGCAGTGATACAAGCATGATCTTTGCCTGCCTAGCTTATATGTATAATTTGTTCAGTATTGCTAAATTCAACTTCATTTTGCTTTCTAACTAGTAGCGAGAGTACCTATTTGTCATTCTTAGCAAAAGCTGTTTGCCACTTACATGGTAGGCAAGATTTATAACTTTGCTGTCTCAGTGTAGTTTTAGTTTGTATGACAAATATTAAATGTGAGATTTTCTTTTATTGTAAAAGCTATTTCAGTTGCTTTTCTGATTTTAGTGGTGAGTTTTAGTTCTAAATTGGTTTTACACATTTAAAATGAGGGTGAAACTAGTTGAGCTATTGTAAACAGTAGATCTAGGTAACTATCAAAATACATAACTCACTGTAGATAAGAATCTTTCTCCTCGTGTATACCTCAGAATATAGGTTTTGTATTGCCTTTAGTTAGGTAGCCTGGTAAGTTTGTTATATATAACATTCCTTTCTACAAAGGTCAATTTGCAGGATATTGAACAATAGGAACAGTTTTGAAATATTGCCTAATATAAGGTATTCATCAGCTTTTTGGCTTTAATTCATTAAAATTATATATGTTACATACAACATTTATCTGTAGTTAGTAGCACTGGTTTTATAGTTTGTGACCATAGTCCACTCATCTATGTATGCAATATCAGTCTTACTTTGAAAATATTCTATCTTATCTGAGGCATCTGTATAGAAATAGAATGTTTGCAGAATTAGCTTTTTTCCCTTCTTTCTATTTTGTTTTGTTGATTTGCTGTGGTCTTATATAGGTGAGGCTGACTTCAAACTCACTGTATCGCCACTGTACCTGTATAGCCACAGATGATCTTTGAACTCTTGATCATCCTGCCTCCACCTCCCAATTACCCAGGTGTTAGGATTACAGGTATGTGCCCCCACAGCTGGGTTGGATAAAGTTCTTATGTCAGAGGCTGGAAAGAATGTTCAGTAGTTATGAATACATGTGACCCTTGCTTAGGACCCGGGTTCAGTTCTCAGCACCTACATGATGGCTCACAACCTTTCTAACTTGAGTCCCAGGTGGGTCTGACACTCACTCTGGCCTCGACAGGCTCCTGCACACGCATCATACATATAAACTCACAGAAGCACACACACATGCACATAAAAATTAAGCATGCCATTTTAATGTGATTGTGTAACCATATATACTTTTGCCCTAAAGAATACCAAACTCTTCTTAGTATGGCGCATCTGACCTGTTCCAAGTCTCTGGCAAAATCTTGCACCTAGATTCCTCCTCCCAGTTTTTCTCTCTTTGCCCTGAAGTCCTGCCTATTCTTTCCTGCCTAGCTATTGGCCACTTAGGTCTTTACTAAACCAATCAGAAGGCATCTTATGTAAATTTAAAGTGTAAACAAATATTCTCAAATAGTGCTCTTCTGTAGCTCTTCATTACTAATCCCCAGCACCTGTTTCCTGTCTCATTATTACAGTGTTTCTCGAATTACATAAATGGAATCATATAGTATATAGCCTTTAGAATAGCATTTTTCCACTTGGCATAATCTTGAGATTTCCAAGTTGCTGTATGTGCCTATAATTTCTTGCTTTCTATTCTTGAGTAACATCATTCATTTCTTGTTATGGATCCACCACAGTTTAACTGCAGTGCAGGATGTTTGGTGTTTCTAGCTTTGGGATATCACAGCTAAAGTTTCTATGAGTGTTTGTGTACTCAGGTTTCATTTCTTAAATGAAAAAGGATATACACTTGCCTTTTATTTAACATTATTTAACATTTATCTCTGTCCTTTAAAGTTTATTGAGGCAGTTGAGGAAGATAATTTTTCTTTTCAAAGGCTTGAAGCACTTTCTAATCTGATAGACATTTATTATAATTCAAATTAACTTTTTTCTTAAGGCAAGTTCTCATTAAATAGTATAGACTGACCTTTAACTCATGATCTTAATGCCTCAGTTTCCTGAGTGCTAGGATTACAAGTGTATGCCCCCATACCTGGCTTTAAGATAAAAGTCCAAGTACCTTCTGAGACTCAAGGTAATCTCTTTACTGTAACCCCCTGTAAAATCAAAAAGCAATTATATGCTTCCAGAATACAATGACACAGAATATGTATGACCATTTCAAAAAGGAGTAGGGGCACAGTGAGGAAATACTGGCCTAAAGCAATGCTGAAATTGGGCAAACTCCCAAATCCTATAGCTTCATATCTGATGTCAAAGGACTTAAATGGCTCTATCCTCCCAGCTTTAACTGCTCGCACCACACTTCTCTCTTGTGCTGTTTTCACGTCCTGCATGCAGCTCTTTTTGGCAGATAATCCCATCACTCTGGCATCTCTAACATCCTGTGTTCCCCAGCGCAACCCGGGGTTCACTTTCACAGCTGCATGCAATGCCCCCAGCAGCTCTCTTTAACTCTGGAAGATTTCACAACCTTTTTTGATGATTGTATCCTTCAAAAGCCAGACCACATGGACAATACCGCCAAGTTTGACTGCCTGCTTGGGATTGAGCCTGGCCTTCTTGAACCACATTTGCAGCAGCCTTCCTTTGTTGCCTTTTTGGAGCAGAAAAAATGTTTGTCTTTTCTTTTTACAAGTTGGAAGCTTTGCTGTGGTGTTTTAACAATGATCTTACCTTCAATTTATGGGCAGCAACCAAGCGCAATGATTGTCTGGGAAGTCTCTTGACCAACAATTCAAAAGGAAATTTCCCATGCCTGGCCTGGGGGTTTTGTTAGATAGTATATGTCTTTTGGGGGGGCATCTTCACCCCACATGACATAACTTCATTTTATATATACATATATGTATATCCCATCCTTCTCCAGGATGTAGCTGGCTGAGTATAGTTCTCATCCCTTATTAAGGATACTTTTCTTTGCAAGAGATGGAGACCATTATAGAAAACCACAACCGATCAAAATGCAGAGTTATATGTCTACAACACAACTCTTGCACCTAAAGTTGACGGATCATTGTGAACGAAGGAGTGGAAAGACTTTAAGGGCCATAGGAACAGAGATTTTTACTGTGAAATTTGTCTCCTAGAAACGTCAGAATCTATATCCATGTAGTCTGTATAGCTGCCTAAAGTTGATGACCAATAGACAATATAATGTGAAAGGAAAAAAGCTTACATGCCTCACCCAAGACAAAGAACTAAAAGCAACAAAGAATGCTAAGTGAGATAGTCTTTCCCACAATAATTGGTTATCCAATATCAAATGGTTAGCCCTGAAAACATATATACAAGTAAAATATAGACTGAGCAGATTGTTTTTAGGTACACATGTATCTGTTTAACAATTAAAGAAAAAGAGGCTATAAATTTGAAAGAGATCATGGAGGGATATATGGGATGGTTTGGATAAAGGAAATGGAAGAAGAAAATGTAATTATAATCTCAATTTTCAAAAATATATGTGTGTATTATGTATGTATATATATAAATGTGTATTTGTGTGTGTGATTCTAACTAAACACAATATGATATCCCTATGGCTTTTCCAAACATCCTTGTTGTTATTCCCAACCTTTTCCCCCTTCCCAGTCTTTCGCATTTCCTGTTTGCACCTGTGTCCATCTATTTCTACTCTATAGCTACCCCCACCCCCCGGCCGGCCCCAATTGCAGTCCCTTTTTTTCTTACTCCTGTCTATGTTTACTCTGGACTATCTACTCACATGTGAGAATTCAGAGCTAGGATCCACAAATAAGAAAGAAAATTTGACTAAGTGTGGTGGCACACATCTTTAATCTCAGCATTCAGGAAGCAAAGGTAGGTGGATCTCTGTGAGCTCAGTAAGGAGTTCCAGGCTAGCCAGTACTAACTATGTAATAGGTAGGACCCAACCAGGAGATGAGGCAGCTAGGACAGAGGGATGGAGAAAAGGAGAGAGAGAACATATCCGAACAAGTATCTGTGGAGTAGAATGTCAAGTCCTTCAGGCATCTGCTGAGGAGTGGTGTAGTTGTTCATATCGTAGATCTATTTTTAACTTTTCGAGAATCTTCAAAACTTACTTCTAGGGATTCTCCACCAATTTTCAGTTCCACCAACAGTGAGTAATTGGTCCTTGCCAGCATTTGTTTCCAGCTGTTGTCTTGATCTTAGCCATTCTGAGTGAGATAAGGTGAAATCTGAAAGTACTTTGAATTTGCATTTCCCTAATTGCTAAGAATGTCCAATACTTTAAAAGATTTTTCTTAGCTATTTTTTTTCTTTCAAGAACTCTGTCCTGATCCATAGCCCACATTTTAATTGGGTTGCTTCTTTTTGGGTTTTGTTTGTTTAGTTGATTGGTTGGGTTTTTTTGGTTTTTTGGTTTTTTTTTGAGACAGGTCTCAGCTATATAGCTCTGGTTGTCAGGAACTCACCTTGTAGACCAGGCTGGCCTGACTATGCTGGGATTAAAGGTGTGTGCCACCATGCCCTGCTTTCTTATTTTCTTGACTCTATTTTGAGTTCTTAGTGTGTTCTAAATATTAATCCTTAATCAGACGCATAGCTGGCAAAAAATTGTCTCCCACTCTGTGGACTTCCTCCTTACTTGATTGTTTCCTTTGCTACACAGAAGCTGTTTAGTTTTATGAGGTCCTATTTGTCTATTGTATGCCTTAATTCCTGGACAAATGGAGTCCTAGTCAGAAAGTACTTATCTACACACCTGTTTTCTCTATGATTTATCATTGGCTGTTTCCTTGCCGGCAGCTTGCTTACTTTTCCAGGTACTTTGAGAGTCAGTTCTCAGCTACTGCTGTCTTCTAGCAGTTTCAGTGTTTCACCTTTCACTCTGAGGTCTTTGATCATTTGTAGTTGATTTTTTGCAGGTCAGAGATAGAGGTCTAAGTTCATTCCTTTACATGTGGGCCTTTAGTTTTCCCATAGGTACTAACATTTCAAACTCAGAAAATTAACAGAAAGAAGGAAACTTGTAAGTTAATTTTCCTTAAGTATATTGTGTTGAGTCCAGATAATTTAGTATTATAATTTAAATGAAAGTGTTTTGTTTGCTTTTCTGTTTTTGTTTAAAACTAATTGTGCTAAAACATAATTTGAAAGCTAGGTGGTGAACTCCTGTAATTCCAACACTGAGAGGAGCTAAGGCAGGAAGATCAAGAGAGTCTTCTTCAAAAACCACCATAATTCAGAACTACATAGATGGCTCATGGGTTAATAAGTACATGTACTATTTACTTACCACTCTTGCAGAAGATCCACATTTGCTTCCCAGCAACCACAGAGCAACTCAGAACCACCTGTAACTCTAGTTCCTGGAGATCCACATAAAGATGTGAAATAAAAGAAATATTTTGAGAAGTCTTTTTGCATACCTCATTTCTGTACTCCTAATTTTTGCTTATTTCCTTCACAACAAAAATCCCCTATGGTGCTGCAAGGTTTCCTTTCTTGATCATTTCACCATCCAAAAAAACAAACAAACAAAAAACAATCTGGATAAAGGAAATTACTAACAACCCAAGAATATAGAACAGAAAAATAAATACTCAAGTCATTAGGCGAGAGCAATTTAAAAAGATGAAAATTAGTCAAGAGATACATGCATTGTAGATCATAAGACTCTATCATTAACATGTCACTACTGTTCAAATTAGTAGGTATACAAATTTGTATACTTAACATAATCCCAGTAAAGTTTTAGAAATTGTCAATGATTGTAATCCATCACTGTAAAAACTCTAGAACCATAGTGATTTTTTTCCTAAATAACAAAATAAACTTTATTGATTTTTATTGAGCTCTACATTTTTCTCTGCTCCCCTCCCTGCCTCTCCCCTCTTCCCTTCAACCCTCCCCCCAAAGTCCCCATGCTCCCAATTTACTCAGGAGATCTTGTCTTTTTCTACTTACTACCCATGCAGATTACATCTATGTATGTCTCTCTTAGGGTCTTCATTGTTGTCTAGGTTCTTTGGGATTGTGATTTGTGGGCTGGTTTTCTGTTTTCTGTTTAAAAACCACTTATGATTAAGTACATGTGATAATTGTCTTTCTGGGTCTGGGTTACCTCACTCAAAATCCATTTGCCTCAAAATTTAAGATGTCGTTATATTTTCTGCTGTGTAGTACTTCATTGTGTAAGTGTACCGCATTTTCCTTATCCATTCTTCGGTCGAGGGGCATTTAGGTTGTTTCCAGGTTATGGCTATGACAAACAATGCTGCTATGAACATAGTTGAGCACATGTCCATGTGGC
>LOEQ01000907.1:140854-171894 GCA_001685075.1 Bramus lutescens | reverse complement strand
TTATTTGCAGATGATATGATAGTGTACATAAGTGACCCAAAAAACTCTACCAGATCCTACAGCTGATAAATACCTTCAGTGATGTGGCAGGATACAAGATCAACTCAAAACAATTAGTAGCCCTCCTGTACACAAAGGATAAAGAAGTGGAGAGGGAAATCAGAGAAACATCACCTTTCAAAATAGCCACAAATCAAATAAAATATCTTGAGTAACACTAACCAAAGAAGTGAAAGACCTATTTGACAAGAACTTTAAGACTTTGAAGAAAGAAATTGAAAAAGATAACAGAAAATGGAAAAGATCTCCCATGCTGTTGGATAGGAAGGATCATTATAGTAAAAATGGTAATCTTACTGAAGGCAATCTATAGATTCAATGCAATCCCCATCAAAATCCCAACACAATTCTTCACAGTCCTTGAGAGAACAATAATCAACTTCATATGGAAAAACAAAAAAACCCAGGATAGCCAAGATACTTTCTAAAAGTGAAATTCTTGAGGCAAGATTACATGTGCATTTCAGTTTGCTGTAAGATACAGTCTTCCACAAAATCTGCCAGCAGATACTCTATTGCAGACCCATACCAATTTGAATACTATTATAATTTTTGCCACTTGTTTTATTTGCATTTTTTCCTTGCATGAAGGAATCATAAAATTTTAAGGGAAATTAATGAATTTTTTAAAAAAAGGAGTCCCCCCAAAAAAAAATATCCTTGGCAAGTACTTACAGGTTCTTCAGACTCATAGTAAACTAAATTGAAGTAGTATTTTGTTGTAACTAAGCAATCTTTTCATTAAACCACAAGCCATTCTTAAGATCTTTATTACTTAGTATAATTTGTTGATTTATTTATTAGTATCATAATGGATATTTTGCTTTTGTATTAACTATTTATTTCTGTTGTCATATAAATAACTTTTGTTAGAAAGTGACAAGTCTATGAAAAAATAGCATTCCTAGTTAAGAGTACTGGCTGCTCTTTCTGATAGAAAGTAGTGTTTCTACAGATTACTCTTAATAAGTATAGTGAAAATTCTAAGTATTTCTACCAATTTATACTCTTCATACTCTTAGATTCCTGTGAAATTAATATAGTTGAGTGATGCGGTTTTTTGTTTGTTTTCTGTTTTTCGAGACAGGATTTCTGTATGTAACAGCACTAGCTGTCCTGGAACTAGCTTTGTAGACCAGACTGGTGGCATATTCTTTGATTGTAATCATTTGCTCACCATGTAGTTAAAGCATTGCTGCCTGTGTAGATACTGTTATGTCCCTCCCCCCTTTTTTATTCCGTTTTGAATTGATGTCAGAGTGTGTAAATACGTGCACACCACTAAGAAAAATACAGTCTCATGATTGCTTTTATTGTTATCCCAATTTATATGTGGTCATTTTTAGGCTGAAATCCTTAGCTTGAGGTTGGATTTGTTGTACATTCTACTTAGTAAATTAAAGTCAGGTATTTCCCCAATAGAACCCTCTCCTTACTGTTTGTTAGTTCCTATCTGAATCAAATATGCTTAAATATGGCAGTTTATGTGTATGACAATGAACTGTAAGTGAATAACAAAATATTTTTATGATGTTCTGTAAATAATTTGCATTTGATGATTTGGTACATTGGAATTTCCCTGTTGATATAAAGTTAAAACAAACATTGGTTTTTAGTGACCTGTTTCATTCAGATTTTAATTTCTATTCTATATTTTAAAGTGTTTGATGTTGCTGCTAAATGTGTAGTGTTGCTTAAATTTCTTTAGTGAGTCTTAGAATATTAAATTAACAAGGGAAGTTCAAACTGGAGCAGAAGGACTAGAGTATAGGCAATAGTAAGTACGTCTTTCCTCTACTGTTTCTTTTGCCATTTTTTTTCAGTAGGCTTCTACCACCACATTTTATTCGTCACCCATCAAGAAAAGGTGTGGGCAGGGGTTGTGTTACTTAGCTACCCGTTAATAAGTATATAGATATAAAAATTATTGGAAGAAGACAAGAAGTGATTATAATGACAGGATAGCTATTACCTCTCTAAGGAATTAGGTACTGTCCTGTTTGGTGCTATGAATGTTCACTTTGTAACTGCTAAGCCTTACGGCTGCATTTTGCATAACTTGTTTGCCTATATTTATAATTTAAAATGTGCAGAAGGATTCTGAGTACCACATACATATCTACTCAAAAAATATTTTTGAGGGGTGCCAGTGTTTGGTGTGGTTAGGCCACAGCGTACTGTACATGTTGGAGGACAACATAGGGGAGTCAGTTCTCTCCTTCCACTATGTGAGTTCCAGGGACTAAACTCAGACCTTCAAGATGCCTAGCATCTGGCTTTACCTGATGACCCATTTTGCTTGCAAAGTTGGGTTAAGATGTATGAATAAGGGAAGCCATTTATCTCAAGTGATTGGAAGTTTACAGCTTAAAAACTTTTAGAGGTTCTCTTAAAAATAACTGACAAATAGTGCTGAAAATGGAGACATTTAAACCAGAAACACCTGCTGAGAAGTGCAGCTCAGCAACGGAGGCTTGTGCCTGTGCAGCCCAGGTTTTCCGTTCCCAGCACTGGAAAAGAAATTCATTAACAAAAACTAAATAGACAGTTTAGTTTTGATGTAGCATATACTAAAGCAGTTTATTAAAAGTATGTTTGTAATTAATGCACAGATTATTGGAATGTCATATTGTCTTTCATACAAAAATGTTACTGAAGCTGTAAATTGAAACTAAGAAGAAAAAAATCTGGAGACATTGAAAGGGAGAAAATGTTCAGTATTGCAAGGTATCCTTTATATGTGTGTACAAACATATAAAATGATGAATTACATCACGATAAATACTAAATATCGATCTTGAATTGTAGGATTTAAAATAAAGGAGAATAAAAGTCTTTTTACATAGGGAGACTATCATAATGAGATGCTCACACACACAAAAACACAGGAAGAATCCAAGAGAATCTGATAAGATGGATATTCTTCACAGGAGAGTAAAGTCTATTTAAGAGAGTGAAAAGAGAACTAACTAGACAAGAAATTAAAGTCAGATTAGTAAGTAAAAATTGAAATGTATTTAGAGTTTGGAAACGAATTCGTGTTTATCAAGTTTAAGTACCCCTCTCTGGCAGTTTATCCCAGTAATTAAGAAACAAACTGTGGAGCCAGGTTATGTCATTTGAATTCCACTCCACTACTTACTTTAAACTCCCTGTAATTACATCTTTCCTTATTAGTAAAATGCAGAAAACAGTAGTAACCTTCTGTACCCGGGTTGTTGTGAGGCCTAAATTTTAATGTATTCAAAGCATTTTGCAGAGTCTCATATATGGTAAGTGGTGTTTATAGTGACTTGTGTTAAATAGATTAAACAAATAGAGGCTGAGATTAGTTTTTAAATGATTAAGCATCCCTATACTAGTCATATATTTGACATAGTTCCACAAATAATATGTGGTTTTCTTTTGTGTGTGTGTTGCAGAGTTTGGGAAATGGAAAGTAATGACAGCTGGCACCTGAACTAAGTACTTTCCTAGGCAACACCATTCCAGAACTTCAGGATGAATGGGGATATGCCCCATGTCCCCATAACTACTCTTGCGGGGATCGCTAGTCTCACAGACCGTAAGTTTGGATAATTTATCTAATTTAAGTTTTGTTGTTTGCGAACATTCAGTTTTAGAGACACTTGAAATTATCTTTAATGTAAAGAACGGGAAAACGAATAATATATTTGATTGTTGAACCTGTGGGAGTAGCAAAATTAATATTGCTATCTAATACATAAATTAATTTTTGTTTCCTAAAGACTTTTAAAACATGACACAAAACTTTAAGAAATGCCAAAACTAAAGAAATGTGTTAACAAATAAGAATAAGGACTTTTTTAGAATGCATTTATAAAAACAGCACCCAAAATTGCTCTCCAGTAATGAGAACTTGAGAGCCCATCTTACCTATGTTCTAGTGGTGCTGGGTTTTGAATATCAGGTTGCCTATTGGTGAGAGCAGTATGATAATTACAGTATGGAGGTGGTTTGAAGTTACTCCAAAAGCATGATGCCCGGTATTTTAGTTGGAATTTTTTAACCTTTAAACAAATTAACAAATCCTCATTAAATGTGCTAACATTAAATAGTATAATTTAAGCTGCAAAATATTTATTTTCTGTTTGTTTGCTGTTTAGAGTAGAGTGGAAAAAAGAACTGTTTAGGAATTTATGGCAAGGATTTTTATTGTTCTTTAGGAATGTTGTATTCTGAATATTCTACTGTGAGCTATTTGTTTTTGTCTATTCTTAAGCTTTTAAAACTATATTGCATATCAGTGTACTATAGAGTCAGGTAGTGTTCTTGGTTTATTTGTCTCGAGAGTGCTACTAATCTGATCCATCTTGTAGATAAGTTACCTTCCAACCTTATGTCTCAAAGTTGTGCTTTATTTTGTTCATTCAAGTTTCTAAATGAAAATTAAGCGTGACTACAAAGAAGCTAAGTAATTTCTAGTACTATGGTTTGCAGTGGCCTGTGGTGTTTTGAGAGGGCTGATTTCTTGGGTTAATTGAGATTTTTTTTTCAGAGTGAAGAGTAATGTTTTCCAGTCATTTGTCACATTGATACTTATAATTTATTTTTAGTCCTAAAATTTATATAAACATACACATGTATAGAAAGACTTCTTATAGTCAGTCAATTTCTAATAATCTGCTTTTCCCTTGAATAGTCCTGAACCAGCTGCCTCTTCCATCTCCTTTACCTGCTACAACTACAAAGAGCCTCCTCTTTAACTCACGAATAGCAGAAGAGGTGAACTGCCTTTTGGCCTGTAGGGATGACAGTTTGGTTTCACAGCTTGTCCATAGTCTCAACCAGGTATCAACAGATCACATGTAAGTACAATCAATTTTATATCTAAAAGTAAAACGTTTTGTCTTGCTAAGAAAAATCAGCATTCCTTTTTAAGGAATTTCCCAAACATTCAGATTCATATTGGGGCAGGGGAGGGAGGTTGTTTGTGGTGGGTCTCGTGTATCCCAGGTTGCCCTTGAACTTGCCGTGCAGCTGGTGTTCTGCTACTTCTTCTTGAGGATTTCATGTGGTGCCACCATGCTCGGCTTATGTGTTGCTGGGACTCAGTTCCAGGGTCTCATATATGGTAGGTATGCCTCTGATAGTAAAGCTATTTCCACAGCCTACCTTTGGTTTTTGAGACAGCCTCACCTTAAAACCCAGTCTGACCTTGGACCCACTGTCCTTTTCTTGCCAACCTTGCAAGGACTAGAATATGTCTGAGTTATCACATAAGTTCGTACATTATTTTTAATGTCAGTACCCGTCTAGGAGTGGTGGCTTATGCCGTTAATCCCAGCATCCAGAGAGAGAGGCAGGCAGATCTCTATGAGTCCAAGGCCAGCCTGGTCTACATAACAAATTCCAGGCCAGTCAGGGCTACCTAGTAAAACCCTCTCTCTAAAAAGGAAGAAAAGAAAATGTCAGTAGCCAAGTGAGATTATAGCCAATTTTGAGGAGACTTTAAAGAGATTTAGGTAGGCCATAGTTGATTTATGACAATAGTTTTGACCCATACACATCGATGCAGATCTTTTCAACTTACAGAAATGATACTGATATCGTCTGCATAAAGATTTAAATGTGCTCATAAAACTTACCTTCCCTTTTTTCATAGTATTGGAGTAATCTAGTAAATTTCTAGGCACTGGAATACAATGCTGAGTATAATTAACTCCTTGAGAAGTAAAATGTTTCTTTTTCTTGGAAATGACTATAGCATTTGAACATAGGTGTGTGTTTTCATACAGTAGACTTTTAAAAATAAAATTGAGCTAAACAATGAGGGTGTACTTAATATGTTTTTCAATCCAAAAGTAATGCATACTTTATGAGCTAAACAGCACAGAATGTATTTAACAGTAACATCTGGCTACGGAGAGAGGACTCAGTGACTAAAGTATATGCCACTCAAACCTGATAGGACCTAAGTTCTGTCCCCAGAATAGACATGAAGGTAAAAGTAGAGATCTACCAGCCCTGCATGTGTGTCATGACATGCATATACCTGTACGTGCACACATATAATAACAAGCTTTTCTCAAGTAAGATCTGTCACTTTCATCCCATTATAACCTACTATTGAATAGTATTCATATAAACTTCCATTCATAATTAATTTTTCAACTTTAAAGATTCATTATTTAGGGAAATGATGAAGCATATTAGATGCAATACATATTTGAGGGACAATTTCCAAGTTGACTAGTTGAACTTCTTATTAAATGTGACTTTTCTGGTGAAGAGACTAAGAAATGGCTGCTTACAAACCAGAAGGAACTATAATGTTCATGTTTTAATTACTCTAGAAATTCCTTTGTCTAGATATTATTACACAGTTGCTTATGCCTATACATACTCTGCAGTGGTTTCTGAATATTTAAAGAGGTAAGGGAAAGGCATGTAAAAAAATTAGGATTTATTATATAGGAAGTTTCTTTAAGATTATTCCCAGGAATTTATTGAGTCTCTGTTGGGTGCCGTATTTTAGGTAATTATTGTTGGATCCAATGAGTTTCTGTGTTTGCCCATGTATGTGCCAGGGTGTGTGAGTTTGTGGAGGTCAAAGGACAACTTTCAGAGTTCAGTTCTAAACTTCTACCAAGTTGAAGCAGGGTATGGAACAGTGGTAATCTAGAAAACAAAATAGAATCCATTGCCATTCCTTCATGAACACACTCATTGACCACTGAGCTCAGAAACTAAGCAGAGTTAGGCTTAGTATTTGAAGACACTGTTTCCAGTCACTATCTAATTTGCGAATTACTTAGATGTTTACTGAGAATGGCTACTGTGTTTATTTTTATCACTTGTTTGGTTCTGCCTCGTACTATGACTTTTTGAAAAACCAGTATAATATAGAAAAATGACATAACCTGTATGTCTTCTCTTGATCAGTATTGCAACATTGGTTATTTTATTGAGAGAACAGTTCCAAGAAAGTCACATTCTTTTCATGTTCAGACATAAGGGAGAGTCAAAATATTCCAAGTCCAGCCAGGCAGTGGTGGTGCACACGCCTTTAATCCCAGCACTTGGGAGGCAGAGACAGGCGAATCTCTATGAGTTTGAGGCCAGCCTTGGTCTACAAGAGCAAGTTCCAGGACAGCCAGGACTGTTACATAGAGAAAGCCTGTCTCATAAACCAAACCAAACAAAACAAATATTTCAAGTTCAAATAGTAGCTTCTTAACATTATCAACACTTCTGTATCTGTTAATTATTAATATGTAATAGACCCTGCTTTTCTTTCCTAAAATTGGCATGAACATTCAAATAATCGTGTTGTTTTGTTAAATTATGGTTTCAGTTTCCCTTTCCTATGCCCTAGAAAAATGAAGTGGGGTTATTGTCTATAGTCATTCCTCTCTGTTGTTTTTGATAATTTCCTTTTTTCTGGGAAAATCTGTGCCTTGGGCCTACTGAAGTATGTGATTTTATTCTATAAGTCTTCTTAAGAAATTAATCATGCTTATAATTTTTTTTCAATGCCAGAGAACTGAAAGATAACCTTGGGAGCGATGACCCAGAAGGTGATATACCAGTCTTGTTGCAGGCCGTCCTGGCAAGGAGTCCAAATGTCTTCAGGGAGAAAAGCATACAGAACAGATATGTACAAAGTGGTGAGGTTCTTTTTTTTATAGTGCATGTTTGTAAATACTGTGTCAGAACTTGTTTTACACATGATTAAATTCAAGTGTCTTTAACTAGAGCTGGCTTTTCACCTACAAATGTCTGTTTATATTTTGCATCAAGACAAGAGCAAGAAGGAAACTTAGTAATTAGTCCTGTGGTTTAATATGTAATTAAATTCCTTGGAAATTAAAATTTTGAGGTTTTTTTAAGGTATCTTGAAATGTATTTATTAAGTGAACTTTAGAAATTTTGCTTTTAGAAAATTAGAAAGTTTGGAAGATATAGTGAATGGGGGGCCTGCAGCTCCCTCTACAGGAAGAAATCTTTCAGTAATGAAAATATATGAAAACATTTAAGCATGTGTTTTATAGATATCTTTTAGTAACAGTGTTCATGGTTATCTATGAATTGACATAATACTCATTTTGCCTTACCAGTAAAACTCAGTTTATATTATTAGTAACAAAGCTTTTATTTATTCTAAATATTAAGGGAGGTTAAATTTTAATATCCATCACAGATATCATTGTTATGTACTTAACTGTACCTAAAAGCTAGAGAAACATTGTCTTCTAGAATTTAGCTGTGTTTAGCAAATCCAAGTTTATCCTCGACTCTCAAGGTTAAACTAGGAATAGTTTAGGCAATTCTGAAAGGTCCAAGTTAGCTAATTGGTTCACTTTTTTAAAAAAATCATCAGATTCATTCTAGCTTACTTTTCAGCAATGTCTCCATGCAGCTTTCCATTATGTTTCTTAGTTCTTTTTCTGTATATGAATATTTTTAAATAATACTGTTTTTATTTTGTTTATATTTTTCTATGTGAATTGAATTTTTTGTTTTATTTTGTTTGTTTTGTTAAAGCAATTACATATTTCCTACCTATTCCTCACAACTCAGTTATGCTCCTTTTACCTCTCAGTTGAAAACAGATACACAGTGCATGGCTGTGGATTTACTAGATCCATTAAACAGTGATGAAAGGAAATACAGCTATGCATTCTGAAAGGAGAATATAAAGTTAGTGTTGATTAAAAAAATAGGAAACTGTAGCATGATTAATAAAATCTCAGAAACAGATATTGAGGTTCATCCTGAAGGTCAGAAAGGCAAGGCCCCTGGCTCTTACCTCTACCTCAGTCTGAAATGGCAGTCCTGCCTCCAAGAAACTTTAGAAATGAGACTGTGTGTGAGAGCCGTCCCCTCCCGTCTTATGTTCCTCTCCAGGGCTGTGATTAAAGGTGCGCACCACTACCACCTGGTTTCTGTACTGAACTAGCATGGCTACTGGGATTAAAGGTGTGTGTCACCACTTCCTGGTTTGTAAGGCTGACGATTGGGGCTGTTTTACTCTCTTATCTTCAGGCAAGCTTTATTTATTAAAATACAAATGAAATATCACTACAGGAAACTGGAGAAGTGGCCCAAATGTTAATTAAAAGCATATACTATTCTTTGTTTCTACTTTGGGCTTATGTAACTCCATTTCCAAGGGATCTAATGCCTTCTTTTGACTTTTGCAGACAGCTACATTCAAATGTAGACACAAAAACACATGCGTAAACTATTTCTTAAATAATGAGAATAGAATGTTAAAAGAAGGCCTAGTAGAATTAGTAAGGTTAAGAGAATGTAAACATAATTTTGGATAAATAAAATGATTCAAGGATACTAATGCTACATTTTTGTAATCTATATTTTTAAGTATAAATTTGGATAATAAATCACTATAATAAAAAGTTTTACAGCATTTGCCTTATTTAACTTACACATTTTGTTTGATTCTGTATACATTTTTAATTAAAATGTATAATTATTGTATATTGCTATATATCCTATTTTGTGAAAAGGAAAAGTAGAATTTTTAAAAACAATTTGTTAATACTGTTGTCATTTTTAAAAACAAAGGTTAATTTATGTGGATATTTATGTTGTGGGTTTGTGCATATGTGCTTGTACGTGTGTGTGTGTGTGTGTACGTGTCACAACAATGACTTTGCGTCTTTCATATTTTGAGACAGAATCTCTAACTGAATCTGAATATTATCTTCTAGCATAAGCTAGCTGGCTCCTGAATTTCAGGGACTCGCCTGTCTTTCACTGTTACAACCTACCCCAGCACTAGAGTTAGAAGTGTGTGGCCACAACGAGCTCTTTATTTGGGTACCGGAGTTCTAAACTCAAGCCCCTCATATTTGTTTTTTAACAGAACAAGTACTTTATCAAGTGAGCCATACACCATCCTTAGAAAGATAACTTTTTGTTGTTAAAGGCAAATGTGATTTATACTCAGCAATTTTACTATATGGACATCACTGTAATCATAGTCTTTGGAACCTTGGGGTAATCAGAAAGAGCTGTTCTGATTTTATTTGCTCCTTTTTTTACATGGTCATTACTTTCAAACTGGTCATTTCAGCTTTACCCAAGTGTTGACTGTTAATTGAGAGGAAGAAATTTTTTAATTTCTGTCTTATGACATTGCTTTCCCCATTCAACAACAAAAAAAGACAACCAGGAACAGTATTTATAGTCATTAAATTATTAAGTTGTGGAATAAAACTGCTGTGTACTGATGTTCATATTTTAGTAGTCTTAGTGCATCATTCTACTACTGATTGTTGAGCTGTCATCCCTTCTGCAGTGCTACTGTCAAATAAACATAGACCTTTTGTTTTTCATGTCAACAGCAAGAAATAAAGTTTAAATATTAATCGCAGTTGCCAGAAGCCATATAAGAAAGTCAGGGTTAGTTGCAGAATTTTATCTCTGATTTAACTGAATTTTCCTGCTGCTTTTTTTTTAAATAACAAAATGCCATTTGTGCATGAATAAAGAAGCAATGTCCTGCTTGAAAAGAAATAGAAGAATCTAAAAGTTAGATCTGGAGAGATAGCCCAGTTGGTAACAGCACTTGCTGCTCTTGTAGAGGATCTGAGCACCCACATGGTTGCTGACATCTAATTCCTATTCCAGGAAATGCAGTGTCCTCTTCTGACCTCCAAGGGGACCTAGCACACATATGGTACACATATGTACATGTGGGCAGACACTCATACACATAAAAATAAACTGTAAAAAAAAAAGAAAATGAAGATATCCTCGTGTTTTTGTTTACTAATGAAATATTCTTTTAATCCTTACTGAGTAACAAAAGGTTATTTTAGAAGAAATATGAACATCATGCTTTGTTAATAGAGTTTAGATGGAAATTGCGTGAACTCAAATGTTTGGTCTATAGATAAATTAATAATAAAACCTAGGTGTGAAGAAACAATTAATGTGGTGAAATTAAGTACCTAAACACAGGAGAGGTACATGCTAAAAAAATTTTTTTATATAATAACAATAAACTAGTTAGAGGCCTATATTAAAAGAAGTATATAGAATTTTGACAAAAGCTAAATGAAGTGTTTTAAAAATTCTTCTTAGGCCTAAGGCTAAAGGCTAACAGGATGTGTATAAGGTTGGGGGTGTAGTTCAGTTTTAACACCGGCCTAGAGTGTATGATGTCCTATGTCGATTCCTAGCTCTCTAAAAATTGTGAGCAACATCTCTGTTTTCAGTACTATACTAGTTATATTAAAATTATGTTTTAATAAAATTGATTGTTCTTAAAATTCAGTTTGCCTAGTAGCTGTATATTGCTTCCCCAAAACAAAATCATTTCTGGATGTAAGAAAGGAACTTTTAAATGCTTTTAAAAGAATGAGTTAACTCTTTATTGTAAGAAGAAAATAATAGTGTTTTTTTATCTATTGCCCAGGAATGATGATGTCTCAGTATAAACTTTCTCAGAATTCCATGCACAGTCCTGCATCTTCCAATTACCAACAAACCACTATCTCACATAGCCCCTCCAGGTAAATAAACAGTTATGCATATGTTATATATTAAATATTGAATTCTGTGGTGAATGAATATGCTATTGAATATCAAGTATATACATTTAAATAATCATGAATTATATATAAATAATTCCATACTTAGCTGCACTCATGAACATTCACCTAAAAATGTTGAGTGTAGAATTACTGTAATAAATTAACTAAAGAAACTACCATATTATTAATTGAACTTCACATAGAAAAATATTTGATAAATGATGTTTGGGTTGGTAATGTAGCTCACTAGTAGAGTGTTTACCTAAAATTTACAAAACCCTTGTTTCGGTGGGTTAATTCCCAGCAGCATTACCACCTAAAAAAGAGAAAAGTAATGTGTTTGATGTAGGTTTTCTATAAATAACAAAATTTGGAAAGCAGACTTTAAGAATCATAGATTGTTTTTTCTAAATAGAATGCTGATTTTTACATAGTAAAAGTGAATTTTTAGTTATTTGATGTGACTCATGATCAATGTGAATATTTTATGTGTCATTTTGCTATTTTCTGTTTGTGTAGATTTTATACATAAATTGAAGTTCAAAGAACTTTGTCACAGTTAAATTTCAAGGAATAGCCTTTTGATTTATTTTCCTGATATACTTCATTTGGGTTTTGGGTTTTAGCCGGTTTGTGCCGCCACAGACAAGCTCTGGGAACAGATTTATGCCACAACAAAATAGCCCAGTGCCTAGTCCATATGCCCCACAGAGCCCTGCAGGATACATGCCATATTCCCATCCTTCAAGTTACACAACACATCAACAGATGCAGCAAGGTAAGAAAGTTGTTTGTTACCTAAATAATTACATTAAATATTGGATATACCTAAATAACTTTGATTCCAAGCAAGCTCATTTTAAAAATAATTTTTAAGCATAAACTAAATGATGTTCACCTTGTCAAAAATTTTAACTGTGGCTTAAATCATTTTAAACATGAAACTTTTTTGGTGATTTATCTTTGGAGTAAATGAGGCATTGTCATTGAGTCTTTGATTAGGTTACTATGTAGTTATATTTTGTTATGAAATTAAGAACTCTTTTAGTTCAGTTTCTTCTTACAGTATCATTTTACTTTATATTTGTAATTAAAGAAAATTAGAGGTTTGAATAAAGAATTTTGAGTTGAATTACTATTCTCAGTTTATTGATAAAATTAAGGTTTTAAATGCAGAATTTTCTGAATTGAATTACTATTCTCAGTTTATTGTCAAAACATTTGTTTATACCTATTATGTTTTAAAGAATATACTGTCTCACAACTACTAAGTAATTTATTAGCAGTACAAATTCTTATACTCTTTAAGTAAATATTTAAAAAACAGAAGTTTTCAAGAACAATCGTTACAGTCTTGTTATTTTGAGGCAGAATTTAAGCTACCCAAACTGGCAGTAAACTTTCTTTGTTTACCTTGAACTTTCCTTTTCCTTCCTCCTGAGTAGCTGGACTACAGGTCTATCAACTAGTCTTGGCTCTGAATTGTGTGTAGTGGGGATTTAGCAGTCTTTATGTCATATTCTAGACTTTACTGTTTTCTCATAATATGACTTGGTTTGTTCTCATATTTTATTTCAGCTAGAAACATGTTTTAAGGGATTTATTTGTTATATGAGTTTTGCAAGGATATTCCATAAGTGATGTATACTTTGTCATGTATTACATTTGGAAGTCTACAGGACTAGTAGTACCATCTGATGTGTTCACTGATCAAAATACAGCATGTATTTTTTTTACTTTGTAATTACTAGATAATCTGGGTTAATACTAAAAATATCCTATTTTCTAGTAATCTTATAGAGAGATCATCATCCAGTGATTCTGTTTTTAAGATTTTTTTTATACTTGTTCATGGAATGTTGTAATAGTTTTAATTTTTGTTCAAAAGATGACTCCTTGAAATCATTATGTAAGTATGATAAATAATCTATACAATAAAATTACAAACTTTTAGTAGCGAATGAGAAAAACATATTTCTGAGAAGATTGACTACCTAGATTTGAGAAAAGAGAGATTATCCAAAATTTCTTGATGAGAACATAAATATGTTACTACATAAGTATATATTATATACAATTACTGTTTATATACCAAGGTATATAAAATTATTAATATGTTGTATATATGTGCATATTCTATATACAGTATCGAGAACAAGACAAAAATTACCTTAAGAACTAAAAATAGGCAATTTATTTAATAAACAGCCAACAGATAACGGAAAAGTTTAACTCGTATTTAAAATAATTATTAACTTGAAGTAACAAGTAAACAGATATAAATTGAAATAAATTTATATCAAATCAGTAAATGTTTTGCTTTTTTTTGTTTTGTTTTTTAAGATTGGGTTTCTCTGTATAGCTTTGGTGCCTGTTCTGGAACTAGCTCTCGTAGACCAGACTGGTCTGTAACTCCCAGATTTCTGCCTGCCTCTGACTCCCTAGTGCTGGGATTAAAGGCATGCGCCACCACCATCAGGCAGTGTTTACATTCTTGATAAGGAAAAAAAATTATACAAATTTTCTGGAAAGCAGTTTGCATAGTTTATAAATTATTTACCTCACTCAGTAGGTTAAAACTTTTTTTCAAAAGGCTAAGGAATAAAACACCTTTTTAAATCAGGTTTCCAGAGCATTTAATGATGAGTTGCTCAAATCCTTAACCATTTTGTCAAAAAAAGAAACACATCAGCTCTTTCCCAACTTATTTTATAAAATTAAATAATAACTGAATTCTAAAATTAGGTGAGGTGAAGAATATGAGAAGGAGAGTATGATCCTGTTATTCATGTTCATGGAAACAAAATTCTAAAAACTTAGGCGTTCAGTGTTACCAGCCTTTATGACAAAACTGGATATATGTTAGGAATTTGGAATATTTAAAGTATATAATCATTACTTCAGATTGATAGGAACAAGAGGATCTTGTAAACTCCTTCATAGGGGCCAAAAGAACATTCAAAACAATTTAATTCATTATTTTAAAAATATTACTGAGTGATAATAAATTGGTACGGCTTTACCTTGCTATAGGGTATCTAATGGTGACAAATTAGAAATTTTCTTTACATGAGTATCTGAACACCAGTCTAATTTAGTGGATAATGGGTACCCTACACAATAGAGGAACGCATATGACCTTTCTACATATCTAATGTCAGTGTGTGGATATACATATGCACATATGTGTGCATGTGAACAGAAGAAATGAAATACCACTTTGGGTATAGCGATATCTTGGTGAAAATTCAAAAGATGCTACAGAAAAGATACTATGTTTAATAAAGGCATTCTTTGTAGTTCCTGAATGTAATTAACCATATTTTACATACCAATAAGCAATTACTAACAAAAACACTCCTAACAAAAACTGCAAGATGTCTTGTGATTAGTGAAAGATGTATATGAACTTTGCTAACAACATGATAAAAAGTGAAATTGTGCTGCCCTCATAGATAAGAATATTGAGATAAAGATTGCTTTTTCCTAATCTTTTAATTCAGTATAACATTACCAGAAATTTGAAGCAGAGTGTATTGTGAAACAGAGGCAACTCCTAAAAATTCATAGGAAAGAATAGAAGTCTAAGAATGGGCAGAACAGTTTATCGTGATGTTTTTATTTTGTGATTACATCACTTCCCCTTCCCTTTCCTCCATATAAACCCTCCCATATATGCCTCCTTCTCTCTTTCAAATTCATGGCCTTCTGTTAGGTTTTGGTTTCTGATTATTCTGGAGAAAGGGTCTCACTATGTAGCCATAGCTGTCCTGGAACTTGCTTTGTAGACCAGACTGGCCTCTAACTCTTCTGCCTGCCTCTGATTCTGAATTGCTGGGATTTAAGGTATGAATTAACACATCCAGCTGGCCTCTGTTTATGGATAGGATAATTTTTAAAAGGAGTATTGTAATAGCTCAATATAACAGGAATCAAATCTGTTCTACTGTTAGAACAGACATGGGGGAAAATGTATGCTAAAGTACAGTGTGATAAAATGTCTAGAAACATACCCATAAAGCAAATGAAAACTTCATATGTATCTTACTAGGATATGATACGTAATTATACACTGTATAGTATATAATTGTGTATTATATATAATATGTATAAATTATTATATATGATATATGATATATATTGTGTATTATATATAATAGGGGTGTTATTTGTTTAATAATGGTGAGACAATTAAGAAAGAAAGCTTAATTGGGTCATTTACTCACTATATATGTAAAAGTAAATTTTATTTTTATAAAACTTTTTTAATATGTAGAAACCTTTTCTATGACTTGGTAGTAAGGAGGGAATATGAGTGACAGTATAAATGAAAGAGTCTTGGCTTTGCTGCTAATTAGTAAATGTACAGTAAAATGGCTATCAAGAATATTTTTTACCCTCAATCACAAAAATTGTTGGTAAGTATATAAAGCAGTGGGAATTTACACATACTACTGTTGAATTAAGGGACTGAAGTAATTTGTAAAGTTATTTAAAAGTATTCAGGAAGACTTACAAACATATGTAACTAGTAATTTTATTTACTGGTCTAAGTCTTTAAAGTTACAAGCACATTTATAAAAAGACTCATGTATATATCATAAATAGTAACACCCAGTAGTTTAATACAATTGTTCCCATATACAAATGAATACACTGTATACATTATACAGCAAAATATATGTAATTGTTCATTCAAAACAAATGAACTTAAGATTGCATATATATGAAATGGAAAAATCACAGCATAATACATAATGAAAAATGAAGTTATATGCCTGAAATTCATGATGCCCTGGATTCTGTCCTTAGCACTGCATAAAACTAGGTGTGGTGTCACAGGCTTATAATCCTAGCATTTGGAGGTAGAGGAAGGAATACCAGAAGCTCAAGGAAAGCCTTAGCGACATAGCAAGTTTGAGGCCATCCTGGGCCACATGAGGCCCTGTCTGAAAAAATAAAAACAAGTTGTAAATGGATTTATAAACAAGCCATTTAGAGCATTATATTCAAAACAGTACTTATTTGTATTATTTGAGAATGTATTTATTTACAATAGAATTATAAAGATGTGCCTGCTTAAGTAGAGTGGTCTGAAGCCAAACTCTTCTTTCCTATGGGATAAAGAGAGAAGAGACTAGAGAAAACACAAATATAGAGAGCTTTACCCATGTCTGTGGTGTTGCACTTCTTTTAAAAATGGGTCTGAATGACAACTATCATAGTGTTAAGATTTGTTGTCAGTGTTTGTGGTTTTGGTTTGTTGATGCAAGGTCTTAAATAGCCCAAGCTTTTTTCAAACTTGCTATGTATGTATCCAAGATCAGCACATAAATGTTCGTTATATTCTTTATAATTTCTGTATGTTTAAAATATTCTTGTAATTATTTTCTAAGAATTCCCCTAGTTGATTTTTATATTTTTAAAATGTTTTATTCCAGCATCGGTATCAAGTCCTATTGTTGCTGGTGGCTTGAGAAACATCCATGATAACAAAGTTTCTGGTCCATTATCTGGCAACTCAGCTAATCATCATGCTGACAACCCTAGACATGGTTCAAGTGACGACTACCTACACATGGTGCACAGGCTAAGTAGTGATGTATGTAATGTACTAGTTATAAATATGGTAACGGCTGATGTCTGTCTTGTAGCCCAGCATTTTTATAGCACAGGTGAAGGATATCTAGTTTGCCTTGAGAATTATACTAGATTCTAAGAATCTAGGTATGAACACCATACCTAGGGCTTAATCTGAAGAACAGGATTAAATTTTAGTTTTAATATCAAAATATTTTCTCAGGTAGCAAACTTTTGTTCGTATTTGGCTTTTTTCCTCCTAAATTATATTCGGACTTCTTCCCTTCTTCATATTTAACATTTTCTCATTAAAATATTTTACATGTTAGAAATGTTTGTATTGTGGATGTCACTGCACTTTCATGTAAATTGCCTATAGGTAACCACAACAGAGATGACAGCAGACTCTGCTCTCAAGATGTTTATAGTCTCATAGGGTATTCTTCACATATCTCTTTTATAGAAAGCAAACCAAAATGGAGCATGCTCATAATGTCAATTTTCTTTATTCATTGTCATGCATAGGGTGTTGATTCTTTTGGATACAGTTTCAATTCTTCTAAGATATACCATGAAGAAAACAGAAAAGTGCAGAAGAATTATATTGTTGAATTTCAACACTTTACCTGTCAGTAATTTATGTCTCTATTAGTTGTCCTTAAGATTTCAGTGAGGCCTTTCCTAGCATTCAAGATAGAAATTTTGTGTTTCATATTTAGGATGGTGATTCTTCAACAATGAGGAATGCTACATCTTTTCCTTTGAGATCTCCTCAGCCAGTGTGTTCTCCTGCTGGAAGTGATGGAACACCTAAAGGTATTATTTTAACTAGAATTTCCTTCTCTGTATTTCATTTTTCAGGCAGATCTAGACCTATTATCTAGATATTTGAGTCTGTTCCAATTTATTTAAACTGTTCATTTTTATATTTGCAAAATCCCAGTAAACTCTTAGAGTATTCTTAGGTATATACAATACCATTCTCACTAGTAAATCTAATTACTTTCACAGTCATAACCTTCTTAACCTCTCTTAAATGTTTGAACTGTTTAATCAGATTCACCTGCCCACTTGAAAAAATTTACTTCATATTGAATTGGCTAGCTCTCCTACTTTTTTCATTGGCGTGGTTTTTTTGGAGGGGGAGTTGATGTTGTTGTATCTCTACAGGCTCTTTTTCTGTACTTCCTTTTCAAGATTTCTGTCAGTGTCCCCACTGTACTTTTTATCATTTGACCTTTGATTCCAATACTTGGGAGGGCAGCCCAGGCTACATGATGAGACCCTGTCTTTAGAAAAAAATATAAGCCAGGCAGTGGTGGTGCAGCATTCAGGAAGCAGACACAGGCAGATTTTTGTGAGTTCCAGACCAGCCTGGTCTGCAAAGAAAGTGTTTGGACAGCATCTCCACACAGAGGAACAACAACCAAAAAAAGAGAGAGAGAAAGAAGGAAGACAAAAGGTAGTAATAAGTTGCAAGATAGTTGACAATTTATCATTTCCTTGTAAGTTTTAATATGGGCTTCTGTCCCATATGGTAAAGCAAATTTTTTCATTATGCAGGCAATGTTCCAACTCAAGGACATTCTTTATAAAGTAAAGTCTGAACCTATCTCTTCAAGATAGGTTGAAGATTCATATTCACCAGATGTTTTACTAGGTTCTCCAGAGAGAGAGAAGAAAGAACGAAAATGAAATTAGGCAAGAATGATAAAAACAAGAGTGAGAAAGCTGCAGTGTGTGGTATTTTATTTCTATAAATGTATTCATTTCGAGAGATTTAAAAACCCAACTTCTAGAAAAGAAAACTTCAAAGATATTGTATTTGTAGAGTTTCCATCACAGTTAGCTATTTAACATTCAAGTATTGTCAAGGTAAGAAGTTATTGATGGTTCCAGGAAGGGATAACAAAGGAACAGATGGTTAATCTATATAACTATCTTGCTTTTCTTTTTGACACTTAGGGGAAGATGGATCATGGGTAGATAAATGATAGAAAACTTCAAAATGACAGCTTGAACAATATCTTAAATATGTCAAAAGCCTAAACTTCACTTTAGATAGGTTGTTTTCCAACTAGTCTTAAAATATTAGTGTATTGTCTGTTATTTTAATTTAATTTTATGGTAAATTGCTGAAATTTGAAGCTTTTTTCTAATATATAATTTGCCACATAAACTTGGAGCAAAAAGCATACATTGTACTGTGTAAAAATGCAGACAGAAAAATCTGATCCTTAGCTTTTCATGCTTGCTGGCTATTTAACTTTATAAAACTTTCTTAACTTCTGTGAACAGGTTCCTTTTCAGCAAAACTGTGACATTAATGCTCAAGAAATTTCTTAAAAATATGAGTTAATCAAGCATGGTGGTACACATAGTAATTGCCGTATTAGAGAGCTGATGGCAATATCAATAGTTCTAAGTCAGTCTTGGTTTCTTAGCAAGTTCAAGCCAGCCTGGGTAGCATGATTCTGTATCTCGAAAATTAAATGAAGTAGTATATTATGTATCTTTTATAGTTCAAGCTATAGTTCCAAAGTACCTTGGATTAGATGATTTCTTAGTATTTGATCCAACTTAACTGTGCTATCTCTTAATATTTTATTATAGAAAACTAAAATGTGTAAAGTAACATAACTATTTCTGCTGAATTGTTTTTCTAGGATCAAGACCACCATTAATTCTACAATCTCAGTCTTTACCTTGTTCATCACCTCGAGATGTTCCTCCAGATATCTTACTAGATTCTCCAGAGAGAAAACAAAAAAAGCAAAAGAAAATGAAATTAGGCAAGGATGAAAAAGACCAGAATGAGAAAGCTGCAATGTATGATATAATTAGTTCTCCAACCAAGGACTCTACTAAACTTACGTTAAGACTTTCTCGTGTAAAATCTTCAGATATGGACCAGCAAGAGGATATGCTATCTGGTATGGAAAATAGCAATGTTTCAGAAAATGATATTCCTTTTAATGTGCAGTATCCTGGACAGACTTCAAAAACACCCATTACTCCACAGGACATAAACCGCCCACTTAATGCTGCTCAGTGTTTGTCGCAGCAAGAACAAACAGCATTCCTTCCAGCAAACCAAGTGCCTGTTTTACAACAGAACACTTCGGTTGCTACAAAACAACCACACACTTCTGTAGTACAGAATCAGCAACAGGTATCACAGCAGGGGCCTATATATGATGAAGTGGAATTGGATGCATTGGCTGAAATTGAGCGGATAGAAAGAGAATCAGCCATTGAAAGGGAGCGCTTCTCAAAGGAAGTTCAAGATAAAGGTAAGAAATCTCTTTATTCCAACTTCAACATGGGGCACATCTTATGTCTTTTCATGTGTGAGTTCCATTCATTATCTGAAACAACTATATCAGATTTGGCAGTTATATATTATGTATTATCAATTTTGAACTATATGATTTTATTATTACTTTTCTACTAAAACAAGCATTGCTGTTTCAATATTACACTTATTTTCTCTAAGTTACGCTGACAGAATTAGGTTCATTACCATTGAATTGTTTTAAAGCAGGGCACAAACTAGGTGTGGTGGTTGATGCTAAATTTCAGTACTTGGGAGGCAGAAGTCAGAGGATTGCTGCAAGTTGAAAGCCAGGCTGTGCTTTATGATGAGTTTGTTACCAGACTGGGCCACAGAGTGAGACCCTGTCTCAAAAATCAACAACAATAACAATAATAATAATACAAAGTGGGTATATCTGACATCTTATGTGTATGTTTATTAGTAAGTTACATACTCCATTTGGTTTAGAATTCTTCTATTTTGATAATGCAAAGTTTTTATAGCAAGTTTTAGAAAGTTTAAGCTAATATTAAATATCAAATCCTAAGGATCAAAGATCACTTGATAGTGTTCACAATTAAATGTTTGCCTTTTATTAGATTAGTATATAATGAGCACAGTTTGAAGGTATTATGAGCATGTTGGCTTGCTTTATCCTTCATAATCAAACGGAAATAAGTCTTGCCGGGCAGTAGTGGCCCACACCTTTGATCCCAGAACTTAGGAGGCAGAGGCAAGTGGTTCTCTGAGTTTAAGGCCAGCCGAGTCTACAGAGTGAGTTAGTTCTGGGACATCTAGGACTACACAGAGAAACCCTATCTTTAAAAAAAAAAGTAAGTCTCTAGTATTTAATTATTTGGCGAATGCTAGATGCTTAAAATTTGAGTTACTAGAATTACTAGTATAATTTATGAATTTGATCTTTACCAATGTGTATATACATTTGATTATCCAAATGTAAGGCATGCTTTATAGTTCAATTTTATTTCTTGATATTGAAGAGTTCATTTTGCCTATCTGTTATGTGAAAGGTCCATCACTAACTGTGTTCTACTCTAAGACATATGCTGAAGGTTCGTGTTGCCTCTTCTGTCATGATGAATTGTCAACATTGTTGGAGAATTATTATACTATAATGTCTGCAGAGTAAATCACAAATAAGAACAATAGTCTTTATCTTACTAGTTAGAGAACTGGAGTCTTTTATGGTTGAGGGGTTTTTTTTGTTTGGTAGTTTTTGTTTTGTTTTGCATTTTGCCTTTTGAAAACTTGGTCATAAATCTTTGCTTGCTAAAGATAAGAAAGTGTTGTTTTTTTAATTTGTGATTGAGTTTCAGTATAGATTGTATTGTGCATTAGTATTCTTTGCTTTTATAAAAATTGTGCATGTTAAGTTATTCAGCTTTCCCTTATAATATTGATCTACACAAAATTTTTGACTACTATGACAGTTTTGAAACAGATATTTGAAATTTTTATTGGCCAACAAGAAATAGTAGTAGTGTAGAGAACCAAATTTCTGTGTGGCATTTCATTTTTGTTAAGGGAGAGTCTGTTCTGGAAACAAGGGGGAGGTGGTAGTGTTTCAAATGATTTTTTGTAGTTGTTGATAAGAAGAAATCGCAAACACTTTTGTTACTTTTTCTCGATTTTCATTATGTCATATTTGTTGAAACCAGAGATTTTATTTTTAAAAGTGGAATGAGGGGCTTAAGAGATGACTTAGTGAATAAGAACAAATTCTGTTTTTGTAAAGGATTGGGCTTTGGTTCTCAGCGCTCATATCTGGCAGCTCACAGATACCTCTAACTACATCTCTAGGGGAGCCAATGCCCTCTTCAGTCCTCTGCAGGCAGCTGACACGTGTGCACATAACATACATACACATAAACACACACACATAAGCAAAAATAAATCTGTTTTTTAAAAGCAGAGTGAAGGGGCTGGAGAATGACTCAGCAGCTAAGCATGCTTGTTCTTGTAGAGGACACTGGTTTGATTCCCAGAACCCGCATGTGGCTCACAGCCTTCCAGAACTCTAGTTCCAGGGCTCTGGTACCCCCTTCTGACCTCTACACAGACCAGACAAACATGTAATACAAAGGCATAATGTGCAAACAGAACATTCATACACATAAAATAAAATTTTTTAAAAGTGGTGTAAAAATAAACTTAATTTTATACTAAGCATAACTTGCTTATTAATAAACTTACTTTTCCCCCTAACTTATTTGTGAGAATAAAACAAAGCAATTACAATTTATTCTTTCAGAAATTTGTAATACATATTTTACTTTGAATCATTTTAATAGTTTTCTCCACATCGGTGATTGTGTGGCTTTTTAACTGAAACTCAAGAGGACAAAGCTGCATATACTTTTAGTGAGAACGTTCATATGCATTCTGTGATTATAAAAATTAAGTAGACCTTACTAACTTCATGTCACAGTTGTCATTTTTAAGTTGTTTTCTCACATCAGTTCTTATTATGTCATACATAAATTATATGGAAATAATAAATAGAGAGATTAAAATTGTATGTTATAGTCTTCCAAGGTTGTACATACAGTTATCAGTAAAAGTGTAATTTTCTGAAGTGGTGGTTTTTACTAAATGAGCCCTGGAAAGATAAAATAATCACTTGAAATTAATCATCATTTCTTATCATTATTTTGATGTTTTCAAACTAAAATCTAAAGTTAACTTTTAATGTATTCTAGAGTATGGCTCTGACAACTTTTTGTTGTATCGCTGGTTACAAGGAGCACAATGAAGTACTCATTTAGTCTGGAGTTATGTTGCATGCCCTTTCTTGGGTCTGAGTTGTTTGCCGTGACATTTATTTGTTATGGAAAAAAGATTTCTACAAAAAACAGAAACTGAAACCATGTATCTTATAATTAAGAATAGAAGCTAATAACTGAAATTCAAAAAAAAGTAGTAGGTTAGTCTTGAGTATTCTACATGTGTTGTGGTTAAGCCTAAGATTACCTGGTTCTACACCCAGGCAAAACTGCTCTTCTGGATGTTAGGTTTTGTGTTTCTTTGACCTGTTCTTTCTTTGGGCATCATAAATATATACACTCAAAGACTAATTGCAACCCAATGTTATACTATTCCCAAACTAAGTTTCTCTTGATCTGCCTTGTTCATACTTATAGCATCTGTAAATTATAAACATTGATATTTGAAAAACTGTTCATAGGGGCTGGAGAGATGGCTCAGCAGTTAAGAGCACTGACTGCTCTTCCCGAGGACCCGGGTTCAATTCCCAGCACCCACATGGCAGCTCACAACTGTCTGAAAAATCCAGTTTCAGGGGATCTAACACATTCACACCAATGCACATAAAATAAAGTTGAAAAAAAAAACTGTTCATCTTTGCTCTTAGGATGACCTATCAGAATTATATCTGTCCTTTGTGTGCTAAATATTCTTTCTTTTTATCAAAGGAATTCCTTTGTTTATCTTTGTGTATTTCTTTTCCCAAGATCTGTTTTCCATATCAGCAAATGTGAGGAATGGCCTACCTTCCTAATGTTTGTTATAATGTTGAAATACTCTGACTGTAACTTTTATAAGAAGTAAATATATAAAATTTTATATATGAAATATATAAAAATATAGATTGAGCATCTTTGCTTTTCTCCCCCCTCCCAAAAAAATAAATCCAGAATTCTCTCACATATAAAACATATTTAGCATCAAAATTTCAGGTTCCAAAGCATTAGGAATTTTGTTATTTTGAGGTTAGGGGTGTCCAGCCAGGAAAGTCCATGAAAATATTTCAAAGTCTGAAAAACTGAAAATCAGAAACTCTTCAGTCCCATACACTTCAGTTAATAGATAGTCAAACTATGTTACCTACTATTATTTGAAATCAAGGTACTGCTCTTTGGGGCAATAGTAAAACAGTGAGCCACCTGCCCTGTGCTGTTGGTTAGGGGTGGGTATTTTCTTTTGTTCTAGTCCGCTTCTGTGTGTTTGCTTTGAGTAGGTTTACATTTTGCTTAAAATAAATTTAGTAACGGTTAAAAATTTGTTTCTTATAAGCCAAAGAAGCTAGGAGTTTTGAAAGGTTGGGTCTTATTTTCAAAATATTCACAACTAGATGACAAATGGTGTTGAAATTATTCTTTGTACACGTTTTCTTCAGGAGTGTGGTGAATTCTGATAGCTAATGTTAAGATTCAGGATTAAAGGTAGTCAGTGTCCCAAATACTAACATTACTCTATACAGATGGGCTTCCATTGGTATGTATATAGGTCATGATACAGTGAAGACAAACAGAAGTGGGCAGAGGCGAGCTGTCTTTATCCAGAGCCATGGGAGAACTGAAGCAGACCCTGAAATCAGAAAATAAGTTCTCTTCCAGTACCCCCAGCTCCCTGCAACAATGATAAAATATTGCTAGTTTCATAGAAATGGTGAAGTATTTTTCAACAGATGAAAAATTCAGACCTAGTTTGGTGGCCCATACCTTTATTTCAGCAGTTGCAAGGCCAGGCAGGAAGATGAGAAGAGGCAGCCTGGACACCATAGCAAGTCCCACAGCCAGCATGAGACTGTAAGAGAGAAAGGGGGGTGAGAAGAGAGAGAGGGAGGTTGGTTTAAAACTTTGTATCCAGCAATGTTTTCTATATAATAAAAAATGTACTGCATTGCTTATATACATACTATCTTTTCTGCTATTATTCATAGAATCTTTAGTTTAAGAAATTTCTTTGAAATGACTTATTTACCAAATTTTTACTTTAATAACAAGATATAAATTAAAATGAAGTTAATGAACCATAAATTCTAAGAATTTTTATCCTTTAAAGTCTACCTACTAAGCTGTTATTTATTTCTGGAAAAAAATATACTAATCAAAGAATGAGTCACAGATTTAACAAAAATTTTTAGGTGCCTGGGGTTAATTATATTAGTTTCAAAATATGATTAAGTTACTATTTTAATGACACAAAAATCTGTTGCCTTGAAACTGTAGAAGTCTTAAGTTGTATGAATTTTTGGATTTGTCATAAAGGATTAAGGGATAATCTTAGAGACATTCTGTTTGTAATCTAGGAATTGTTTTATGTACTGTATGGCAAGACTAAAAATTTTGTAACTATTTTAAAGGGATTCAATAAACATAATTTTAGTATTCTGAGAATTTTTTCCTCAGGTATTGGTGCTAAAGCCTGTCTTAGCTGGCAGGTTATTTGGAACTTGGGAAAACAATGTAATGCTAATAATGATAACATTTTATTATTGTTGTTTTAGAAGTGGAGCATGCGTGACTATGTTTTTTACTTCTGTGTAACAGAAAAAGCGGATTGTATGTTTGGGGGTGGTGTCCTGGAGATCAAACTTGTACTGTGGTGCACTCTAGGCAAGCACTGAACCCTGAAGTACATTTTCATTACATTTGATTAGACTTTATACTGGAATGAGCTGCCCCTTCTGTCTTAGAGAGTCAAACAATGAAATTTGGTATATAAAAGACACAGTATAACTTTTTAAAATGTTTTCAAGATTTTATTCTGCTACAGTAAAATAATGATGTCTCACCTGCTGCTGTGAAGTTTTTGCCTTGTAACAGTGTTCGCTTAAATGGTGTACCCCAATAATGGATATTATCAGAGAATCTAGAAATTCTCTTCTTAAAATAACTAAAAAATGACTTTTAAAACATAGTCAAGGAGTTCAGGCAATATAAATTGTGTATACAAAACCTACAAGATACTATCAATCTACTGTTTTTAGAGTAGACAAAAACTATCAATCTACTGTTTTTAGAACTGAAGATTCAGTTCATAGACAGTGAACCAGAATGCATAGCTGCTAAAAAGTGCTTCACAGTCTACTAAATAGTAGATTTGGGTTAGTATAAATGTGTTATTATATTTCAGAATACTGTAGTTCTCCCCCCCCTTGTGGTCGATAATATAAACCACTAGAATGAAAAGGCTAAAGACATTTTTGTCCATGAAAGTTGCTCAACACACAATTTATCTGAGTAAAGTGCTTATCATCCCCTTCACAGGAGACTGAGGCAGGAGGAGCCAGAGGTCAGGGCCACTCTGGGCTATGTTAGTTATAAGTTCTAACCCAGGTTAAGGTATAGAGCAAGACCCTGTCTCAAACACACAAAAAGAAAGACAGGATTTATCTTCTTTTTTTTTTTTAAGTGCCATGTTTCTGAGAATGCCTATAATATAACTTCTTTATTTGATTTTATTTTTAACATTGTGTGTTAGCTTTTAAGTTCCATGTGCACTTTTAATTAACATCTAAAGAGTTTGAATTCTGGATTAAAATATAATGGCAAAATCAGGGTATTTTGTTACTCTATCATTTGCTTTTCTTCGGTGACATAACTGCATCTACATTTTACTTTTATTTTTCTCTGTTTTATATGTCTTAGATGTAGTAAAAGATTGTGTTTTTAATTGTATTTGGCAGAGTTAGGACTCTTGATTGTTTTAATAATAAAATAATCTTAGGTGAAAATATGATTTATAGCTAGTCTTGGGTCTTTTGTATATAAGCTAATTCATGTGTGTTATACAAGGTCTATTCATTTGTATGCTTATACTTATGTAATCAAAATGCTACTGAATTATTGTTGATATAATATATTAATTATTGAAGTTCAGAAGCATATAGATCTCAAATCTTAGTTTTAAAAGTAGTCATTCATGCTGTTTTAAAAAAATATATTTTGTTTCTTAGTAAGATAAGAATATGTCTGTTACTGATATTGAATATTTATCTTTAAATTTCAGATAAACCTTTGAAAAAAAGAAAACAAGATTCTTACCCACAGGAGGCTGGGGGTGCTACAGGAGGTAATAGACCAGCTTCTCAGGAGACGGGTTCTACGGGAAATGGGTCAAGGCCGGCATTAATGGTTAGCATTGATCTTCATCAGGCAGGAAGAGTGGACTCTCAGGCTTCTATAACTCAGGATTCAGACTCCACTAAAAAGCCTGAAGAAATCAAACAGTGTAATGATGCACCCAGTTCTGTTCTTCAGGAAGATATTGTTGGAAGTCTTAAGTCTATACCAGAAAACCATCCTGAGACACCTAAAAAAAAGTCTGATCCTGAGCTCTCCAAAAGTGAAACGAAACAAAATGAAATTAGGTTGTCAGAATCTAAACCAAATGAAAACCAACTGGTGGAGACAAAGTCAAATGAAAGTAAGTTAGAAACTAAAACTGAAACCCAAACAGAAGAACTTAAACAGAATGAGAACAAAGCTGCAGAATCCAAACAAAATGAGAGCACTGTAGTTGAGCCTAAGCAAAATGAAAGTAGACTATGTGACACAAAACCAAATGACAACAAACAAAACAATACCAGGTCAGAAACAACAAAATCAAGACCTGAAACCCCAAAGCAGAAAGCAGAAAGCCGGCCTGAAACTCCAAAACAAAAGGGTGAAGGTCGACCTGAAACCCCAAAACAGAAGGGTGATGGACGACCTGAGACTCCAAAGCAAAAGGGTGAAGGCCGGCCGGAAACTCCAAAGCAAAAAGGTGAAGTACGACCTGAAACCCCAAAACACAGGCATGAAAATAGGAGGGATGCTGGAAAGCCATCAACAGAGAAAAAGCCCGATGTGTCTAAGCATAAACAGGATATCAAATCTGACTCACCTCGCTTAAAATCAGAAAGAGCTGAAGCCTTAAAACAGAGACCTGATGGGCGATCTGAGTCATTAAGACGTGACCATGATAATAAACAGAAATCAGACGACAGGGGTGAGTCAGAACGACATCGGGGGGATCAGTCAAGGGTTCGAAGACCAGAAACACTGAGATCTTCTAGTAGAAATGAACATAATGTTAAATCTGATGGTTCAAAACCTGAGAAGCTAGAAAGAAAACACAGGCATGAATCAGGGGACTCAAGGGACAGAACTCCTGGGGAACAAAAATCAAGACCAGATAGTCCTCGTGTAAAACAAGGAGATACTAATAAGTCAAGACCTGGTTTTAAATCACCAAATAGTAAAGATGACAAAAGGACAGAGGGTAACAGAAGTAAAGTAGACAGTAATAAAGCGCACATTGACAATAAGGCTGAATTTCCAAGCTATTTGTTGGGGGGAAGGTCTGGTGCATTGAAAAATTTCGTCATTCCAAAAATCAAGAGGGATAAAGATGGCAATATTACTCAGGAAACTAAGAAAATGGACATGAAAGGAGAGCAGAAAGACAAAGTAGAAAAAATGGGATTAGTTGAAGATCTAAACAAAGGCGCTAAGCCTGTAGTTGTTCTGCAAAAACTGTCGCTGGATGATGTCCAGAAGCTAATTAAAGATAGAGAGGATAAATCAAGAAGTTCCCTTAAGTCTATCAAGAATAAGCCATCCAAGTCAAATAAAGGTAAGAATACTCCCACTGTCACTGTATTTTTTAAGTTTGCTAAATATAAGCAATAAAAATCTTTAAAACTGAATCGTATCATGCTGATACATGAAAATGCAGGATTCATATAAGACAACACTGAATTATTTTCAGGAATATAAATTAAATTTATATTTTTAGTAAACTTTTCTTCCACTGTACTTCAACTAGTCATAGCAGTAATGAATTTTACTTTCTGTCTGGGTATAGAAAGACATTCTTTCTCTGTGTTTTCCGGTATTTCTGAAAATTACTTGTTAATCAAGTGCACGATGTGTTATGGTAGACATTAGGCTTAAGAAGATATCTTGACTATAGAGATACACTATACAATGAAGTACTTAGTTTCTAACAGCTCAGTAAAGCTATGTATGGCATGCAAGAACAAGTTTTATGATTTTTAATTGCCATACACTGCAGACTATGTTCTAATTATTAATGAATAATTTTAATTTTTATTATTTATAAAGTTATTTCAAAGTTTTTTCTTGGGGAGGCAGTTGGTCAAATAGGTTTTGTAACTTAAGAATATAAAAGGTAGGGAATGGCGCTTCCTTCTAAAACTAGTTTAAATTGTTGGTTTGTGGAATTGAAGCTGGTGTATTTTTGCATGGTTGCTGAATTAAGTTCTCTAGGTAGTTACCCGACTAAAATTAAGTGCTGAGAATATAATTGCAGTTTCTGAAGAAAATGTAATCTTATATTCCTTTGTATAACTGTGTTTGAAATACAGGTTTGGTTTTTGGGTTTTTTTTTAATGGTTCCATGTGGCAAGACCTACTTAACCTGGGTTTAAATCTGATATTACAATCTAAATAAAATATAGTTCTGAAGGGAGTAAAGCAAAATGTTTGTTTGATTTTAGATTTTCATTCTGTGACCATCACTTAAAACTTAAATTTATACTTATAAACAAATATATGAAATCTAAAATTACTGTCCAGTGTGGTAGTCAGTAGCCTTTTGGCTATTTTAATTGAAGTTAACATAAATATCAAAATCTGTTTTTCTGTAGTCACGTATGATTATTGACTATATTGTTCAGCACAGAGAAGATCTGTATCATCACAGAGTTCAACTGTGTAACATTTCAGTATAGTAGAAGAGGAGGGTATAATTATGTCTATTCGAAGCATACTATTGGAGCTGTCTACCAAGGAAAATAGTATTATAAAAGTCTCTTCATTCAAAGTGATTTATGGCTAATCTGTTTTTACTTTTTCTAGATTCATATCAAACGTTCACTTTTGCTACAGTTTTGTTTCTCAAAAATGAAGATAACTTTCTGAATCACTATCATCTGTGCCCTCCTTGGGTTGTTAGAGCAGTCAGAACTAGAAAAGTAATAGGTGGTATTTACCTTGATTGTGTCTTTCTGCAGTTGTTTCTTAAAATAATACAAAGTGGTATTGAGTATATGACTGGCACAAGAATTGTTTCTTTTAAATGAAGTTTGTTTGTTTGCTTGTTTGATAGGTGAAGATTTCCTTTAATTCTCACTGAAGGTTTTGGGACATCTTATATTTACAGAGAATGTAGTTTGGAGGGTAATCCAGCACTCAGGAGGCAGGAGCAGGCAGATCTCTGTGAGCTTGAGGCCATCCTGGTCTACAGAGTGAGTTCTAGGCCAATTAGCTCTACTGTTTCAGAAAACAAAGCAAACAAATGAAGAACCAGTGAAAAAACTCAGGATAAAGGTACTTGCTCTGCAAGCCTGGCAGCCTGAGTTCAAGACCCACAATCTACATGTAGAAAGAGAGAACCAAGTCTATAAATTGTGTTTACTTTCTTTACACAATTACTGCACCAAACATGCCAGGCTTATACACACTTCATGGACACACACAAGCACACACAATAAAATAAATAAAAGTTTAAAATAAGAATATGTATGTAATTTAAAAGAGTAAGTAGAAAGGTGGAAAGTGTCAGCTGCCTCGCTTTTGAAGCTCTGTTTTAACAAAGTCTTTTACAGCTGCTAAAGACCATTAAGAGGTGTGTAGAGGTGGGTGTGATGGTGCAAGCCTGTGAGTCTACCATCTGCACCTGGGCAGCAGAGGCAGGAGGATCCCAGCAAGAAGTAGGCCAGGCTGGTCTACATAAGGAGTTTCTGGCCAGCCAAAACTAGACATGATATCCTTCCTATACAAAGA
>LOEQ01000907.1:119187-140617 GCA_001685075.1 Bramus lutescens | reverse complement strand
TACTAATAAATAGACTAGATATCTACCTACTAGATAGATAGATAGATAGATAGAGATATGAGTATATTTGTGTATATATATTATTTGTATACATATGTTAATAGATTTGCGATTACAATCTGCAGAATTTTAGGGATATTTTGTTTTCTGAGACAGAGTCTCACTATGTAGCCCTGGCTATCCTGGAACCCACAGAGAATATATTTACAGTGAATGTAGTTTGGAGGGTAATCTAGCACTCAGGAAGCAGGAGCTGATTTAGGCAAGGAGTTTAGGCAAGGCTGGTCTCAAACTCACAGAGGAGATATACTTGACCCTGCCCCCATCCCATGTGCTGTGACTAAAGGTGTGCACCACAGCCTACACCTAGCTAGGCCTTTAATAAGAATATCTTTCTATCCTCAGATTTACTTTCAGACAGTACATTAGATTGGGGAGTGTGGGTTATGTCTCAGAATCAGCATCTATTGTTTGTTTTTAGTGACATTCTATTTTTGTATATGTTTTATATCTGTTACTAAGCTGACACAATTAGACAATTGTTTATGTTCTTATTATTTGTATTTGAAGCCCAGTTAGGTAAAAGAATTAGTCTGAATATTGCTGGGATACTTTTATAGTTAATTTTTGTCCTAGCACAGAAATTCTTAGTAACTTCCTTTGTTGAAAGAACCATAAAAATCTACCCTCCAATATTTTACTTTAATGTTTATATAGTTAATACTCACTCTTTAGCATAATTTGAAATTCTTTAAATAGGCTTTAGGTCAATAAATTTTCAATGAATAGAGAGGTATAAATTAATTTAGGTTGCTGACATAATTTAATTTTTTATATGAGGGTATTGAACGTAAACTGATAGTTACATTTGACCAGTGAGGTAATATGTATGTAGACTTAATATCTTGTGTATTGCTTCATATATAATAAGTGCCTAATAAATGAATTGTGACTATGTTGCTGTTATGTTCAGAAAAGGCTTTTGTGTATAGGTTGAAAGTATATACTGAAAAAAAGCCATGCAGTGGTGGCACACACTTTAATCCCAGCATCTAGGAGGCAGAGGCAGGTGGATCTCTTGAGTTCACTGCCAGCCTGGTCTACAGAGCTAGTTCCAGGACAGCCAGAGCTACACTGAGATTCTCAGAGATCCCTCATGAAATCCTGAGTTCACATCCTGAAGAATTCCTCTGCTTTATTCCCCAAACAGCCTTATATATCAAAACATAAACTGAGGGGGAAATTCAATAGCATTCTGTTTCCTAGTAACCAGGTGAATGGCTTTTAGTCACGTCCACATCTACCTGTGCTTTCTGTCACGTCTTCCTGGTCAGTATCTAGCTCTGTCATGTAGGCTGAATTAGCACTTCTTTTCAGGCGTCCTCCAGATACGAAGAAAGGAGCAGAGCAACATCCTGACCTTTTGTTAGGGTAGCGACAGCCTGTCTAGAAGGTTACCTGACCACTTTGGGTGGGGAACTATGGCTTGATTGCCTGGCTGTCATACCATATAGAAATATGGGCCTACAATCCATTCTTTCTTATTAATTTTAATAAAGCCTGTGCTTCTGCAACTGGACAGACAATTGTGCCTAGCATGGGCAAAGACCTCTTCATTTACCCAAATTTTCCCCTCTCTGGAGCAAGCATTCATATATGCAAGTTCCTGTCTTAGGCATCTGGGAAGAATAAGCTTCAAACACGTCATTGACTGCTGATCTCTGTGAAGAAAAAAGATTAAGAGAGATACCTTTTGGGCTCTGTATCTCAGAGCCATACTTTCTTGCCAGGATAAATTATAATATTTATGAATAATCATGCTCCCAAAGGCTATATTCTCCTATTTAAAGAAGAGAATCGCCTGAGTTGAGAATGCTTCTTTAGCTAGTATAGAACAGCTCTTAAATCTTTTACGTTGTATCAAAATCTAAAATTCTTAATATGTGCATTAAAGCCCAACATTTACAGGATGTGTCAAACCTCTCTCAACATAGTTTCAAACATTATCATCAGGCCAATACCATGATTCTCAGCATTGTTGGTCAATACTAACTTTTTTCAACATCTTATATGCGGTTACAAATATCATCAGGTCAGTACCCAGCTGTCACACCATATAGAAATATGGGCCTACACCTGTTGCTAGTCTGGCTAGCCAGTCTGCCTCTAAGCACTAGTGAGATAGGTGAGCCCCCTCATGGCTCTTATATGGGTGTCAGGGATGTGAGCATGGCTCACACTTACTTGGCAAGAGCTTTATCGACTGAGCCATCTTCTTTTTAAAGCTAAGTTTCTCTGGGTAGGAGTCTTGACTAGCAATGATGTAATCAGTGTCATTTGGCCTGATGATAGCTGTTCTTATTAGAAGTACTCAGCATCAGTACTACAAAAGGTTATCTTTTGTAGTCATTGAACTACTAAGTGCTACCATTAAAATGTGTTGTCCTTTACCCCCCCCTTACCAGTCTCATCTGGTAGAACTGTGCTTTGCTCAGTTTCTGTAGAGAATGTTGTTTCTGAGTGAGTTTGTAGCATAGTCTGAATTCTTGAACTAGGGAATAGGATTCTGTTTTCTTTACTATAAATCATACTACTCAAGCATCTTTAATAATACCACAATAGAAATTGGTTTCGTTTTAGCAGATTCATGATGCTCATTTCAAAAATCTCACATAAAGACTTTAGTGTTCATAATATCTTTAGAAAGTGTTGGAAGAATATTTTTATAGAGTTTTTCATGTGTGTATCTACTAGTTAGGTGTGGTTTTAGAAGAGTATTTTGAAATTTTGTGTCCATTATTTCCATTTGTGGAAATTTTTGGTCAAATTATATGCAGTAATTATTATTAATGTAAAGAGATCTTTTCAGTAGAGACTTTCATGCAAATTAAATGGATTGAGCTCTGTGTGGTGTTTGCTCCAGGGTAGCTGAGGCTATAGGTTCAGTTTAGTACCTCAATGAGAGAGATGAACATATACTGAAGGTATTCTTACTACTTAAACAGTTTGTAATTCAAGTCAACCCACAGCACAGTTTCTGTAGGGTTCTCAGACATGCATAAATAGGCATCTTATATGTCTTAGTTACTCTTCCGTTATGGGATAAAATACTCTTACCAAACCCACTTACATGGGAAGAGGGATTTAGCTCAAGTCCATCGTGGCAGGTAAGTCAGCATAACACAAACTAAAGCAGCCAGTCATGTTGTAGCCTTCAGGATGAGGAAGCTTGGAATCCTGGTGCTCACCTAGCATATTCCTTCTTACGTAGTCCAGAACCCAATGCCTGGGAATGCCTCTACCAAATCTTGGAAGGGTATTCCCATCTCATATTTACTCAATCAAGTCAGTCTCTTAGAGGACTGACTAGAAGCTAACCTGCTCTAAATAATTCCTCACTGGTATGCCCTGAGGCTTGTCTCAGAGCTGATTCTAGATCTTGTCAGGTTGATAATCAATATTAGCCATCGCATATTTGATGACAGAGAGGGTTAGCAAATAACTCTCATAAAAAAATGTTCTTTTGTGAAAGAAATGATCTTTAACATACACAATTCCCTTATTCTAAAAGAAATAATGTGGCCTTGCTGAAGAGTTTGTGCAGCTGTCAAGACAATAAATTTTACTTGATTATAAAACAGGTATTCTAAATGCAGGCTTTCCTACCTTCTCCAACAAATACTCTGTCTTCCCATGTTTCAATTTTTTTGAATTTCTCATTTAAACTTAACTTATATGAATTATAGTACTGGAAATAGTGGAATCCAAACTTTGGAAAATAAAGAACCTTTCAAAGCTTTGTATGTTCATTTTTGAAAACTGAAAAACTAGCTTTCTTCTGCTCTGTACAGTTAGGAGGAGCAAATGAATATTGTAATAAGAGCTATACTGTATATACAGGAATGCAGCCAATCCAGTTTTACCAAATTCAGCCAATACAATTTTAAAATGTCTTTATCTGTCTATTGTTTGTAAGCAATGTGCTCTTAGGATGCTCCTGCTGCACTTCATTACTGTCATGATATGTACATGGTAGGAAAAGGGTCATGCAATCCCTAATTTCTACTTTTCTGTCTCGTGTAGTATGTTGTCATTTACATTACTTACCAGAAGACAAGTTCTGACAGTCTTCCATGTAGTAATTTGGCAACTGAACATTGAAATTTTTGTAATGTTGGTGTCAAAATTAAAACTATAATGCTGACTCTGGGTTTTCTTTTGCCTATTTCATTCATAATATTGTCCTTTCATGGTACAAGTCAACTAATCCCTTGATATTTGTCTTCATTAAGTAAACTGCTTTACAAGAACACATGTTTGACATGCTCAAGATACTAGTTTCAGTACCCAGTAACTCCCCCAAAAACATAACAGAAGATTTTGTGATGATCGAAACTTTATAGATTGTTTAGTGATAGGATACATGTGACTGTTTCATTTTAACTAAGTATATGTGATGTGGATCGGAGTCCTGCAAGCTTTTTCTGTAAATGACTGTAAGTAAATATTATTGTTGTTTCAGTAGCAACAATTTTTGTAATTATCTTTCAATGTGATCAACTCTTTGTATTCCCTTATTTGGGGGCATTTTAAGGGTATAGTGGCTGAAACTAAAAATCGTTAGTGTGGCTCTTTTATTTTGTTGAATAATATTCAACAGTGTTATTGCTAAAAAGTTTGAAGACCACTTATTGTATTAGCAGAGTCTTTGAGTGTGCACAGGTCAGAAAATGGTGTGTGTGTGTGTGTGTGTGTGTGTGTGTGTGTAACTCGAAAGCAGAGCTCGAATTGATAAAATAATAATAATAATCTCAGGACCATAAGACTTCCAGCAAAAGCTCTTGGGAGACAGAGGCAGATGAATCTTTGTGAATTGGAGACCAGCCTGATCTTCGTAACAAGTTCCAGGCCAGCCAGAGCTCCATAGTTACTTGAAAGAAAGGAACAAAGGAAGGACAACCATAAAACTAATTTTGTAACTTGCTTCTAAGTCACAGCTTGAAAGTTACCAAGTAACGGCTTGGTGAGATGGCTCCACAGGTAAAGACCCTTTACCAAACATGATAACCTGTGTTATCCCTGGGAACCAAATAGTGGAAGAAGAGAACCAACTCCTTAAAGTAGTCCTCTGACCTCCACACATGCATTGTGGCATGCATATTCCTGCTTGTATGCATGCATGCTCACATTGCATAAAAATAATTTTAAAGAGAAAACGACTAGGAAATTAAAAAGACACAGTGGTGCATAGACTGCTGAAACTGTTACTTTGAGGACTTGCTTCGATGCCATCAGATAGAGTACCTGCACCATCTACCCTGAGAACTCTTCTGATGCTGAGATAAATGGCTGGTAGCTCTCCATCCCCATCCCTCCCTTTTCTTTTCTTTTCTTTTCTTTTCTTTTCTTTTCTTTTAAGACTGAACAATGATTAGGTTTCCTGGCAGCGTTTAAGACATCTACATTCTTAAGCAAAATTAAGGCAACTTTATACACTGGTGCTGTATCTTTCTCCCTTAAATTAAGACCGTGTCTCCTGACCTGACTTATGCACAGATCCTCTTTCTTATTACGCTGGCAACCACTAACATTTCACTTGATTGCTATTTTGACTTAATGTGTGAGGCTCTGCCAAAAGTGTGTAGTTTTCCCTCCCAATGTTCTGTCGTTTTATTTTTATCAAATTAGTGCTCGAACATATGCCAACCTCTTTTGTGACCTCAGGTTTGCATTCACGAGCTCTCCATTTCCACTCACTGGGGATTTCAGTCCCTGGTTGACTTCTCTGCTCACCCTATCAGTCAGTCACTAGGACTGTGTCTTACATAGAACCCTTCCGTCTGTGCCCATAGCAGAGCAGAAGACTGAGAAGGCTTGAAGAGCCTTTGTGAGACTGAGTAAAACCTTCAAAACAGCAAAGGGTATATTCTCAAAATTGGTGTTTCATTCTATGTCTTAAATAATGTAGACTCTTGGGATTAGGAAATATATCTTGATACCCATTTATTTTTCTGTCATGATTTTTTTTAATGTAAGCACTGTTATTTGAATGTTACAAGAGGTAGTATTAGTGTTGGTTACAAGTTGCTGATAACTCCTGCTGTAAACGTAAGGAACTATTTGATTCTATTTTATAAAATCTATTATGTAAGGCATCAATTCTAGTCTTCCACACAAAGGTTTACATAGGTAAGTACAGTTAGGTAAAATTGTCACCTTTATTAGTCCTCAAGGTAAATTGTCTTGAAAAACATAGTATTTGCTACTTCTGCTTTTATTTTTAAGTAGTCAAAATAATACTAACAAATATTTTCTTCATAGAAACTATATGAATGTTTTATGTCTCTAGGTTTATATGGTGTTAATGATTCTCAGTATAGTTGATAGATTTTTCTGTCATTACTTTCATTGGAAATGTGAAACTATCATAACAGGCTTGAATTAATTTACTATTTTCATTTGTAATCATTTTTAAATATTTTGATTTATTGATCCTACTTTACAGACTCTTGTCATATTTTAAATGTTCACTGTTTTGTCCCTACAAAGAAATTTTTGTGATTCTAAAGGCACTAATTTGCTTCTCAGGAGTGGCAGGTAAAGAACTATAAAGCTCTTGCCCAACCACTGTAGGCAACTGTCAGAACTATACAGGAGTATAAGGAGGTAGAAAGTGCCCTCCGACTTACCATGTGTACTGAAGAGCTGCTTTTGTTCCAGGCTATGGAAACCTGCCCTAGCCTAGTAAAAACTTTAGTCTTTAAAAAATTATGACATAGAGATGCCAATGTAACTCAGTGGTACAGCACTTACCCTACATGTACAAGACGCCAGAACCTTTTAGGAAAAGTGACTATATAGTTAATTTTATTATTACATTAATTTTGTTATTACATTAATAACATTGATTTTTGAGGTTATATGAATATATATACATGTATGTATAAAATTTTTGTGTTTAGGGTTAATATTTGGGTTATAAATACAAGATTTGTTTTTATAATGCTAAGTTGGTTAAATTTTATCTTCAGATTTAAATTTCTTTTTTACCTTTCATTAATAGGTAGTATAGATCAATCAGTGTTAAAAGAATTGCCCCCTGAACTCCTGGCAGAAATTGAATCTACCATGCCACTTTGTGAACGTGTGAAAATGAACAAACGCAAGCGTAGCACAGTTAATGAAAAGCCAAAATATGCTGAAATCAGTTCAGATGAAGATAATGATAGTGATGAAGCTTTTGAATGTAAGTATCATTTAACTTTTTTTAGGAATTAAAGGCAGATTAATATGTGTCACATAATTTGGGGGTTAACAAGAGCACAGTTACCTTAATGTTTAATAACCTAGTATAGTAAGATTTTTTCTTTATGCTTTAAAATTATATGAAAGATGAGATCAGTTGGCACCAAGAAAACAATGTAGATGAGCTGTAATTAGTAACAGAAAACACCAAGTATGTGTCTATTTGTATTTAACCTATATTGGACTCCTGATATATACTAGGCATTGGAAATAAAAATACAAATAAAAATGTGACCCCCTGTCTCACAGTCTCAGTCTATTGGGGGGAATATATTATTAATAATTGTAGTACAATGATAATAGTGAATTCAGGGTGCTGTGGGAGCACATTGGCATCAATATCAGTGGGGGTTCAGAGAATGCTTACTGGAAGAGGTGACACTTGAGTTGAGTCTGGAAGGACACGTAGGAGATAGCCAGATAAAGAAATATTTAAAACCATACTATCACTAAATTATGAATGGCTTAGCCACATTGTGGATTATCTGTGTGGTTTGGACCTGGCTTCTCCGTTTTGCCCAGCTGTGTCCTGGAATTCCTCCCTTGTTTCACTGTTTTCCAGAGCTGGCTTCTTCACTACACAGCTACCTCTCTACAACACTGTGATCACCTGTCTTTGCACTAGACTTGCTATACCTCGCCTGTCTTCCTACTGGTCCACTGAAAAAGTTCTTCTCTTTTATCCCTATCTTCCTTCTTCTGGAGCAAGAGAATTGAGCCTAGCCAAGAGGGGTCAGCAACCTTGTTTGACTTAAACGGCATTCAGTGGAAACAGACTATGGGAGATCTTCACTTGTGTGCCAACTGACTTAGTCATAATGACCAAAAGAAGTGGGAAGACCACCAGTGTGTTCTACCTTTTCCACCTAGTGTCTGTAGATTGAGGTGTGACAAGCAAGGGCAGGAAGGACAGATGCATGCTGCCATTTTTAAGTGTATATTGCCGATGGAAGCTCTTCACCTCCTCCAAAGTTTTTAATCAATGTTCATTTACTCATCCTTTTAAAATTGTGAGCTCTTCAGCTAGAGCAGTAGACTATGATACTGAACAAATTTTAACAGTTTTAAAGTTGAAATATACAACAAGATAATATGACATGTGTGATTGTTATAATTTGTATTATTATGAGATGTATTAACAATACAGTATATTAAAATGACTAAAGTTTTTTTAATTATATCAAACATTCTGGTGATATAAGGACATGGTTAGTTCTGAAAAAATAAGAGAAAGGAAGCATGGTGGCTGAGAAACTCACTCCCTTTTATTTGTCTATTCCTTCTACTTCCCCCTATTCTTTCACCATTTCTAAATTCCTTACTTGCAGCTTCATTATAAATTTCACTTTGTCTCTAGTTGCTTGCTAGTGGCTGCCTGCATTGCTAATTTTGTAAGGATTATTAAATAACCAAATAGTGGAAGGGTAACATAAGCAGAAATGTTCACTGACTGTAAAATAAGGAAGAGCAGAGCCACACATTTGTCATCAATGCAGACAAAATTCCTTTCTCCCCCCCCCCTTCTGTTGCGGGTGATGTCTCATTTTATGAAAGCATAAAGCTTCATTCTAAAACCATGGATGCCATTATAGCTGTCTCCAAATATATTGGAAACTAATATTGTGAGAAATTGGTCTTCAAACCTCTACTAGGAAAAAGGAAATTTTCTCTGGATTTTTAAAAGGATGTCCAAGTAGTTAAGTTTACTGTTTTACTTGCTTTATTTCAGTCTAATTAAGTATAAAACAAGGACCTGCTGGTTCAAGTGGTAAAAGGTGTTCAATTGGTAATTGATATAAAGAACCAAATTGTCATGTTGTCATAACAATAATCAAAAGATACTATGGTGCAAAATTTAAAAGTATCACAAGAACAGTAGTTGGAAGAATTATATTACTTTGAAGTAGACTTTGTGAAATTTAAGATTTCCCTTAAGTTTAATCAAAAAAGTTTACTAAAATCTAAAGCTTAACAAAATAGTTTTGTTTTAAAAAAATAATAATGATAATGATAAGGTCACTAATGCCCGGAAAAAAAATAGAGAGATAATGGATAGGAGAGAGTTGGCACTAAAATTTGGAAAGGGGAGGTAAGAACACGGAATCCATACTTTACGTGTTTGAGTCTCAGTTGTGTTCCTCTCCATCCTCTGCTTTGTAGAGCAGAGAGAAAAATGAAGGACAAGCTAGCCAATGAATTGCAACCCTAATAACCTCATGGAATACATAATGTGTCACACATTGTGAGGTTAGGTTATTTCACTGTTTTAATCCAAACTACCCAAACTTTAATGAGTATGACATGAAGATGCTCTAAGGCCTATAAAGAATAATGAGTGCAGCAAACTGTATAATTTTTAATAACCACAAGATTTATCATGTGTTTTCTAGTGATAGAATTGAAGGCAAGTATAGATTTCTTTGAAATTAATTAAAATATAGAAAGAGTATAATAGATTGTATAGTTTTGGTTCATAAGTATAAGATCTTATACTTGACATTATAGCATGCTTCTTTCTGAGCAAGATTGTTAATTGCCAAATCCTTATTTGGTAGACAATTCAGTAACTGTTGACATGTTAGCATTTAGTGAGTATTATATAAACACATTACCCATCTCAGCATATTTCTCCCACTTTCTCTAATAAATGAGACAACTTGTTTAAATGGTGTTCTAGAGCATACCCTAATGATAAATTTGCGAAGGAGGTCCTGCCTTTCCTCACATTTATTATAGCCAAATCAAACTCATATCTAATTATGAAGGAAATGATTGAAGATTTGAATGTATTCATTCTCATACAGTCATTCTTAATAACAACTCTTCCTGTGACAAAACTGTCCCGAAAGTAGTTCAGACCAATCTGTCCAATCTGGAGTTCAGTACCAGGAAACAAACCATCTCATGAGTAGGAATAATGATGGCTGTATATGGTTTAAGATTACCAGATTTAAACATTTATTGTCCACACTAGTAGTACTAGCACAATATAATAGGCTGTATGAGCCAGATTGACAGACTTAAATCTAAGCCACATAGTATGTTCAAGAGAGCTGTATGAAAATTTGTATATTTATCATAGTTAGGCATTCAGGAAAGAAACCAGTCAGAAGGAAAAGCTTTTAAAAAAAAAATCCAACGAACTAGAGAGTTTGTCTTTGTCACCAGCAACTTGTCACTATAGTAACTGGTGTAGCAACCAGCAAGATCGTTCATCTGTGAAAAGGCACTTGTCACACAAGCTGGCAACCTGCGTTCAACCTCGGAACACACCTAAGGTGGGAGGGGAGAGCTGACTCCAGAGCTGCCCTCTGAGCTACACATATACATGCACATAACCATACACATGCAGAGTAACAATAAATAAATATTTTTAAATGCTGTTGTGATAGTCCTAAGATACATCAGTCCTACCTGTTTTTAACTGGTGGTGCCTGCGCTGAAAACCAAGTGTAGTGGGTATTTTTTGCTCGCACTGCCCTCTAGCTTTCACTGCAGAACTGTCATTTTTCCCTACTGTAATGTAATCCTTAGAGCTCAGAATCATTTTCAACTTAATACATTAGTTGCTATGTCAGATGAAATTGTTTGCCACAGTCTCCTGTCAGTATTGGTGATTTTAGCAGAATGCATCCATGCTTTGGAAAGATGGGGAGAAGTTTGAAGGTACCATATGAACATGCTTATGTAGCATGCATAAGCTTAGAAACTTTCCTCGAGTTAGCTCGTCAATTGTAAGAGAACTGTTTCAGTGTATTAGTGTTTGCAGTTCTGATATATAATATCTCTGTAGGTTTGTGATGTTAGGTCATCAGAGTCTCTGGAATTTATTGCTAAGTTAAGTATAACTTAGCTGTTGATTGGTGAAATACTTGGTTACGCATATTCTGTAACAGTATCTCAAAGTTGACTATTTTCTCCCAAACCCTTCTCCCCCCCAAAAATAAAAATGGTGGTTGTTTTTATTAACCAAATTCTAAATAAAGGTTGTTTTATAAGTCTTAATTAATCTTGAATTTTCTATATAATCCTTGCTGATGTGCTGAAACCTTTCACTGAAATGTACACTGTGTTTTCATTCTCAGAAACTTCCTGTTGCTTTAATAGCTTCATGTAAAATCTCTTTTTTAGCTTAAATAATGCTAAAATTCATGGTATCCTCTCTATACCAAAATTTAATCTTCTAATAGATGAATGGCTCAGAATTTATAGACCCTCAGAATGAAGATGTAGTTCATTGTAAAGTACAAGTTTTGACAGTCTTTTAAAGTGAGGTAAATTATTTGTCATGGGGATTTGCTTCTAGCCTCTAGGAAACGGCATAAAAAAGATGACGATAAAGCTTGGGAATACGAAGAGCGTGACAGAAGAAGCTCTGGGGATCATAGGAGAAGTGGCCACTCACATGAAGGAAGAAGGAGCTCGGGTGGCGGTCGTTACCGAAACCGAAGTCCATCAGATTCTGATATGGAAGATTACTCTCCTCCTCCCAGCCTTAGTGAGGGTAATTCATCAGTTCCAGTGGATTTCTAAAACTGATTTCAGTGTTGGGTTCTAACTTTAAAGAACATTTTTATTGTGTCATAAGCTAATTAACACATCTAATTTTTAACTAAAATAAAAGTATTTTTATATTTACAGTGATTGTTGTTTAAGACTTAATGTTCAGAAACTGGGAATACAAGTGGAAATATTTTATCACTCTTGAGTTTCAGTGTTTCTTTTTGTTTATTTTAGTTGCTAGAAAAATGAAGAAAAAAGAAAAACAAAAGAAAAGGAAAGCTTATGAACCGAAATTAACACCCGAAGGTAACATTTTAGCTCAGCTTTATAATTTTCAGTTTTACTTACCTACTTGGAATATGAACATAATGTCTTTTTCTTTCTTGTAGAAATGATGGATTCTTCAACTTTTAAGAGATTTACAGCCTCAATAGAGAATATTTTGGATAATTTAGAAGATATGGATTTTACTGCATTTGGTAAAATCAATTTACAGGATTTTTTGTTGTTGTTTATCCCATTGTGTCTTTTTTTATTTTTTGCAAATTACTCTAAAATATAGTCATGATCTGAATTATCAAGAAACTTGAAATCTAGTATGAGTTCATGCTTTCAAAATAAAACTATTGCAAAACCTAGGCTCCAAATTATCTTAAGTCCCTGAGAATATAGCTATCAAACAGGGTAGAGTAATGAAATAGCTCTGCAGATCATTCTTGAATATTCTCTAGATAACGAGAAACATGCAAAATAGGAATCAACTCATCAGTTTGTTTATTATAGCAGTCAACTATTAAGGATATTAGATGCTAAAATACGTAATACCAGAGCCCCTTGTATGAAGAACAAAAAATTCAATATATAAAATAAAATGAAGCACCAGCTAAAATGTAATATAGCTAATGTTATATAGTTTGACAAGATACAAAATTATATCTGTAAATAAAACAATGTCCATTAAAGAACACTGATTATAATATTTGATTGCTCTGGGTATGGTGACGTACGCCTTTTATCCCAGAACTTGGGAGGCAGAAGAAGGCAGATCTCTGAGGTAGAGGCCAGCCTGATCTACAGAGCAAGTTCTAGGACAATCAAGGCTACCCAGAGAAACCCTGTCTCAAAAAAAAAAATGTATTGATTGTCCTACTTTTAGACATCATATACGACCTCACTGATGTTGATGTAAAAGCTTTACAGATCACAATACTTTTGATATGTGGACACCTTCAAAGGTATATTGACTATTTTTAAAGCATTTTTAAGAAGTATAATCTAAGTATCATTCTGATTATTTAGAGTATGTTTTATCTTTTCTAAAACTTTTTAATTCTATGCTAAGAAATTATCTTCTATATAGTTTAGAATACCAAAAACAAGAATAGGAATTATCAAATTAGGTTTTTATGTGGAAGAATTATTTACCAAAGAAATTAATTATATATAAAAAAGTAATTATGAGATAGTGTCAGGATCCAGAATTAACAGCTGTGGAACCGTGTATTGCCCCTTTACCCAAAAGAAGAATTAAATGGAGTTCTCCAAAACTCACTCAATAGGAAAAAAATTATGTCCTGCTTGAAAGAAGCAGTACTTTTTGGATGAGGAGAGTGGAGAAAAGAATGAGGATATAAATAGCTTGATTTCACTCTCTTCTCTGGTCCTCTCTCAGGGTACCCTACTGGTTGAACCCACACAGAAGCCACAGGGCATTGGATGTTGTTAACTTAGTTCATCCAGGCCAGCTTTCTGAGGCTGAGAGCATGACTGACGAGTGTCAACACTGTCTCCACAGTAGTAAAGACAGGACCACTGTCTTCCCTTTGTAAAACTCGGGAGTTCTCCCTTGCTATTTTTGGTTATGGCTTCTATGGGGTTTACAGAGTTCTCTTAAACTCCTCAGGTTTTTTTATATATGTGATCAAATTTTATTTTTAAAAGCTTATTAACTTAACATTTTTAGCTCTTTTACGTAACTATTTTTGGTTGGTTTGCCTTTCAGGTGATGATGATGAAATCCCTCAGGAACTGCTGTTAGGAAAACATCAGCTTAATGAACTTGGGAGCGAATCTGCTAAAATTAAAGCCATGGGTATAATGGACAAGGTATTTCAGCAAAGTAAACTTCTGATTTTCCTAATACATGGCATGTGAAATCAACGTAAAGTTTTCAGGCAGATTACAAAGTTAAGAACATTTTAAAAAGAAAACTCAGGATTGTCATCTAAGCGTCTAAATGAACTATGTCTTAGGAAAAACTCCTGGTAAAATAGGTGTGCAGATTATTATCATGGACTCTGACTTTTCACTTTTTCAAGTATTTACATTGTTCTGTGTAGAAATATATTAGACTTTTTTCTGGTGGTGTTTTAGACCTGGGTTGTAAAAGAGTAGCATCACTTCCGGTGCTAATAGAAGGTGGCAGAGTTTGGTTAACTGCTGTTTTATTTATAGTCTTGTTGCCATAGGCTTTGGTCAGTTCTCTTTCCTGGGAGTCCGTGTTAGTTAGGTGTCTCATTCCACTAATGTATAGAACATTATTTCTGGTGTGATAGTTCAGACAGGAACAGCAGCTGTTCCTGTTTTAATGCTGCTGTTCATCAAAAGGTGGTCTGCCATTGCATTTGTCATCCACCACTGATCCTCTGCTGCTAAACTAGTAAGCAGCTAGAGTTCCCTCCCATCTAACCAGTCTCTAGTATGGAGGTATTACTCTTAGTCTTAAGTTTCCTGGTCTACATGCCTTATCCTTGTAGACGGATAAGAATTAATAGAAGATTATCTTCACCTTGGAACTGATTCTAATACCTTAAGCCTATTTACTTAATTTTCCAGTTCCATAATTTTAACATAGCCTGGACAATATTTTGGTGGTTTTGTTTTGTTTTTAACTTTTAAATTGCACTTATTATTTGGTTATTTTATGTGTGCTTGGAGAAAGTTCTTATGCTTTGTGACATGAATGTTTAGGGCAGAGGGCAGTTTTCAGGGGCTGGTTCTCTCCTTCCATGTGTGGGGCCTGGTATTAAACTCCAGTTTTGTTTTGGGTTTTTTTGTTTGTTTGTTTTGTTTTGTTTTGTTCAAATATTGCCTACATTATAAATAATCAGTGTGCCATGAAGTTGACTTTTAAAGCTGGAAATACCAGATAATGAACCAGGGATTTCTCCATTTATAAATAAGAACATTAAAATTTAGGGGTGGGTGCTGGAAAGATGGTTCAGTGGTTAAGAGCACTCACTGCGCCTGCAGAGGACATGTGCTCAGTTCCCAGCACCTACATGGCAGGTGAGCCATCTGTTATTCCAGTTTCAGGGAGTTCAGTGCCCCCTTTCCAAGCAAAACACTGAAACACGTAAAATAAAAATCAGTGAATCTAAAAGGAAAGAATTAATGGACTTCTGGTTTGTATTGATAATACTATATATAGAGGTACTGATTCATTTTGTATGTATGACTATCTCAATAGGTTTTGAGATACCAGTGCTAATATTGGTCATTTGTTTTATATAATTTCAGTAAGTACAATGCAGCTGGTATTTCTCTTTCAGAAGGCAAATTCATTAACTGTTGACTAAATATAGATATTTTGTCAATGTTCCAAGATGATCTAAAGTAGTTTACTGAGGAATAATCTTCTATAATCCAGCATCAGTAATCGAACTAGATCTAACGCCAATTATTTGCTTGATCTATTTGGCTTTTATGGCTAGTTTGTGTGCATGTCCTACCAGCATGCTAGGGACCTTAAAGAAATACTGTTAAGTGAATAAAGCATAAGTAACAAGCAGTTCCTAAGTAAAGCAACTTTTCTTCTCATTCCTAACTTTTTCACTCACAATTTCATGCTTGGTATTCAAAATACTTAGATTTTTTTTCCCCGCGTTGAATTTTTAAAGCCTGTTGGATTGTATGTGGCACTTAATGATCATTAAATCATGGATGAAATCTTTAATAGCTAATGTGTGGTTGCGTGTGTATCAGAATCTTGCCTAGATAAGTGGTGTGAGGTGAACTCTGAGCCATGTACATGCATGTGTGCTCATCCTGGGTTCAGTTATCTGTCTTTAAAGGAGGTAATTACGTCAGAATTAAGTAGAGGCTCTAGAGAGGAAAGGTTGTTTTCTACTATTATTTAAAAGAGTGGTAATGTTTTATATCCCATAGCCTAAAGAAAATAAATATTTAGATTGTTTCTCGAGTAATTTGAAACTTTTACCAGTGAGTGATATAACAACTTGCATTTCCTTTTAGCTTTCAACTGATAAAACTGTGAAAGTCCTAAATATATTGGAGAAAAATATTCAGGATGGATCAAAGCTTTCTACTTTGTTAAATCATGTAAGTTTAAGACCTGTGTTACTAACTTTACCCCTGGTATTGTTAAATGCCCTGGTTTTCATTATGTTGGTTTGATAAAAGTACTCTGACCAAAAGCACCACAGGGGAGAAGCAGCTTATTTCATCTTATACTTCAGGAACTTAAGGCAGGAACCATGGAGTTGTGCTGCTTACCAACCTGCTCACAGGTTCATGCATAGCTAGCTTTCATGTACAGCCAAGGACCACCTGCCTAGAGATGGTATGCCCACAGTGGGCTGGGTCCCCCATCAATTAATAATCAAGACCATCCCTCACTAACATGTCTGTTAACCAACATGGAAAAGACAATTACTCAATTGAGACTTTCTTCTCAGCAGTTTCTGGACTGTTTCAAGTTGGCAGTTAAAGCTAACTATAGCACATTAAGATACAAATTTTTTCATAAACAACTTTTACTTACTGAACATATTCTATATTTCATTAGTTTGTTACCACATATTAGTAGTTATGTTGATTAACATTTCTAGTAGAATTCCACTTTTAGTGATACCAACATGAATTGTCAATTAAATGTTGCCATAGGACTGGGGAGATGGCTCAGTAGATAAGTACCTGCCCCACAAGCTTGAGAACCAAACCAAAGTGCTGATCCCAGAATGAGCATATAAACCAGGCAAATGTGCTGACTGCTATAATTCCCCCTCTTGGGAGATGACAGTGACATTCTTAGTCAGCTGGCAAATGAAACTACCTAGATTGGGCAAGATTTGGGCTCAGCAAGACACCTTGCTTCATGTAAGTAATGATCAAGGAAGGCATCAACTTTAGACCTCTGCAAACTTGTACGCACACACACACATCAACATGTATACACACATCCAAAAAGCCTTGCCATGCTGGCAGTGGTAGCGCATACCTTTAGTCCCAGCACTTGGGAGGTAGAGGCAGGTGGATCTCTGTGAGTTCTCTACAAAGCAAACTCCAAGGTAGCCAGGGCTGTTATACAGAGAAACCTTGTCTTAAGGAGAGGTGGAAGATGACTTGTCTTAAAGAGAAACAATGAAAACAAATGTAAGTTTCTGTAGCTAAAGCACTGAATCATCAGTTAAGAGTCTGAAACAAGAGAATTGCAAATTCCAGGCTAGTCATGGCAGTGTAGGGACATTCTGTCTTTAAAACAGGTCTGATTACAAAAATAGTGTATTTATTGTTGAAAATTTCTAAAACATTAAAAAACATATCCTCATCTAGCAATAACCACTTATTTAACACTTTTGAATTTTAAATCACGGATGAAATCTTTAATTTTTGTGTGTTTGCATATTGCTCCCATTTGTATAAACACAATCTATANTAGACCAGGCTGGCCTTGAACTCACAGAGATCTGCCTGCCTCTACCTCTGCCTCCCAAGTGCTGGGATTAAAAGGTGTGCACCACCACCACCACCCAGCCATGCACTAAATTTTTATCTCATGAGAAAGTTGTTATAGAATAGATGGGGTCTCTAAGTGATATATGTAAAATAAAAATCCACAGAAAAATATTGTATTCTCAGGGTTATTGAATATATCTATACGGACTAATTTTGACGATATTTTTTAAAACAAGAGACTCATAGAACCTAGGTTGGCCCTCAACTTTCCATTCCCTTTGGTTCACCCTGAGTGACGGGATTGCAAGCACCTGCTACCATTTCTCATTGGATCTATATTTAGTGCTTTTTTTTAACTAGTTAAAGAAGGGAATTTTGAGTTTTTGCTTGATAGAGAGTAAGACAGAGTATGTGTGATAAGTATAGGGTATCTGTGGGAAATAAATGAACACTATCCCCTGAGCTGCATCTTTAACCAGATTTTGATCAATGCATGTGGAGAAAGGGAAGAAGAAGAAGACAAGCTTAGAGAAACCTAAGGTGCCAATGTATTCCAGGATTAAGTTTACAAGTCTCTTAGACACTTCACCAACAAATTTTAGTGAATAATGTAGAGGCTGCATTCTAGGATTGCAGTGTAAACTCAGTGACAGAGAGTATAAATCACATGTATGAGGCTCTCAAGTAATCCTATAATAAAAAGGTTGTATTTCATTTACATGAAAAATATGTTAGGAGGATTTACACTCTAGCAGGAAGCCTAAAGCACTCCATCATAATTTTAATGTCTAAAATAAAAGGAAGACTTATGGCAATTATTAAATTATCCATTTTAGAACATGTTAGGTCATAAGTTCTCTGCATATCTATACTCTTATGTTTTTGAGACATTAGTTTTAAATCTTGATCTATAGCCCAGACAGGACTAGAACTTGCTGTGTAGCCCAGATTTGCCTTAAGTACACCATCTTCCCATTTTAACTTACCAAGAACTAGAATTACAGGCAAGCATTGCCATTCCCACCTTTAACTTTTTCATTTGCAGATGGAAGAGAGAAGTTCTGGAGATTGGAGTTGAACCAAGTACATGATTCTACCATAGAGCTATACCACTGATCTGTGTATATTTACTTTTCAATATGTTTCAGAAAATAGTGCTTAAAAAACAAATTTGACTATAACTGTAGCACTCAGGGGGACAGCTCAAAACCAGCCTATACAGCATAGCAAGTTTCAGGCCTACCAGAGTTACATAGTGAGAGAACTTTTCTCCAAGCAAGATACAAACAAAAACAGATATTAGCAGTAATTAAGTCAGTAACGTTTTGCTATTTTTTAGTAAAAGCTCTTCATTTGTAAATTCTTCATTTCACGTAAAGTTTAACTATTGTGTTTATACCCAAGTCACAAAAATAATTTACATTCATTATAGTTTATGTTAAAATGTTAAATCTGGATGAAACACAAAGAAGATAAAGGTGACAAGAACTTCATTGTTGGAGTATCTTCTAGTGGTGAGATAGGAAGAAAAGTAGATTGTGTTTGAAAATGCTGAAACAACAACAAAAACAGAATACAAAAATATCTTGCCTAAATTAGGCCTGGTTATTCATGTGTATAATCCTAGCACTCAGGAGACAGAGGCAGGTGGACTGCTTCAAATTCAGGGCTAGCCTGGAAAACTCTAAGCCAGCATGGGCTGCAGAATGAAATCTTATCTCACAAACCATTGTTTTAATCTTGGCTAAAATGATACCATTATTTGTACTTTATTCCAGACATTTTTTTTTTAGAATAGTCCAAAAAAAGTTCTAGATACTATTTCAGGTTGTTTCTCCTTCCATTGAAAGTCATATATCTGTTTTTTAATATTGTGAACTATAGGTATTTTATTCCCACTTCACTGACAATGGTCTGTTTTATAGAATAATGATACTGAAGAAGAAGAAAGATTGTGGAGAGACCTTATTATGGAAAGAGTTACCAAATCAGCAGATGCTTGTCTTACCACTATCAACATCATGACATCTCCTAACATGCCGAAAGCTGTGTACATTGAAGATGTAATTGAAAGAGTTATACAGTACACTAAATTTCACTTACAAAATACACTCTATCCCCAGTATGACCCTGTTTACAGATTAGATCCTCATGGAGGTTAGTTTGCTTTTTTGTACTGATAGCTTGGTTGGTGTTTTGGGGTTTTTTTTTTTCATTTTCTTTTTCCTTTTTTTTTTTTCCACACTACCAGAATTATCCATTGTAAATTTTCAGTGCTAGGTCAATCAGAATACAGTGATTTTAATTGGCTCCCAAATTCAGAGATTATACACATTACATAATTGACTTTGATTTTTGACTAGAATATAAAAGCTTTAATAACTGTTATATTACTTTATCATCTATAGGTTTTTCAACCCATTACTCTGAAAATCCAAAATGTTTTGAAAACTCTTTGCGGGGCTATAGAAATGACTCAGCAGTTCAGTGTGCTTTCTATAGAACCTGAATTTGGTTCCCAGGACCTACACTTGGCAACTCACAACCACCTATAACACCAGCTCCATGGGATCCAACACCCTCTTTTGACTTCTGTGGGCTCCCAAACACATAGCATATACATATATACACATAAATTAAATGTAAATCTTTAAAAACTTTTTAAGGATGAGCATGAAACAAAAAGCTTTGGATTTGGGGGATTTATGGTTTTTAGATTAGGAATATTCAAGTGGTAAAATCATGCAAATATTTCAAAAATTTGAAAAACTTTTGAATAAGAGATATTCAACCAGTATTTATTTATAATTGAAGTTATTGTTCCTAGTTAGAGAAAATCCCTTCTAATTTAGTTCAAAATAATGCTTACTTGCAAAATGAATTGATTTAAGATATATATTCTCATAGCTCCATAACCTGTACTATATGATCAGTAGTTAAATGTTCATATAGTTCATTTGATTACTTAATTGTGTAATAATGCCAGGTATTTTAAATGAGAAATATAATCTTACTATCTAGTTTGAATGAAGGGGGGAAAAAGAAAAATCTGTATAGTAGCCACTGTAGTGTACCAGACAAAGGATGTTCCACTACAGTACCACTAAGGAATAATTCCTCTGTTAATCAACACTCATCTGTAGAGGCTTCACTGTATTTTTATGAGGTACCCTGAAATGTTTGTGTTGTCTTAATTTAGAAGATAGTGTTGTACCTCCATGGAAGAGTGCAAAAAGTTAATACTTTTTCTATCTTGAATCCTCTTTTATTTTAGGAGGGTTATTAAGTTCGAAGGCCAAGCGGGCTAAATGTTCTACTCATAAGCAGAGAGTAATAGTAATGCTTTATAACAAAGTTTGTGACATTGTTAGTAGCTTATCAGAACTGCTAGAGATACAGCTTCTTACAGACACAACAATTCTTCAGGTAAGTTTTTTGTTTGTTTTTAAACATTTTGTACATTTCTAGGCGTGAGAAAAATCTTAGTCTAGTATAATCTTCACTTGGTAGTAATACCAGCACTCTGTTCAATTTACCCATTCAGAGTACTTTATGTGTAAATAAAAGAAATAGAGATTCTGCAGCATTTTAAAGGAAGTCCCTACCTGAGCTGAAGAGAGAATACTACATAAATTCCAAACTCTAATTTCTACAAAAAATATGTTAATTTTTAAGAATTTGTGATATTTTCATCCATGAAAACAAAATGACTTTTGTTCCTTTAATTCCTGCAATAGGGTACAATGTTACTGAGGTGTGTCTGTTAGAATGCAGTAGGATACAATGTTACTGAGGTGTGGCTGTTAGAATGTAGTAGTGTACAATGTTACTGAGGTGTGACTGTTAGAATGTAGTCGGGTACAATGTTACTGAGGTGTGTCTGTTAGAATGCAGTAGGATACAATGTTACTGAGGTGTGGCTGTT